>CAUJNA010002302.1:574060-921560 GCA_963377175.1 Effrenium voratum | reverse complement strand
TGGTGAGTGCTAAACCTCCCAAAATGGAACCTGACTGGAGATCCGGAAGACCGGAGCTCATTTGCATGTCCAATATGGGCAGCGGCAGTCAAAAGCACCCTTCTCCATGTTCCCTTGAGGTTGACTTTGGTCTTGGCTTCATAAGGGTTCGTCTCCTTGGTCGGTTTCCCAGGAATCAAATCGTCCGTTTTGAGCCAAGCCCCTTGCAATGATCCGACGACTTCCAAAGCCGCCGACATTCCCGAGGCCCCAAGCCCGCTTGCGCCGCTGAGCTTGCGGAAGGCGCCTGAAGAAACACTCGGGCTGTGGCCCGGTGCAACCCATCCATGTTCAAGCCCACGGCAGGTGGAAGGGTACAGGTGGGTTTCTATGAGGCCCCCTTTTGAGTTCTCATGACGGACACGCAAGGTCACAATTTTGCAAAGTTGGTAACACTTGTGTAAATAACAAAATGACACAAACTCTCGTGGTATGCGGGGACTCCAGCCATTCTTATTCTTTTACTCCAGACCTTCGGAGATTGGGCGCGTCGTGGTGCGTAGTTTACCTTCAATGCAAGCTCGAAGGCTCGAACAGTATCCCGAAGGAGCAACGGAGGAAACCCTTTGTCCCACGTTCAGCAAGATATGAAAAACAAGTACACAAGATTGCAATGTGGACAAATAATATTGGTATGAATTAGTTTTTGTATGTTTGAATTGGGGAATTCTTGGTGAACATCCTTGGATGCTACGCGAAGGAAGGCCCAAACGCCCCTGATGTTTTGCTGAGGTCTGTCTGGTTTTGTTGCGCTTGGGGAACACTTCATTTGCGTTTTCTTCCAAGTTTTAAATCTCAACGATGAACATCCACCAAGGGGACAGCCCAAAACCCGGTTTTCTGAAAGTTGTTGTCTGAGGGCCCTGCAAAGTGACTCCTTTGTAAAGCAAATCGAATGTCCCCAGTAAGGGAAGCTTCATCGCATGCCTCAGTCGTTTCCACGGATCAGGGAGCTCTGTATGACTTGCCCAAAAGGAGAACTTGACCCGCCGTGTCCCGTTTAGTAGCAAATCAGCTACCCTGTCTGTGTCACCCGGCAATAATTACACCCCCAGTAGCCATGGGACTGGGCATCCTTCCTTTGGTAGTTGATTATAAAGTTTGAAACCTCTTGAACATAGAAGACCATGACCAACACATCTTTCATGAAGTCAAAAAGGACAGCCACTTGCGCTACTGGCACCCCCGCACCATTGGCGCCCTGATTCTCTTCCGCGCCTGTAGCTCCTGCAACTTCTGATCTAGGACCTGGTAGGAATAACCGATTCGAAGGAAAGCCGCCACCCCCGGAAAATGTGTTCGCGGTTTTGAAAGCCCGACCCTTTTGTTTCAGATCTTGTTCTCCAGCCAGGGTTGGTCAGTGGGCTTAGGGCGAACTTAGCCGCTTTGGTTTGATGGTTTCAGGTGGGGTCCGTTTAGCGTTAGCCTGGTTCTTTAGACCAGGTAGATTGCCCCATGGGATCGGAACCAAGCTTCGGAAAAAGTAATGAAACCAACTTGGGAATGAGTTTTTAACTGGGGAGCCCTTGGACATCATTTAGGTGGGGATTCACAGCACTTTGGAGGTTCCCCACGAAAAATCATGGCCATTTCTGAAAAACTGAACACCGAAAAGCCTTTTCCAACAGCCCGCTTGGGCCCAAAGCTATGGGTTTCTGAAAGAACAATGACCACCTTTGCCATTGGTCATTGGTCTGGAGTGAAGCTAGCCAGTTTGGCTGAAGATTCGGCACTTGCACACCATCTTCTCATGTTTCACGTCTTCCTTTCGCATCCTAACAAGGAACATTTAGCCATGGGCCAAAAGCCCGTACCCCCCCAGTGAACATCCCAGTCTCCACTCAAATAGGTTCCAAAATGGGTTCTCTTCAAAAATGGGATCCCATTAGTTTTGACCCACAGCCATTTTGAGAAACTCCCAACGGGCTGCAGAAACCCGTCTGCAGGTCTCCTTCATGGACTGCTGCTCCAAGGCGTCCCAGTCCTGGTGGGTTGCCCACGCGTCACAGGGAGCGTTGGATTGGTTGGCCGAACTTGTTCACCATCCTGGCTGGTCTGAAAGGAAGGCCAAAACAGGCAATTTAAGAGGCCAAATAATCACACACCTGGGTTTGATGATGGCTTAAATTGGTTTCAGCCTACCCTACAACCCCATTCTTATGTATGTCGGCCCTTAGATTACTTTAAAAAAATGGGTAGGTGACTATGCCTCACAAGCCGCAAACAACACTTTTTCCAGATATTTTCATCGTAAGCTCTTTTGTCCGCCGCTGAACTCGCCCAGGACATGGACCGAAGGGTTGTGGACCACCATGGCAGCAGGCACCCGCTTCCACGATGTGCGAATGAAGGGTCGTAAAAAAGCGAAAACCAATCAAATGCAAATGGGCAAACGTGGCTGGTGCGGAAACACAGGAAACCCAGCAAGGAAATGGCTGGTCAAAAGGGCACAAAAAGGAATTCCAAATGGCCAAGATGTTGGTGCTGCGGCTAAAGTGGCTGGTCGAGGGGGAAATCTGGGAAATCCAAACCTGCAACGTTATCACCCCTGCAAAAAGTGAAGGCTGGTTGCCGGTGAAAAGGGGCAATAGAGAAACCCAACATTGCAACAGTTGCGAAAGCGTCCGGTCAGGTTGAAACAGGCTAGGCACAAGTCTGGCAATCTGGCAAGTGATCATGCGCACCGGCCAATGGCCCAGTAACTCTGAACCTGGCACCAAAGCGAAACTGAATCCACGTTAAAGTTGAGCTGGAATTACAACTGGCGACATTATCTTACCCTCCCAGAATCAGAAGACAAAAAAGCACCTCAGCTTTTGGCTGGACTTCCGAACTCGCTCGTTCCGAAGGGTGCTGAACAAAACCAGTTGCGACCAGCGACAAGCTAAAGATTTCAATCCCGACAAAAAGATCACGGGTAATGGCAATGAGGGGTTGGATATGTACTCTCTCCTGCTCGTAGTCAGGCGAGGAAGCCTCTGAAGGGCCCGACATCGTAGCGCGTGGAAAGGAAACCAGAGGAATCGTTTTGTTTCTAACAGTTCAGGTTTGGTAATCTTGCGGCGGGAGCCTTTCTTGCTGCTTCAAACCCACTTTCTGTTGCAAGAGGAATTTCAAATTGCTGGTTTGCCGGTAGATGAGAGAGATCGCTGTGCTATTCTGCTCACTTGCTCAGATGCTCATCCTGGTGAGCCAACCACTGGGGCATCACTGCACCAACCTCAATTGGATTAATCTCAAGGAACCATTATCGTGTGGCCCCCGTAATTGCTCGTTCTACCTCAATTCACCCGAGCAAAGCAACAATATAGCGCTGGAAGAGCCTGTTGCAGGGCATCTGCTCCTGCATTGACACTACCCCTGCCCAAGCTCCGCACGCTCTGAGCAAGAGCGAAAGCAGCCAAAGGGGCGCGAGATTTTGATCTGACCTTGCAGAAGGACATACAAGTCAAGGCCGAGGTCTCCTTTTGGAGACATAGATGGCATTGGCAAATGATAATGAAACTGAATCTATTTTGAATCAAGACGCCCTAAAATTGACACACATATGGACATCAACTCTTTTAAATCAGAAACGGAGAGAAACCATTCCTGGCCCTCCATTTGCAGGTGCGCTGTTTAGTGGGCACCCAAGCAATCTTCGACAGTGCCGTGACCGAAGGGATGCCTTCAGCCTTCAGCCTGAGAGATCCTTTATTTTTTTTCTCCCATGCGTGTTTTCAGCAATCATGTAAGTTCCGCAAATCTAAATGGCCATGCCCATCCTGGCCAGCATTTGGAACTGTGGCGAAGACGAGTGAAAAGACAGCGAGCCATCCATCTCCACAGCATTCATTTGAAGAACTGGGCGTCTATGAAGACCGATCCCCCACGGTGCCACGGAAAACGGATCGTGCCAAAACCACGCACTCCCGCAATGCTGCTGCAGTCAACCGCCTTTTGTCTTCCGTCCGTCTTTGGCCCAGTCTGCGCCGCAGTGCGTCGCCTCAGATGACTTCTAGTTGCTCAAGGTGAATCACATTGAATAACCGTAAGATGGAACATTGGAGAGATGCAGAGCAGGTGGAGCATCCAGCTAAACCGCATTTAAGGATTTGTGTTGTCGAAGGGGACGGCCCAAGGCACTGCAGATTCGGGAAACAAACAGAGGACAACAAACTATTCGATGGAAACTGAAACCCATGTCATCTACTCAACATGCATCTTCGGTTGAATCCTCCCCTTCCTAGAATTGCTTTATTCACTGATTGTTGGGAAACAACAATGTTACAATTTTGATGACTCATGACCACGCGGACAGCAGAAGTCAGGCCACAAGCAAACAGTGTCCTGGCACGAACCCTCAAGACAAGATGAGCGTTGTTTGCATTGCCAACTGCAGGCTGTGGGAAGGCAGCGAGCAGGCGCGAAGACTACTGTAGGAAAACACCTCCGTCTGCTGCGTGGCGTACTTTTACCGCCTGGGGCACAAAACGTTTGTTTCCGTTGGGCCGCGGCCAAATCAATGCTTGAAGTGGCATGTGCTAGATGTTTTAGTGTCAACTTGTGAATGTGTGAATGTGCTGCAGCCAATCGCAACTTGAACGGATCTTCCACAGTAACTTCTTTCATGCCATCTGGGTTTGATTGAACCACACCCCATTGCCATTGGCCCCCGCAAATGAAGGGTTTCGCCCATCGCATGACGAGCGCCAGACCATATCCCCGTAAATAGGAGTGGAGACTCGAACCTAAGGGTACCTCAAATCCGGCTGGTGAGGTGAGCTCGGTTTAAACCATGCCGAACGATGTTGTAGGGTAAAGGTCAAGGGTCAGGGAGGGGACGGGCTGTTCACTCACGAAAGAAAAGGTTGAAAGGCCCGGCCACGCTGATGCTTCCTGGGTCCCATTCAATGGTTCAATTTGAGGAAGTATATCCATTCACTTCCAGCATCACATTAGAGCGCTAAATGCGGGGGTCTCTCTCTAATCTTTCCCTTTTCGTACCAACCCCAGGGCGCATGCTTTTGGACAAGTCATGTTGAAGACCCAGAGGAGACATGTAGTTGGAGCCCTGCCAATCGGGGTATTTGCTTGAGGCATACACACTGCCTATGGATCGCTTTGAAATTGCTCTGCCAGTACACAACAGGCCGCCGGGCTGCAGAAACAAACCAAGATGGCTATCGAAAGGTCGCATCCCACTGTTGGTGTTTCCTAACACTCATCCGATCTCAGCTCTTGCTGCCGTACAAACGTACAAGGCTGACAATCCCCACTTGCAGCTGGACACAGGGATCTGGAAATAACATAACGGCCTTTCCACGTCAGGGCAGCAAAGGGTCAATTCGTGGATTCGCCTTGAACCACTGAGAATAACAAGCTCTGCTCTTTTAGGCCAACTAAACTTGTGCTTGTGATTCTGGTCAGTACATAGCGAACATCAAAGTCAGAGCAATCACCCTATCAAGAAGGTGCGGCCTGTGCTTGGTTGGTACATACTCGGTTAACCAAAAAAAGTAGAATAAGGTCAGCAAAGATTCACAATTGGGCTCCGTGAGCAGCCACGCTCTCGCTCGCGCCATTCATTTTACATCTGAAGTGAAGGGAGAAACACATCTGATGGCGGGGCAGTCGGACGGCATCTCAAAGCAAGACACATTAGTCTTTGCTGCGCTCGCCAAGCCTTTAGAAGGGGTGAGATGTCCCTATATCACAAAAGATGGTGCACATGCAGATATGTGAGGTATATCAGACCCCGCGATAATGCGCCAACCTTGCCTTGCCCACCCTTGGTATGACTCCAAGCAAGTGTTGGAAGACAAGCGCGCTCTACAAGTACACGCGTAGACACGCACACACACACACACACATGCACTGGCTCGGGATAAAACTGGAAGGTTTTGCCTCTAAGCTTCCTGGTGGCAATACTTCAGCGCGACCTTCCGACCCAGTCAGCAACCAGGTGCTATTTTCCAGCCTGACCTCGGATTGCAAGCCTCGTTGTAACCCACAGCTTTCTAACGAAGTGGAGAAACACCACTTCGAAAGTTGGAAGCTATGAAGGCTGAAAAGAAGCAGCAGGAGGAGCAAGCAAAGAAGGACGGCTCGGGGCTAAGATATAGGGCCACTATCCGTTTGTGTCCCAGCCGTTTATTCACGCATCTATCTATCTACCTGTCTATCTATCTATTTATCTATCTAGCGATGTCTTCTCTATCGCTCGATCTATCCATTCATCAATCTGCCTACCTACCTATCTAGCTCTGTGTCCGTTTATCTGCTGTTCTTCCAATCTACCCATCTATCAAACAGTGTGTCGTTCTACCACCAATCTATTTGTTGTCTATCTCTCTATCCATTTGTCTATCTATCCATCCATCTGTCTTTGTTGCATACCAGCGCTCGTCATCCAAAGTGCTGCGCCTGTCACGAAAGTCAACGTGCGAGCCGAAAGCATCGCGCCAGCCACAAAATCATACAAAGCGCCGTGTCTGCCGCCACAAAACCTGCGCATGACTCTCCAAAGCACTGCGCGTGTCACCCAAATCAGCGCTCCGGTGAGACGTCCTCCCAAGTACTGCGCCTGCCACGAAACTCATCACAGCGCTCTGAGCGCTGTGCTTGCGCCTGCCGCGAAATCTGCGCACCGCGGAATCTGTGACTGCGCCTGCTACGACAGCTGTACGCTCCGGAGCTTCGAAGACCATGCGGGATTCCTGAGAAGACGGGCTTGTCAGAGGCCAAGCGCAGTTCCGGGTTGGAAGGAGAAGTTCAGCCACTAGCTTGCTTGCAAGCCTGCGCAAAAAAAGAGAGGCGCACTTTGGAGGCGTCATCTGCAAACGTTCTCTGAGTGAATTCAGCCATCAGTTTCAGAAGCCTCGCGCAATTGCTTGGGCGACAGACTTAGGCCATCAGTATTCTTAGAGCACGACGCGGAATTTCTGCGGAGGAAGCTCAAACATAAATGCTCTTTAGCAAGGCTGGCCCGAAAAACACGCCCAGGCCACTGAGCTGGGAAACAAGCACCCGACTCACTCTTTCAAAGCAGAGTCAAGCCCCCCGCAGTTTAAAAACAGCTTCTGGCAGCCTGATTTGCCAGCGTGTTTCTTGACGCAAGCATACATGCGTTTGCTGGAGCTCATGATATGCGAAACGGCTCTAGTTTGACTGTTGCTCAAGTCGAAGGAAGGCTGGATAAGATGCCCCCATGAGGGGCAAAAGTCTTTTGGACATCAAAACATATTGGACATCAAAACACAATGCGCGCTTGCCTAAAAGAACCAACACACCTGAAAGGACCTGGAAACGAGATTCACGTTGTAGGACGTGGACAAATGGGCTCAGGGAGAATCTTGCACTCTTTACCTCCTGGCGATGTGCTTACAAAGCGACATGATGGCGACATGGGTTGAAAGGTGCGAGTTGGCAGCGTCCTGCCCGTGTGTTAGGTCTGAAAATTTAGGGGCCACGCAAATGGTTTGCCCCCTGGTTTCCCGTCAACCTTGCCCCAACAAGAATACCACTATGTTCTTGTACAATATGAATAAATCATGCGATACAATACGACTCATGTGTTGAAGTGTTTCTAGTGAGTTACCATGGTTTCCAGGTTACAGCATTCTTGCTGCGGAATCGTGCCAGGGTATCATTTGTTGCGAGCCCCTATATCGCTTTCCAAGTAAGACTGTAGTAAGACAGTAACATGATACCCCCAATGTGCTTCATGAACATCCTAACCCCGTCTCATGTACACACAAGGACCATTGCTCCATTTAGGCTCAAGCACTGAGATGCCATCACGCCGCCCATCCAGCACGCTTTCTTCGGTCGCTTATTGAGAGGCACGCCGAAATGGCAGAACACAGCTTAGAGTCCTTTGATTTCCCTTTCCAAAGAACGCAACAAACGTTCCGACCCCATTGTCGGCTCCGCACCTAGTGTCACTTCTGTTGGAGCCTCCCCTCTGGCGTTCACGCTTGAAACATACTAAAAATAACATCTCTAACCATTTTGTTGAATTCTTTCAGAACCTCTTTCCGCATGTACGGGCAAACTGTACAGTCCAATTGGAGCCTTTTGGTTTGTTTCTGCAAAGAAGGATGTCCGCACAAACATGTGAAGCTACCCCAGAAAGCATGTCATTGCGCGCCGCCAGCGATGAGGCCAAAAAAAGGGCCGACATGTTTCAATTTGCACGAGCACAACACCTGTGAAACAAAGGATGAGGAAACGGAACGCCCAAATCCAACACTCGTGAAAGACACACGCACACACACACTCACGCCCGCTCATGAACGAGGCTTCTCCTTAGGTTCTCATGGCTACAGGGCACCCCCATTCTTTGTCAATGAAAGCACTTGAACGGTTCCCACCTCTCCCAAGGTGTGGCGACCGATGCTTTTCGCCTGAATTGAAACCTGCCTCATCTAAAGGGCTGGGTTTTGAACATGGCTGAATCCAGAACACATCTGCTCTGTCCCAAGCCAGTCTGGACTTTGCCATGCGCGCACTGCAACCTCATTTCCAAAGCCAAGTGTGTTGTCAGCAGGAACAACAAGCCCACCCAAGAATGCTCAAACACATGTTCTCCCCCCACGGAATCTAGAAACAAGGTGATCACGCTTTGGTTTTCACTAGAAGGCCACACAGCGGGCGGTGGATCCCCTTGCTCACGCCAACATATCTGAAATAAGGATTTGGACACCTAGCACAGATTTCGCAGTCCTTGTGGTTCCCTTCAAAACAGCCTGAAAAGTGTAATGCACAATTACCAAACAAAACAATAACAACAACAAGAACAACAACAAAACAAGCAAGCAAGCAAACAACCAAGCAACCAAGCAACCAAACAACAACAGAATAACAAACCGTCAGCTGAACCAACAGCCATGACGCGAGGGCTGGGCCCTGTCAGAAACAATGTGTGCGCCTTTTTCGTGTGGTATGAAACGAGAAGCACAAGGAAACCACCCAGCATTTGCCTGCGTTTGAACACCCGTGCTTCTTTTGGCGCTTGCTTCATTCCAGTCACCAGTCAGAAGGGGTGTTTTTCCACGGGAAGCTGCCAATTTGAGGATTTTCCCAACAATGGCAATTGCCCCAAGTGCAAATCGTTTAACTTCTAGGTGAGACAATTGCACTTCTACAAATTTAAGATCCTTTTTAGAGGAACCTCCCTTTCGAGGTTTTCCTTTTTGGGTTCCATGATAGTTTGGAGTGCACCACGTTTTCCCAATGTCTCCTTTGACTGGTTGCCCGCTTCAGCAAAGGCAACGCAGGTATCGCAGGCAAAGCAAATACCGGGGATCTTCCTTTTGGTACCTCCGGGTGAAATAAGGTTGGTTTAAAGGGACCAAAAGAAAGGAACACCGAAATCCATGAGGTCATCTCTTTGACACATACCTTCTACTGGCTGAAGAGACCCTATTGGAATACAACCAACACAATGCGATAATATGATGGAATAATTGGGGGAAACAGTCACCAACCGCCTTTGTGAGATCGCGAAGCTTATTCGCCAAAAATGCAACAAACAGGATAGAAGGAACGCTGCACTGAGTCATGGTTGGGACTGCGACCCCTGTTCATCTACCAAGGTTGGGATTGTGGCTCCTGTGCCACTATAGCGACGTGCCCCGGAATTCCTTGTTTTCCCGTCCACACGACCGGGGCACGGTCGAACTTTGGTGTTTCCAAAAGGTCCAAGGCGAGTCTCCGAATTTGTGAGATAGACACATGACATCAAGGCGGCCCATTTTTTGGCGGGTTCGGGAAAAGGAACCCCCTCGAGCCGTTTGTTTGGTTTGCTAAGGTACATGGTTGCTTCAGCATGTTGAACTGCTGCTGATCTACCCCTTTGTACTTCTCGGTTCAAAAGGTAGATCCCCGCCCGCCTGCTTGTCGGGCAAAAGTCGCCCGCGTGCTTGGCGGGCAAAAGTCGAAGCGAGGGCCAAGCCGTGCTTGGCGAGGTACGGACCTCCTGAACCCATCTCTCTGGCTTTCTTGAGGGTACAATTTTAGCGCAAGGCTTGAACAATTTTGAGGGTATCCTATTTGTGAGGTCGTCAGCATACTCTGTGAGCCACGGTCAAAATGAGAAAAGGGTGGGAATTTTTGGAGCTCGCCTCCCCCATGTCCCGTACCCCAAATGGACCATCACATCGTCAAATTCTGACCACCTCGTGTATGCCGTAAAGGAGAGGTGGCAGGCCCGTCTTGAAGCATTGCGTCGGATGCTGGCTCATGCAAGATGCACACTGAGAACTGACAGCTCGGAGGGGCAATGAGCTAAGGTCTGAGCTTTATATTGGGACCCATTCTTGTCCACCATTGCACCACGGCCAAAAGGATTTGCTGCATGTCTCGGAGTGTACATCACTGGTCACGTATTCACCCAGGGACGCGCTGCAGTTAACCAGCTGCGACTGGCTTGCCGGCGTTCCTGCCGCGCGTCCCTGGTTGTGTCAGTCAGCCAATGGCCTTCTGTTGCACTTGGTACCCTGTATCAAGGACTGGCGAAACGGGAATGATAGCCAGGCGTTGCAGCTGGGGATACGGGGGAAACGGGGATGTGCAAGGATTCCCTGTGAAGGAAGCCATGTCTAAATGCTACCCGAAAAGTCTGCCCACATCCCTGCTTCTGCCGCATCCCTGCTTGTTTGTCTGAATACATTGAGGTCAACCGTCCAAAAGGGACTGCGAAGAATGAGATAGACGCGACATTCTTTTTGTGTGGAATCTACTCTGACGCCGCAGACCCGTTGAAACTCCGCCATGCGCGCTCCACTGTTGTCCAGAAAAGGGGCAGGGCCTGACCGCTCCTTGCACGCGTGGCGAGATTCGCACCGCGCCAACCTTCTCGCAACCCGCAGTGCGCCTCCCGAGCAAGCCCGTCTCGGCCGATTGAACGGCCGGAAGGAACGAGACGTTGGTTGCACCGCGGAAAGTTGAAGGCCCCAAGACCTCCGACATATGCTCCGCATACGCTCACTTGAGGAACTTGGAGGTTAAAATATCCCACTGCCATTTTGCCACTGAACCAGGTAAACAGGGCAAACCGGCATTTGGGAACAAACCCAAATGCTCGCGTTTCGCCAGCTTCTATTCGCCAGCCTCTATTTGAAGCCGAAGCCAGCGTCTGGTACAGTGGTTGGACATCCACTTGCAACGGATAAAACAAAGAAAGAGATAAATAAATAAATATATATATATATATATAAAACAACACATCACTGGCGCAAAGTGTTTGCCCATCCGGTGGGATCTGATGACACCGGGCCGGTCAGCCCAAATCGGAACGAGGTCGATCGAACGTGCCTCGCGCCGAAAGTTCCGAAAGCTGCCGAGCTCTCAGGGCAAACAATTCGTTTGTGTCAAAGGTACTCAAATGCAAGTTAGCCCCTGACGCAAAGCTCGTCACATCGCGGTCAACGTACCAGGCTATCAAAAAGCCAGCGATTTGGGAAGCCCTCGAACCCCTTTCGCTCAAGGCCCGCGTCGAGGCTAAGCCCGGGCGGCAGTCCCACGTCCTCGCAAAGCCGAGGCTCTTAAAGTGCGCCGAAGGGGCTGGAACGAGCGGCTCAAAATGAGCTCAAATTGAGATAACAGGTGTATGGTCACAACTCTGGCTCCGACGTTATTTTTTCAGTCAGCGTTATTGCTTTCTTACCCCTATCATGGTTGTCTGAAGCCCCCTTTAGGGGTCCACCATCCCTACTACCTCCAAGCAAACTCGAAACGGGTGTTTAGGCCATGGCACAAACCCGCTGCTCTCCGTTCTCTGCCCGGCGGTTGGACATATATGGAACCCCTTTCTCACACCCCTTGGTTCCTAGGTAACCAACACCCACTAGATTTTCGGAAACTGCTCCCCATGAAGGAACCCCAATGCCCTATCCAGTTCTACAAAAAGGGAGCCGGCCCTGCTTAGAAAAAGCCCATATATTAATATGGGTTCTGCGGAGAAATCATAATATTAGCGTCAAGCTGGAACGAATTTGGTCGCCTATCTGGAGACGTGATCCGAAGAAGCTGATGGAGAATGTCGCGGAATCCCGAATCCCGCATCCCCAATCCCGAATCCTACATTCGAGGATGGGGCCTTCCCAGTGCTGAACCTAAACCAATCCTAAACCAACCCGAAACCAGCCCTAAACCAACCCTGAACCAACCCAACCCTAATACAACCCTAAACCAACTCTAAACCAGCCCAAAATCAGCCAGCCCTAAACCAACCCGACACCCTCCTCAACCAACCCCTCAACCGTAAACGAACCCTAAACCAACCCTAAACCAATCCTAAATCAAAAACCAACCCTAAACCAACCCTTAGCCATCCCCTAAATCAGCCCTAATCCCGACTCTCGAATCCCGAATCCGAGGATGGGGCCTTCCCACTCCCGACTCCCGACTCCCAAATTTCGAATCCTGAATCCGAGGACGGGGCCTTCAGATTCCTGAAGTTGCGCTCGACCCTTATGACTTTGAAGAGGAGCCCAAGAAACGGTGCTGAGCTGATCCCACTTGGCCAACGCCTGCCCCAGTTCCACGGGTGGAGATGCAACCAGAATCCCAGACCCAACCCAAAGCAAAACCAGAAGTTGAACCCGCGGAACACTTTGCGAAACCGTTGCGCGCCCCCAGTCCTGCGCTGGGCTATGGCCTTCCTGCAATCAGTCGGCTTTGGCCATTTGAACGTCCAACACCCGAGCAAAATTTGGTTCCACCGTTGTGGCTACACATAATTTTATGTAGACCTTGCTATAGCCACCATGAAACCAGGTCGTAGAACAACCTACTAGCCCTTTCGGGGTTTCGGGCGCTGCGTGTTCAAAAGTCAAAGGTCACCCAGGTCATTTCCATGCACTTCTAGAATTCCAGGAGAAGTCAATTGTGGGGGAAAGCATACTTTCTGGAGCTGTTTGCAACATGTTGCCTGAAGTTTCTGCGAATTGAAGATTAGTAAATGATTCGTGCAGGGGAAGCCCTTCCTCACTTTTTTCTCTGGGTTTGCGAAAGTACCGCAAAATTGGCCTTTGCTGGCTGATGAAAATTAACACCCTCCCCCAATTTCCGTGAGATGTGTTGGTCTTTGGGGGTTCCCTCATCAGGTTTTGAGGTTGAGGGGAAATCCAAAAGGACACCACGGGTCATTTGGGTACTTTCATTGTGTTGGGGTCAAATTAACACGTGTTGATTCTGGTAGGTCGGTTCTGAGAAGTTGCTTTGGCGATGGAGACGTAAAAACCGGATGATTCACTTGGGGTCAGAGCGTTGCGCCCAGCTGTCGGAGGGGAGGGTAGCTGCATGTACATCATGCACGTGTCAGATTGTAGGTGCTGTATACTGCAAATGTTGCGTATCGTGTTCATCCAAAATGTCTGCGGTATGTTGAATGTATATGTCGCATGCAAGAAACACTCACTTTCCATCCCAGCGAGAGCTAGACCTAGCCGTTTCTTTCGATCTCAAAGAGGAAAACCATTAGACCAGGTGAAAGGGAGGTCACAAAAACGTGAAACGCATCTTTCTGAACCGGCCAAGAACGGCATCTATATCCTAGGTACTTCTTTCGATTTGCACATATCCGAGCAGGAGAGGGTGGCCACGCACCCAGGCAAAGCCCCATGGAAGAAAACACCGGCAGGTTCAGCTTGGGATCATCCCCAAACCTGTACTGCGCTTTTTTTCTTCTTTTAAACCGAGCTTTCATCAATCAACAGGGGGTACTCCGCCTATTTTCTGCCCCAGAGCAACCCTGATCCAAGGTCGGGAAAGGAAGCGCCAGGCCCCGTCCTGCAACCACGCGTACGGTGTTCTCCTCAGCAAAAACGCCGCTTTTTGCACGCTCTTGAGGGAAAAGGCCGGCTTACCTTTCCAATGGCCAACGGACGAGCAACACTTCCTGTTGTTGGTGTATTTCTCACTTCCTGAGTGGATTGATCAGAACAAGTCCAAACTTTTTGTTTACCTCGAAAAGGACCTTTCCAACAAGTGACCAAAGTCCAGGAACGTCAGGAAGTGAGATTCACCCTCCATCCACCAACATATCGACTCACAAGAAGTCCCTCTAGGAAACTGATCTTCATCTATCCGCCCACGGGTGCTATGAGACGAAGGCTGTGAAAGGCGGCGACCATTTCTACAAGTTGCTAATTGACGTAACGCGAGGCCGGAAGCGCCTGTCTGCCCTTTATCCAAAAAAACAACAAACGCACACACAAGCAAGCAAATGTTCTACCGAGAATCAGGAAGCTTCCTCGCGGTGTCCAATTTGAAGGGCCGTCTGAACCTCTTGGTTTACCCCTCATGACCATTTCCCTACACCAACGCGGACAGAACCCAATGTTGCACGAGTTTCTATAGGCCCAGCCTATTATGAAACCAGGTCATAGAAGCACCCGGCTCGAATGACAATAGTGGCCAAGAAGGGTTTTGGGTGTCACATGGTGTGGCTGATGATTGCTGATGGTACCCTTTTGGGAAATCACTCAAGGGATACCAAAAGACAGCCATATCAATTTCGCGGCGTTCCCAATGTCGAGACAATGAAACCACTCAATTGATTAGGGAGGGTTTCATGTTTCCATGTGCTCCCCATGAACGACACGCACACATCTCCGACGTGGGGAAAAAGAGATGGCCTTTCCTTATGACCCATCAGCAACTTGCAGCTGAGAATCATCACCCTCCCAACCTCCACGGGCAGCTCTGCGATCACCCTGCCAACCTCCACCTGCCCTGCGAAGCACGGCCGGCTACTCTTTTAGGGAGCCCTGGGCTTTCACTTGCTAAGGCTTGGATGGTCGGAATCCGGATTCCAGCCCATCTCTGGCCCATAGTACCTTTGTGAGAGCTTGTCTTGAAAAACGACTAGAACGATGTTGCGAGGTTCTTTTACACCGAACACCTGACCCCCGGCCGGCTAGTGACGTGAGCGTGGTTCTTTGAGAAGCTTTCACTCTGCGTCTGCAACCCAGCGGCCGCGTTGAGCCAAAGATCGCATATCGAAACTTGAACATGAACTCGCAACACCCTTTGGGCGATGGGCCCGTCAAAGTGAACTCCTCGGCGCTCCAAATACATTTTTTGTGTCAACGACTTGGAATGCCATTTTGGGGCATGTCACTTTCATAGACCAGGCTTGTTGGGTTTGTGGGGGGAACGGCGCCCGTACACCGCCCTGTGCCCGTCGTGCTTTTTTCCGATGGGGGCAAAGGGGGAGGCTGGGGCCACGGGGTAACGGCTTCTTTTCATGGATAGCAAATGCATTTTTTCTACGGCACATGTTTCAACTTCTTCCTTCCACTGTTCGACGTCTTGCAAAGAGCGCCATGTAGCCTTTACCTGCCGACGGAAGTTTCGATTCAGGCCAGAAGCGTGCTAGCGACATGCTCGAAGCTACTGATTTTGAGGACACTACAGGGCTTTGTGCCTGCAGACCTGATGGCATGACAAACGTGTGTACGGCAGTGTGGAGCACATCTGCATGCTCGTTCGTTGCTTCACGTTGCGTGACAAAACGGGGCGGCGTACAGGCGCCACAACCTCGTGTTTCCTTCTGAATGGGCGATGAACAAGTTTCCCCAAAGGCGAAACCGGGTTCCCTGCGTGCCCTGAAACTTGCCTCAAATACCCAAACCTGCCTGACCTACATGACACTTTGCCGTGCCAGTGAGGTAAGGGATGGGTATTTGTTGACTTAAATGGCCATGGGTCATAACCTATGCCTCCACTTTGCGAATGAACACCCATGCACCCTTTTTAGGTTCTAAAATGGGTGGTGAATTCAGCTACATCGAGCCCATTGGTTTTGACCCAGGGTACTCGGTGGCCTGGAGGAGGCAGCCCTGGAGGTGCTTCGGGCCGCTGCGCCGCCTGCTCGCTGTCTCAAGCTTCTGGGTCTCCCCGAAGGGTTGGGTCAACCAATTGGTTTGAAGGCTTTTTTTCTTCGCTCTTTTGGTGCTTTCTGGGTCCCCATGGTTACGGCTTTCTGTTCGCTTTTTTGGGTGCTTTCTTTTTTGGAATCCCTCCCATACGGGTTGGTCTCATTGAGGAAATAGTGACACGCATTGCTCTCCCACGAGAATGAGGCAATTTGGTTTAAGAGCACCCCACAGCCCCATTAGACCGGTGACAGTAGGTCGTAGCCCCTGTGTTCCCTGTCTCCCTTTTTGAGTGGATTGGCCCAAACAAGTCTGAGCTATTTGTTTACACGACGCAACAGTTATTTTCAACCTGAGCTTGGCATGGCAAGTGCGCCCTTCATATCCAGCGCCCCAAGTTGACATCCTGGGTATGACATTGCCGATCCAGAAGTCTGGCGAAAGCTCGGGTCAACGGCTCACAACTTACCCGGAGCCCTCCTGCACAGCGGAAAGTGTGAGAATATTGGTAAGTTTGGAACTTTATAAGGTGGCCACCCACAGAAAGTTGCCCTGAAATCATTTTTGCTCAACTGGGGTGCTTTAGTATCCTTTCAACAATCCTCAAGACTCCAGTTCGGAATCTTAGGAAACCATAGCCCCACCGGCCCACACTTTTGGTGAGTTGGATGTTCCCCTTTTCCAGGGAGTGTTCGACCCAAACTACCTCAGAGTTTTTGCCCACCAACTGATAATATGTTTTCTGTCCAATATACTCACCTCAAAACTTTCGAATGTGTTGAAACGAGCTCCCCAGAAAACATTGGATTGTCTCAGTTCAGCCCATGAAGTTTGATTGAAGCACCCTGCTTGGCACCCATACACTGAGAGGACATAAACTCAACACCGATACAGACCAAGCCCCCGCCAAAAACCAGCACTCACAAACAAACAAACACACACACACACATGTCTGCTTTCTTTCTACAATTAACCACCCGGAAATAAGACTCTCTTGGGTGAGCTCATTTCAGCCCCAACCCTGCGTGTCCCCTTTTGGGACGCCGTCCTTTTTTTCCCCGACCAATTCCAAAGTTGGAAGCCAGCCCTCTGGTTTTTGTCTGCACTCGGGATCGGCCAGCAAAAGCTACCAGGTAAGTCCTGCATTGGATCCGTTTGATTCGAAGTCCAGGGTTGTTGAGGGTAAATGGGGAAGAGGGCAACCTCCAAGCCACTCCAAACCCCCAATTAGAGATCAAGCTGAAGTCCCTCCCCCCAAAAAGACAACAAACACTCTCACATCCTTGCGGGCGTGCGCACGGCGCGAGGGCAGTGCGGCACGCATGGTCCGTCGGATCCCACTAGGTGAGCCTGAAGGGACGAGTCAGGTCGTTGGCAACCCGAATCGGCCTAGCGTTCTCAGCCTTGCGCGCAGTCTGTGCTGTGACCGCAAGAGTCAGCCCAACTTTGTCATTTGTGGGGGGCACACTCGAAGCGGAGAGAGGTTTAAACCTCTGACCTCGCCAATGCTCAGCTCCAAAACTGAAGAAACAGACCTGAAAAACCGACGAACAAGGCAAATGTCCGAAGCAACCGTCGGCTGAGAGATGGCATATGAGGAGTGCGTAGCTGCGTCATTCCAAACTTCACCTTGCTGACAAGCAACCCAAACAGGAAAAGGGAGCCCATCCGTCCTCAGAACCGCAACAAGTTCAAGCCAGGAGAAGTGATTGACGAAGTCTAAATGCTGATGCTGATGAATCAGCCACTGGATGACCTGTGGGGTGAAAAAACAGGTCCAAAATTGACAGCTAGTTGCTGTCCAGGAACGGCGTGCAAAAAATCCGGGGGGATCCATTCAACCCAGGAGTCAGCGGTACTGAGCCTGTCAACCCAAAAGCCGGGCTCAGTAGGTGGCGACTCATCGTCTTCTTCATCAGGTTCGCCATGATCGTGCGGTGATCGATAGCGTTCAGCAACTGCAAGGTGTAGTCGCAGTAGTGCGTTGAGGCGGGCAATCGTGTCCTGCTCAGCGGCGCAGTGGTTGCTCCAGAGTCTGATGAAGCTTGGCTCCCGGTGCTGGTTCGCGAACTTGCAGGATCGTCACATTCAGCCGGGTCCCGGTGGGTGGTGTATGCGAAGCTGACCAGGTTGGAGTTGATTGCAGGCGGGCACTGCAATAAATCGTGGTTGCTGTGGGAGGTCAGACTCGTCATCAAGAAGTCGCCAGGGCCGTGTAGGCCGAATCGGTCCACACGTGTCCACTGAGCCCGCAGCGAAGCAGGCCTTGTACGGAGACGATGACTGCCTGCAGTTCGGCCCGGTTGCTTGACTGAAATAAGCCTCCGAGCGGGCCCGCCACAATGATCCTGCCGTGGGTGGACGAAACGGAGGAACAAGATGCCAGTTTGGTTACTGAAGTAGTCGGGTGAGTGCACGAGCCGTCAGTAAAGATGTGTACCGTGTCCGGGCCCTCAGCAGCAAAGTGGAACTGCTCGCAGTTGGTGGGAAGGTTGAAGAGTGCCTCCTTGACTTGTTTGTAGTGTGGATTGCGTGGTGGAAGTAGTCGCTCTCTAAGACATTGAGGGGAATCGTGCCATAGTTGAACTGCAGCTTGATGCTGTTGCCGAAGATCCGGAAGAGCTGGACAGTGTAGACATTGATGGGTGGTGGTGTCCTCAAGACCACAGTGTCGGCAGTTTCCCGAGCAGAGGGAAAGCTCCTTCTCGTTGGGCATGCGCTATGGCAGTCTCAAGGGCAGAGAGATTCCTGACCAAGCTCAGGCAAAGAGGTCTATTGACTTCAGCAAGGTCAGCAAAGTCCTTCCGGTGCTGGACTCCACGAGCGATGTGCTGTTGCCAACCATCCTCGAGCAGCTTAAAGAGTAGCTGGTTGGGGGTATGGAGAAGATTGTGCCTGATGTCGTCATGATCAGTCAGCCAGGGTGGCTGATCTCCAGCCAATGATGTGCAGTTGCCGAAAAAAGGTAGCGAATGGGCCGGTTCAAGGGAGCCATCAAAGGTGGCCATGTACTGCGGCCAATGCTCAAGTACAGAGGGGGTCTTGTTGACGACTCGCTTGAAGTCTTGAAGTACAGTCCAGAGCTCGTAGCAGCGAGTGCGACGATGTCTGCCGTAGGTCATCATCCCTCCAAGATCCGTTGCAGTAGTAGTTGCTGGAGGAAGACCCTGTCGCGTGCTTGGAGAGCCCAAACGTACGTCTTGTTGTGGTCAGTGGAGAGCTGGAAGAGGTCCATGAAAGTGTCCTGAGTGATGATGGAGGTGAGCAGATCCTCAATGTTGTTGGCAACCTGCTCAAGGTTGTCGACATATGAGAGGGCGATGGATTTGGGTGCGTAGACCGATTGGTAGGTGTGGTAGCACGAGCTGGTCAGGCAGCTGAGTCCGCAGCCCTCCGGGTAACCGGGGTTGCTGGCCCAACAGTGCCCCGTGCGCGATGCAGACCTCGCAAAAACCCATGCCAGGCATCTGCAATGCTTTGAACATGTCGTTGAGGGAGACAGTTGAAGGCTTGGCAAATGTCGGTAGCGTGCCCAAGAAGTTCTGTGGCAAAGACCTCAACAAGCCTCTGAGATTTGCTTGGTCTCCCGTGTAGGCAAGAAGCCTTGTGATGGAAATGCAAGTTGTGGCTCAATCTGTTGGAGGACCTGTCGTGATCTGATAGAAGACCATGCTCTGTACGGCATGCGCAGCACCGTGATGGGTCTCAATTTGAATTGGTCAACAGAGTCTACGCCGTCAACCTTGGCAATCCCGAGACCTTGGAGCAGCTGTTGAGGCCATGGTGCACCTGCTTCGATGCCACGAAAGTGATCAAGAAGTACGTGTTTGTAGCTGCCAGGCATGGCCTTAAGATCTGCAGCATTGATCCCGTCTGGTCCTCTAGCAGATCCATCCCTGAATTGCCCGAGTGCAGATGCCCAAGTGCTCGGCTGGAGCTCAGGAAGTGTGATTTGACCTGCTGGCACGTATTCCGAATGAATGCAGTTATGCGGTTCCAGGCATCAGGTGGTAGTTCAGCAAGTGTGTTCCACTTCTCGTCCAGTATTGAGCAAGCTCTGCGTGAATCTGGTCCTCGGTGGTAAGGTGTGTGCACATCGTAGAGTTTGACCAGGAACGAGGAGGAGATCTGTATCGACAACCTCATAGGTGCGTGAGCCGATCGGTTGGATGGTGGATGGTACGTCGTTGATGTGGCAGGTGTGCGTCGAACCAAGACACAGGTCTTGGTCAGTTAGAATCTGATCTCCACCGTCTGAGACAGCAAGGATGGTGGCCGCTGGCTTGTTGGGGTTTCGAACAGCCTTGAAAGCGAGGTGCTGGTGTTGCTGGATTTTGGCCAATTCACATTTGTGTTCCTGGCGGAGATTCCAGCTGGCGCCTGTAAGAGCCATGCTGTTTTCAGAGTGGCTCCAAACACAGCAGAGCGGGGGTCTTGTTCTCCCAGCCGGTCCCCTTGTCGTGAGTACGGCTGGCACGGAAAGGCTGCAAGAACTGCTGGCTGTGATCCCCCTGCAGCGTGCAGCTTCGCAATGTTGGCCATCTCACCGATGCTCCCTTGAATTACGTTGGTGGCACCATTCGCTCGAAGCTGAGCACAAGCGAGACCGTTGTGGTCCAGGTGAGCTACAGCATGTAGTCCGGCGTGATGAGCACCAATTGCAATGCCGCCGAGGCCTGAGCAGACCTCTTTCAGCCTTTGGTAGTTCAGGATGTCGTTGGGCCCGTGATGGAACCAGCGGGCGTCCGTGAGGCAGGCCGAGAGGATGCCCTCGTTCGAGTGGATCATGTCATACACCGTGAGGCCAGTTCCATCAGTGCAGCGGGGGGTGAGAAGGCCACCGAAGGGCATCACCTTCATGGAAGGTCGCCGCGAACCCCACCACCTCTGTGTCCGCCGCCAGAACCCCTGACCAGGAACGAAGAGCCAGCGGCTTAACCATGAGGGCACGTCCATGGCTCAATCTCCAAGTGTTCTGGCGACCCAGTCCCACCTGCTGGGAGGCCCTTGGCCCGAGACTAAAAAGACAACAAACAAACAAACAAACAAACAAACAAACAAACAAACAAACAAACAAACAAACAAACAAACAAACAAACAAACAAACAAACAAACAAACAAACAAACAACAAACAAACAAACAAACAAACAAACAAACAAACAAACAAACAAACAAACAAACAAACAAACAAACAAACAAACAAACAAACAAACAAACAAACAAACAAACAAACAAACAAACAAACACACAATTAAACAAACAAACAAACAAACAAACACACAAACACCCCCACCCCCGCCCCACCCCCGCCTTCCGCAAAAGAAGAATCACTTATGCCACCCGTTTTCCCGGCCCTTCCCCCGGCTTCCCTCGCCTTCCGCAGATTGGCCTTGAGCTTCTTCCGGCTCTTCACCGCGCTCTTGGGGCACCTCGCTCGGCTCGGCTCGGCTCCGAGTTCGGCCAGGAAGCCACATAGCGGTTGGGTTTTTCCATGTTCTTTTTGGTGAGTGGAGATGTTCTTTTCCATGATAATAAAAAAAAACGGCGGGGGGTGGGGGTGGGGGGGAGCGTCAACATTGGCTTTCCGCTGTCCGTTTGGTTTCCAAGCTGAACCGCACCAGAAAACACACTGAAGAAGGATCATTTCCTTCTGGTTGGTTGTTAACATCGCCTTTTGAAGACCAACTTCCGTTTTGTTAAGACCCCTGGGGAAAAATATATTTCCAGTAGTGATAGATTCCCTTCAAAACCAACGGGGGAAACAACAAATATTCTTAGCAAATGGAAGCCAACAAGTTGCCTTGCTTTTGCGGGGGGGGGGGGAACATACAAGTTGGGAATGAGCCGAAACCCGCGAGGGCACCACCAGTCCTCTTTAGCAAAACAAATAGGGGAGCACCCCGCAAACAGCAAACACACACTCAAGGGGAACGGACGCAGCCCACCACAAGGAGGGAAAGCTGAATATGCCACCTGAAAATGCGACGACTACAATGTTGATGTTGAATTACTCAGCTTTCCCCTAAGGACACGTAACTTTAGTGCAAACCTAAGGTAAGACAAAGGGATACCCAACGTTTGCTCATTGAACAAGTAAACCGATTTGAGGGGACTGGGGAACTCCGGGATCAACTCTGTCCGTTAGGGTACGGAGCCCGAAAAGGGTATCCTCCCCGCGCTGGGTTTCCATGGAAAGGAGAGCATGTGAAGCAGGCGCCTTCACCTAAACGGGTTGTGGTCGGCCTGAAAACTTGCAAATTCATGTGTATGTTCTATCTGTTGTTCGTCCCGCCTTACTACAGTCTTGGGTGAGTAACCCTCGTTGTGTATCTTCAAGTGTTGGGATTTGGGCTACAGTTTTATGAGTATGACCCTCAGGCGCACACACTCAGGGGAAGACAACGATCATTGATGGACGGCTTCCTTTGATCATTGTTTTCAACACCTCAGGAAGGTCGCAATGCGGGTGTGTATTTTTGATGGCAATAAGCGTCTTGGAGGTTCAAGGAGCACCTCCCCCATGTTGCGGGTTTCGAGAAATCCGCTTTGAACCAACTGAGACCTGGGCACCGTTGCGATACCTAGTTTTCCCACTATGGAATGGGTGGAATTTCCCAGTGGCAGCCAGGCTCGGCAGGAAATGGGAAGCCTTTATTTGGGGGGTGAGCAATGTTTAGTGTACGTAAGGAAGTGAGGCATCATGACTAGTTTGTCAGAGGATTCGCTTGGCAACTGACTGAACACAGGATTGAAGGCGATATTGTCTGGTGAGTTCCTTCTGCGTTTGTGTGACGCCAATTGTTCCGCTTGAGAGCTAAGGCCCAAAATAACGTACTGTGCAACGAGTCGAGCACTTGCCTTTGGCAAGCAGTTTTTTTGGGACAGTGGGCGAGGATGAAATATCAAGGCTTCAACTCCCTCCGCCCATTCCTTCCCAAGCAAAGAAACCCTGGCGCCGCTTTCGCGCTTGGCTCTCACTTGCCCAGAGGGGACAACACACGTCTGAGCTGAAAGATGGGTCCAAGGCTCGTTGAGAGCGGCTGTGAGCAAACCCCGTGCTGGTGGTTCCCAGGAAAGGTGGGCGTCGGATTGCCAGTCACAGGGGCCCCAAAACATGTCCCCGACCATGTGGGCAAAAGCACTAGAACTATTTATTCACAAGCTAAAACTAAGAAACTCCGGTTGAAAAAGGACCTTCTGGGCCTATCACAACTCACTCGACCCTAACGGAGGTGTATGAAAGAATCTTTCGTCGGCTTTCCAATGGGCGCCGCAGAAATCGGCTCGAATCACGGCAAGGCGCAAGTGGCAGTGGAGGCAGTCCCTGCCATTCAGGCATCCGGCAGCTTTGAAGAACCATGAGCCTCGGAGAAGAAACACCACACCTGACGCACACACACACAGACACAGACACACATGCACACACACACACACACACAGAGATACACACACACACACAC
Source organism: Effrenium voratum (assembly GCA_963377175.1). Lineage (NCBI taxonomy): Eukaryota > Dinophyceae > Suessiales > Symbiodiniaceae > Effrenium > Effrenium voratum. The sequence continues at coordinate 898,194 of CAUJNA010002302.1, read as the reverse complement.
AAAGACACACAAAGACTCACGGCCACACAAACAGACAGACAAACAGATAGAAAATAGAAACAGAGACAAACAAACAGAGACAGAGACAGAGACATAGATAGAGAAACAGAGAAAGAGCAGACAGGCATACACACACAAAGCAACAAACACACGCGGCCCTTAGGATACATCCATGCCCACACCAGTCCAAGGTCGCGTTCCATCCCTCTACATGTGTATCTGTTCGCGATCAAAAAGGGGGTAGGAGTGTTGGGATATGGGTTTGAATTCTTGTGGTGCACTATTTTGGATTGCCATGGTGCCTGAGTGTGTCGTGTGTGTGTGTGTGTGTCCTGGTGTCTGCGTGTGTTTGCACGTGTCTGTGTGTGTGTGTGTGTGTGTTGTGTCCATGTTTTGAACTTCAATATGACAGCGTCACCCGGTGATGCCTCCCTTATGCTTGTGTCGCTGCTTGCTCTGCTCAGCAACCGGTGGCTGTTCCTGTGGGGTCAATCCAATCTTTTCAGGTGAAAAGTGCACATATTACCTTTCAAAGGGGGACATATGAAGAATCTGAACTACAAGTGACTCAGGCCCCCGCCACGAATTTGATTGATAGAGACGGCACAATACGCATTCAGGGTGCAGTGCACTTGCTCCACAGTGTAAGCATCATGGAAACCCCCGCCAAACTTTCGGCGGGGTTAAGTATAACATCTACTCTCCTGCAGATCACATGGACTTTACACACAACTTGCTCTGAATAATATGTACATATAATTATATATATATATATACATATCTTTCCCTATCTCCCTCTCTCTCTCTCTCTCTCTATTGCTTTCTCACTTCCGAAGTAAATCTGGCCTGAACACGTCAGAACCGGTAGTTCAGGACAATAAAATCAACGTCCAACACCTGGGGAAGCAATGTTTGGAAGTGAGTCTTTCGGGGGATTTCCCCACAGGTTCCGTCCAATCCCCCGCCCTCCGGATGGAAGGCCGACTCAGGGCGAGGGGCAAGGCTTACACAGGCCGAGGTGATGATCCTGAACAAATCAGGACAGCAGAAATAGAGATGTTAGTCTTGAGGACAAGCCCAAATAACTTTAGAATGGGAATAGTGGGGTACTTGAACATTCTGGGTGTAAACTCCCCACTCGTTCCAGGAGTCCTGCTTTCAGAAGACACTTCACGCCCAGGAAAATGTGGCTGCTGTTTGAAAGAAACCAAACATGGGGAACCAAGCCCTAAGACCACTGGGAACCATAATTAAATTATTGGTTTATACGGTTATACGTGTATATATATATATATATCCTATAGACATGGTAGCAGGATATACTGGCACGGGCAAACCGATGATTGCAAGACAGCCCTGGAAAAACCAATGGGTTTCCTGCAAAAAGGAGCCGTACCAAGGGAGGCCTTGGTTTTGACACCCTAGGAAGATCTGGGTGACGGAAAGATGGGTGGACCCTCAGACCCTTCAAAAAGTGCGAGTGTCTTAAAAATCGCGACTTGCGAGTTTGCGAGGGGTAGTTTGAGGCTTCAGGTCGTTATGGAACCTGCCGCGTTGAAACTGCAAATTGGTTGGACACCACCCCAGCTGGAAAGTCACGCCGAAACCAAAAGAATTGCGGCTGGTTCCCCCAGCCCGGTCGAAAAGGAAACCTGTGGGTCCCAAAGCTACAAAAATAGAGGCCGCAACAAGCAAGGTCAAAGGGAGAGGGTTTTCAAGGATGAGAAGTTAGGTTTTTCTGCTTAAGGTTCCCTTTCTTGAGATTCCCGAAGGTTCCCTGATTGTTTGGTTTGATTTCCCCAACTCAGGTTCCAATTTCCCGATGTTTTGTTGGAGGGGGGACATTTTCGATCAGGGTCAGGGAAAAGGGAGACCCAGGGTTCAGGAAGTCGATCCATTTTTTGGGGGTCGAAGACAACCCGGGAAAGCTGCGTCACAAAACCATGGAGCAACTCCATAGTCTTCCTCAAACAAATGACATGGACCTGTCTGCAGCTTTGTCTGTGCATACACAAAGTTTCGCAGTGCAAATCTGGAGTTTACTGTGCCCAAAATGAAAAAAAAGGGATCCGTCTTAGGACTCGCATCACAAAAGCCCTGGCCTGACACAATTTGCCTCCTTTGCTGTGGCCTGTTGGGCCAATGCAAAAACCGTGCAAGAACAAGAAGAGCTGTTGGACACACAGCCTTTTGGAGCCCGCTGGGGAGGGATGACAACACCGCCGACGGCAGGTTAGCGGAGGTGGCAGGTGCTCCACAGACGATTTGGACAGAAACTGCAGCTGTGGTCTCCTTCGGTTCGCTCTGGGGAGCAACGCACAAGAGGATTCTTTGCAGTTAACCGCGCGCAGACCCGTTTCGCGACATTGCCAAGGCTCAGAGCCAAGCTTCCGCGTCTCGCATGTTGTGTGGCGGTGGACGAAGAAAACCAGCCTGTTGTGTGTAGCACTCAAGCTCTTGATAGGTGCTGGTGTCGCCTGAAGGCTTCCCAAACAGCCTCAAACAACTTCACGGGGCCTGGAGAATGGCCACGTGCATGGCCGCTTGTGGCACGCTCAGAGTGCATGAAGACAGCATGAAGCATTTTGAGCTGCCTCGACAGTGGCATGGCGCTTGAGCTGCCTAGGCGCGAGCTTGAAGCATGCCATCTTGACACATACCCACGCAGGCCATACGAAAGGGTGAACATGGCAAAGCCGTGTTGCTCCTTGCTTCGCTTCGGATTGCAAATCCCTCCATAACCATCACTCCCACGTCCTCCCGCGCCCCCGGCCCCAGCCCATGTCCGTCAAGTTGATGATTTTGAATGTAAGCTGCACATGTTGCCGGTCCGTGCTACGTTCCTGGTGCTTTAGTGTTGTAATGACTCACGAGAGAACACTTACAAAAATGCAGGGGCTGGTATGGGCGCGGGTGCCAGAAGCAAACAGAACTAAACTAACTAAGTATTCAGCTTTTATGTGTAGTCATACAACATGATGTAATATGGCAGCAATCGGATAATCACACGTAACGTGTATCTGTAATGCATCTAATCCTCTTCAGTGAAGGTACAAATCTATTCACACATTTATCTCTTAACCGTGAAAAATGACCCAACACAGCACCACGACGGGTTTCAACCAAACAAAAGGCGAAGCGAAAGCCACGCATTTTCTTTTTTTGCGCGTTTCGGATTGAGGGCCCATTACAAGCCCCGTAGTCAGCATCACACCCATGAACGGGAAACTCCCTTCAAAAAACGAAGGAAAAAGGCAGCACTGGAGGGTCTGAGCAGGAAGGTCTGAGCCGCCCCAACACGCGAGCTCCTCGGGACCAGATTTACAGGATCCAAAGACCATGCCCCTTTGGCGCTTTTCGATGCCCCAAAAAGAGCTGGTGGCAGACATGTTGCATGGAGAGAATATCGTCTAAACCGTCTAAACCAGGACTTTTCATGATAAACCGACCGAGATGAAGGTTCAACCCACCCAGATGGGCCGTCGATTCGATCTCTCCTTGGAGCCCACTGAGGGAAGATTCACGATCTCGGGCACTTCATCCTCGGAGTCCGAAGACCAAAAATGCGGGATGAACTCGTCCTCCGAGTCGCAGTCTTGCACCTGGCTGTTGGTCCAACGCAGTCATCGCTTTCGCTCATCTACGACTTATATTGAGGGCAACAACCAGGACCACTTGGTTCAAACATGGGCCGTCACTTGATGCTTTTGAAGCCTGGAAAGATTTAGGACTGCGGTCAGCGAAAATGGTCCACTCCAGGAAAAGCTTTTGACTCGTGTGAAACCCTTGTGGCTTCAAAGCCAGGGTTCTCATTTGATCTGCCTTTATTCCCCCCCCCCCCAGAAAGCGCCTTCGACAATGCTCACTCCTTTTCTGGGTTGGGCCAACCTGTCTCGTTTCATGGGGCGAGCGCTTCGATCCATGGCTGCGCGCGGGTGACGGTGAGCGCCTTGAAAAACTCGTCCTCCGGCACCTCGGTGACCTCGGTCTGGTCGGTCTTGACCTTCCGGAAGGACATAGAACCTGCGGAAATCCGAGGCCGCGGAGTACAGGAAGCGGGCACGGAGGCGATGCAGAGAGCTGGGTCTCAAGAGGGGGAAGGACTACCCAGGTGGTTGGCCAGGTGGTTGGTTTCCTTTTGGTTTCTTTTAAGAATCCAAAGAGGTCCAAGAACTCCGCGGGCATGGGACATTTTGACAATCCGCCTGGTCTTGTCGGTTGAAACGCGAAGTGACTCATTTTTTCCCAATATGTATGAGAGGTGGGAGACGGACTTTTGGACCATCCAAAAGCCAACGCTCGCTGGCAAAAAGGGTAGTGAACATGGGACATTTGATCACTACCCTTGGTGGAACTGGGAGTCCCCCGTCCTTCCAAATGGAGCCGCTGATTTCCACTGCGCCTTTTGATCGGTTTACCCCGGCCCTGGAACTCAAAGCCGAGGTCTTGGCGCTCACGGCTTCGGCTTGGTCCAAGCCACCTACACCCCTTCGGGTCCAAGGCACAAGACTCCACGAGTCTTTGGGTCTTGGGACCTCAGACCCTAAAAGCAACCAACAGATGTGCCATGGTCAACTGTGTCAATTCGGAGTCCTGGAAGTACTTTCCGTAGGACGAAGGGCCGAAGGGTTGTTTCAATTCGCAGGTCACCAACCCAAGTAAAGCAATTGGTGGTTTCGACATATTTCTTTGGCGGTTGGGGCAACCCGTGGTTCCCCTACCAACCAACGATCATCTGTTTTGCGGCCGCGGGCATAGGGCAAATGGTCCGGGGCCGCCAGTGACTCTGAACCACCCTGAAAGTCCCAAAGGTCCAACTTGTGTGACATAGATCCTACTTGTGTCCGTGACCTTTTGAAACCCACTACGTACTGTCTGGCGAGCGAGGTATGAGTATACGGTACCAGCCCCACTTCAAGCTCGCCTTTGGCCACCGATCTGAGTTAATGAACCTTCGGGCCGGTCCCCATTTCTGGTTGGGGCCGTCCCAGAGTTTTGATTGATTCTCTGTTCACGCCCCATTGGCAACTGGTTGCCCCATTTAGGGTCTGGCTTCCAACGTTGGCTTCCAAAAAGAACATTGAATATGTGCTCTTCGGCACGTCGCCACTCGGGTTTCCACGCACGTGCGCTCGCAACTATCGCCTTCCATCATGAAGCCAGATATTGCACGGGCAAACGGATTCGCGAGCTTGAGCCCAAAAGTCCTTTGAGAAAGCGCCGCAACTTCACGCGATCCAAATCGAGTGGCAAGCGTTCCCCTCCACACTTACAATCGGGTCCACGCTGACATCCTTAAATAACCTTATCGGGGTTGAAGTGAAACTGCCGCCGAAGCAAACTGTGAGAACTCCTATCATGCAGCTATACTCGCACTTGCCCATGTCTTCAGTTCGCCCACGAAAACTCGAACCCTGCTTTTTTAAGAGCACCCAACCACGCGCATCACTCTCATAAGTAAAGCTTGTGCCGCGGACTCCGACATCTGGCCAATTCAATCATATTGCAAACCAAATTGATTCATGTATGTATGTATGTATGTATGTATGTATGTATGTATGTATGTATGTATGTATGTATGTATGTATGTATGTATAGGCGGCGAAGGCACCCATTGGTTGGAACTATCCTTTACCAACCTTCAATCTACCCGAATTGGTTTTGGGCAAGTGGCTCTGTTGAAAGGAGCATTGCGTTCAAAAGGCAAAGAATCAACAGAGTGCCGCATGCTTGGGAACCCAACTCTTCCCCCTGGGGATCTGCTTGTTGCTCAAGTGAGACAAGATTCGTTTGCCTCCCAGAACATCTCGGCACCTGAAGATTCCGCGCTCAAATCAAGCAAGCCCTGAGAAGCTTGCTTTATTAATAGGGTGCATCGGTTAATAGGGCGAGCAGAGTGCTTGTAGTGCTCAATTGCTGATCAACTTTTTTGGTCAATCCTTTTGCGCAGGGCTGTGCTGTCCTTGTTCACCAGCTTCGAGTTGGTTTGCACTAACCTTTGCCGTTGCTTTGACCAAGACCCAAAGAACCCGCTCCAAGGCTTTCATCTGCTTAAGCCCCCAGAGGAAAAAGAAAAAAACAACAACATAAACACATTTCCAGTAGTGATATGATAGATTCCCTGTAAAACCATCAAATATATATATATATATATTCTTTTCAGCAACTAGAAGAAGGGGTTGGGGGATAAGCCGTGCCAACCCAAGGACTGAAGAAGTCTGGGTGGAGTCCCGGATTTGGATTCTTTGTCCCGGATGGCTCAATCCGCTCATTGGTAAGCCAAAAAGTCTCCCAATACCAAATCTGACCGAATTCTTAACTCCTGAATTTCCCGTCGACCCTGGCTGCAGTCGAAAGGGTCATTTTGCAAGCAGCACTAGACCATACTAAACCGTTGCTAAACCCTCAAGGGTTGTTTCCAGCTGATAAGACAACAACTCTTTTCCACACATCTGACCCAAGGATTGCAGTGACATCCCCAAGAGCAAGAATGCACCCTATTCATAAATATGCTTGGCCTCGGGCAACATATTCATTAGGGGGGCTGTATGTATTAGGATTATCAGGACCACCAAAACGGATTGACCGACGAATGTCCAAACATTATCGTGAAACTATCACTAGAGAGGTCCCAAAGGTTCGTCCAGAAACTTGTGCGAAAAGGAACATCCGACCAGGAAGAAATCAAGGCAAGAGGGTTGGGTGCGTTAGCGCTGCGCCAACATATCGCCCAGAAACGGTGCTGCACTATTTTTCCGCCAACATCAACGCACTCCACCCCAAGAAATCACTCAATGAGTCTCAAAAGGTTTGGTCCACGGGGACTGAGCGAGGGCAATCTCTGGCCGCCTTCACAGCTGGGGACCCAAATACATCTTGGGCACACTCTTGGGCACTGGTCTTACTGAACTTCTCGGTACCAGCTTTCTGAGTCTCAGAGGGCCAGCTAAATTGAGCTGGACACCGTTTGGTCCTTTAAAAACAAGAACGAGTCCACCGTTTGCGACGCAGCCCTGGCCAAGTTGCCGAGGCCGACAGCCAATGCGCATTTCCCATGGCCGGAGGCGCATTTGGGGAGTATGGATCCATGCGGTCTGGGCTTCTCTTCCAAAGACGTGGCAAAACCACGATTTGCCGTGCAGACCTGCATGAATCCACACAATGTGCACAACATGTGGAACTTACAAGATCACTTTCTGTGATACCAAAGTGCCCGGGAGTACTTTGTTACTCAAACAGGGATAGTGGCTCCAAATCGCAAAGGATTGTTTGCATCCGAGTCACAATCGAAAGGGCTCTACCCACATGGTAAAGAATCAAAGGGCCAGATATTCGCACCCATTTCCGGTTGGAACGCAAAAAACTGTTTTCAGGATGCTCATTTCATTGTTCCGGTAGGCTGAATGATTTAGTCATCATCTTCTTGGGGAGGTGAGTGACTGCACCTGTCTGGTTGCCTAATGGCTGTCATCATGTGGCTCAAACTTCCGGAGCTCGGAGCCCAAAGCCAGCGTCGCCCGAAAAAGAAACCCCAGGTTACAGCCGATTTGAAAGGACACCACTAGTCTGGGGCGTTGATTCCTTTTCCATTCTTTTCAGCCCTTCTTTTCAAAAACCGATCGCCATTTCCCCAGGGTTTGTGGTGGCTTTCTAGAAAGATTCGGATCCCTGGAAAGAATGAGGAAGTTGCCCTAGAAATAGGGGAAAAACACATGTTTCTTGGGCACCCTGTATATAGATCCATTGCCTATTGATGCAGGTGTTGTATACGAGGTATGCACACACGCACACACACACACACCATATATGATTATATATCTACACATGTTAGGCATGGCATCCAACAGTAACTCTTAAAACCCCCCCACACCCCTTCCCGAGACACGCTCTCCTCCACCCTTTCCCGCATCCCGTACCTTTTGTTTTGCACCTAATCCAGTATGTTCCCCCCAAACATGTCTCCTCCCGGCCTTCACTGTAGTCTTCGGCCAATAAAGGCAGTCGCTCATGCGCATGTCAATATATATATATATACACACATGTATTCATGCATATATCGCTACCGCAGCCTTGGGCCGCTACCGCAGCCTTTTGCGCCAACCAACATACACATGTTTAGATTCTGGCCCACATTTCGTGAACGTTTAAAGACACCATGATGCTCAACGAGGTCCCACATAAAAGGGAAAAAGGGATCTCCCCATTTTCCCTACGCTAATCAAACGCGCCTTTGGTTGACGGAAACTACGCAAAGGCAACGACGCATACCCAAGCAACAAGTACACGGATCGCAATCATTTATGGATTTGATAGGGCATGTGTGGGTAACAAGTAGTCCACATAGGTAGGCTAAAGTCCAAAGATCCGTCAGCAAACAGCCACAAAGAACGGTTCGATCCATTGGTCCTGCAACCAGTAGCGCAAAGGAGTGGAATGTCTGAAAGGGTCAGACGTAGGTCCCCCAAATCACAAGTCAAGCGACCAGTCATGAAGTCAAACCGTAGCTTTGACCTCTGCGTTTCAACGTACTGGGTTGAACACACACACACACACCCACTCCCACAACCAATTCACAACCCTGCCATATGCCCTGGTATCGGCTATTTTTGTTTTTCCTCCTTATCGGTTTACAAATTTATGTTTACAATGATTTTGATCCATGAGTTGAGTGTGCTTCAAGTTGTTGACGCGCCAACGTGGACTGACAAAGCACGCGAAACAGGAGGCCACAACGATGCGCTAGCATTGGACGTCAAAGACACGCTGAGTTGGTTGGGATTGGGGCAGCTAATGGCGGCTTGGTCGGCTTGAGCTGGTATCCATTCCCACAGAACAACTTCTGGAGGTCAAGGCAGTGAGTTACTCAGAAACCGGAACACACCCGGACTGAAGTACTAGCTTTGCCGTCTCCGGCAAAAGGCACCCCATGGACTCAAGTACCATCTGAGGTCTCGGCGTAGCTGTGCCGTCTCCAAAAGGCACCCCATCCAGCCCAGGGGAACCAAGGGTTATTTCACCGATAGGGCCTGCCCAAAGACAGAGTTGTCCCAGAAAGGGATTTGATTCCTTGAAGACAAATAGCTTCCCCCAGAAAAAAATCCTCGGGAAAAAGGGAGAGGAAATGGACAAATGTGGCATTTTCCTCTTTTCCCGAGGATTTGACCAGTTTCAGCTGTGTCACTCCAGCGATAAGTTGGCAACACCCTGTCCAAAAACCAAAAAGGGGAGACTGGTCTACCGAAAACCAATGCATTCCGTGCCGCGCGCGCGGAGAAGACACGCACAAGGCTTGGCATTTGTCCGACCGCGCTTCACGGGGCCAGCTTTTGTCCCACCCCTTCGGGTGTACGGCCGAGTACATGGGCATGCCCGGCAGCCTGAAATTGCTTGAATAGAATTCTCTGAGGGCTTATTTGCTTGAACCATGCACATAATCCCAAGTACTGAAGTAGTGTTTACCTGGTACCAGTAGTGACATGCCAGGGCAATCAACAGCCTCTCGAGGGGAAAAACAAGCATGAACCTGCAACACACCTGAGCTCGGATAAAGCGAGGAATTGCGGTGAGACTGTGGGTCAACTAAAGCCCTGCTAGACAGGGCAAACCTAGTCAGCTTTTGGCTTCAGCGTGACTCACTTTGGGCTGTTCAAGAAAGCTCGGAATTCCAAACCAATGTAGCATGCAGGAAACTTAATGTTGGCTTCACCAGCCAGAAATATTCATGAATCCTCATCCTAGGAGGCTTCATCAGGGGCGAACTCGGCCATGTACCAAATCTCGGTGAGGTCTCCACAACTTTCCCATATGGGTGCATTGATTTTGAGGGTTCCCTGTTATGCCAGTAAGAGGAACCGGCTCAATGTGACGAGACTTCCGTTAATGTTTCAAACCCATACGGTAGCCACAGAAAGATCATAGCCCTTCATGGTCGCCAACAATCAATCATTGGCACTATTCGGTTGTTATAGATTCCTTTCGAACAGCCCAGCTGTGTGAACAGCGCAGGTGAAACCGTCACTGTGTGAGCATTGCCTTAGACGCGCCAGGTGAAGCGACGAGTACCGCACGAAACAACCCAAACTAGGCAGACATAAACAAAACATGCATATACGTAAACATAGTCATATCCACGTACACATACAACAACATGTTACTTCGGGGGTTGGCACAACTGCTTCAACTCGTTTTTGGAGGTTGCCGTTAAAGGCGGCCTGTCATCGAACAGGCCCGGGAAAAGGCCCAGTTGATTTCTTCACCCACCCAGCCACTGCGTTGCTTACATGACCGGGCGTGTCTTCCCTTTAAAAAGGAAACGGCAGGTTCAACTCCTACCATTCCAGACCACCTATTGGACACCCTGCTCTTCTTTGCCACCAATTATAGGTCACCTGAAGAACAGTGACCCTTGCAGGATTAAAACTAACACAGCCTGATCATGGGGAAATTGCGGCTAAAAAAAGCCAACCAAGTCCAATCATGTCAACTTCCCCTGAAGTGATTTGGAAGTGAGGGAGGAGCTTTACACTTGCTCAAGCAAAACCCAGCAAAATTCCAATGCCATCCATCCGAACCGAGTAGGGTCAAGCTGAATAAGCCCTTCAGCTGAAAGACACTTCCTGGGCTCTCCCACAGTTGGGGCCAGCTTTTGCCACTCCTGGCCGCCCGAGCCAGGTGCTATGGATTGATTCCCCAAACACACACATGCAAACACAATATGGATGCATGTATATATACATATATATATTTATACATAATTTATCCACTGACCCTGGGAGGGGAGAGCTACCGTGTATATATAATATACAATAGTATATGTATACGCTGCAAAGAAACGAACGAGCACGTCAATACCTTGCAATTTGCAGGTGATTGCAAAGGAGCAAAGGAGGCTCACACAACTACTTGTAGTACTTTTGGCATCTGCCGTAACCAAAGAAGTCACAGTCCAAATCAGCACACTTACGCGCTGAAAGTGCGGCTGGCTCGATGGCTGGTCATTGGACATGCCACACAAATGTTTGGCTGGTCTTTCTAGTTCAAAGCACTTTTGGCGCACCCGCAACTTATTCATGGAATGCTCTAGGGAAAAAGGCCTTGACTGGTGGCACATGGAGCCTAAGACATACCGAGTAGTCGTGTTGGTAGTCATCTCATGTTGGTCGTAGTTGGTCGTAGTGGCCATTCTTATTGCGGGCGTAGTCAGGAATTGCATCATTTTTGATCGTGGTTTAGGGCACCCGCACGCATTTGGTCCTAATCACAAATCGCTTTGGTCAAGTACGATGTCTGATTTTGATCGTAATCAATCAACCAGGCAACAATTCAGTCAAACTACCAATGAAAAAACCCACCCATGGCAGCTTGCCAACTTCTGAGCAACGCTCTGAGCACCACGGCATGAGTCGGAACATGCCAAAAAGCGGACCAAAGCAAGACATGCATATTTCACAAATTAGGACCGAAACGAGACAAAAGGACAAGAACGAGACATCAATCAGGTCCAAACCGATGCCGAGGATGTCATGCTCAGCCACGATGCAATGTGACAGTGGCACTTCCTGTATCATTGTGTATCTTTCAGACGCGTTTGGTGTTTGAAGCAACGCCACTGTCAAATGCCTGTGCACTGTGGTCATAGCTTCCATGGAAAACATGGGAGGAAACTCGATCTTTCAAAATGGGCCAAGAGGGAAAGCTAGGGCTGAATTGTGAACTAGACCTTGAAGCAAATGAAACCTTTTTCTGGGGCCGAGATTGCATCCCTTGCCTCCATTTTGGGGCAAGGCAAGGGGATTTTCATCCCATTTTCCCAAACAATTTTCAACTCAAGTCGCATTTTAATCCCATTTTACTCCAACCACTGGCCCCTGACATTTTTCAACTTAAGTCGCACCACCCGGCTCTTGTCCACAAGCCAGATGCCAAACGGGGCTGAGGCAAGAATCTGAGCTGGGAAGGCCGTCTCATCAATACAAGTTTCTCTCAACCGCAACCAGCCCAAAACAGGAACCCAGCCAATGGAAAGCATGCAGCTAGTTTGAAGCCTCCAATTTGTAAGGTCCTCCGGCGACTCTCAAGCCTCCCCATGATTCCCTTTGAACGTCACAGAAGGTAAGCTCCCTTTCAATTTGTAAAGCACCCTAGGAGACCAAAAAAAATAATATGAACACCAGGAAACTCACACGGATTTATTTTCAAACCCAGGGGAAACCAACGTGGGTAGGGGCCGTTCTTTGGGGCAGCGACCGCCGCACGTTTCGTTTGGACCGCTTCGGCGTCGCCGGCGTCGCCTTCATGGTGCGCTTGGCGAAGTCCTCGGACACCAGCAGCGACAGCATCCGATGGCCCCATGCTGCCGCCTGCACGAGGGGCGCGCGAGCAGAACGGACGCAGGGCGGAAGGAAGGATCCGGGTTCCAATCCCTTCGAAATCCTCACAAATTTCCAAGAACGGCCTTAACAAAAGTCTTATGTTGCGGCAAAATGTGTTTCTCTTCAAAAGTGAGGATCAACTCAAACCGAAGGCGGAATTTGGGAAACAATGAACTCCTGATCACTTCTTCCTGAATGAGCATTGTCAACGCCAGAAAGGACAGTTCAGCGCATAGCCACTGGCTAGACACACAGGGGCCTATCTAAAAATAGGGGACTTCTGTGACATGAGGTTTTGAAGGGAAACCAACCCTGCAGCAATCCCTGCTTTTCAGACACAAGCAATGCGTGAGCAAATGTTGTGAATCTGCAAGTCGAAGATTCGAAGGCTTCTCAAGAAACGGGCCCGAGCTATCCAACGTGCGGTGGGTTTTGCCCTCGCAGTTGCGGACTCCACGGTACCTTGAAACGAGCAGAATGACGGCACCCCACACCCATACTGGGCACCACGTGGTGTTACTTGAGGCTTGGAGCGGGCTGCAATTTGGCAATGATACCAAGGATGTCTCAGAAGGTGCTGCAGAAATGTGTGGCTACAAGTCATAAACTTGCTCACAAGGAAGACGTTAGCAATGTTGCCAGCATTGGTTGGCGTGTCTCGACCGTGACTTTGGCGCGCAGTTGTGGTGCTCACACCCAGTGCCAGTTGGGATGAAGATGCTGCACCGGGGAAATTGTTTCGCCGGCGGCACTTGCGTAGCTTGATTGATCTTGGGCATTGGTAGCAAGCCATTAAGACGAGCGTTGGGCATGTTGGCAAGTTTGCAATGGTTCTGTCTCGTAGTCGGCCAAGAATGCTCGTGCAGGAATTGCTTACAATTGTGTGCCCGTACGTTTTACGGCTCTACTTACCTATCTATGTGTCTGTGCATATTCAGACATATGCACATTCTGCTTGCAGCTCTTTCCCACCGTTGTACTCCCGGCATTGAACTCTTACTTGACATCGGCTCGCACCTCCTTGCTAGACCAGTTCCTCCCAGCAGACTTCTCTGCTTGCCGCAGCTGGTTGCAGATCACCTAGGTCACGGCTCTGGTGAGAGCCTCCCTATAACCCCTTTGTCATACGTATCAAGTGGGGCTTGGTATCACAAGTGGCAGCCCAAAACGCAGTCTTCCGTTTATTTCGTGGCCGGACATGAATGGCCCTTTTGGCAAGCTTGTTTTACCCCCGGATCGGTCAGCTCGCCGTGGAATAGGCAGAATGCACCAAAGGCTGAAGCGAGCTAGGGCATGATATCTAAGATGCCAGCGAACCAGACACATCCCCCCTGCAAATCAGCATGAGCATCCCAAAGGGCCCAACGGGAGTTTCCTCTAAAGTTGACGATTTCTTGACGTTTCTTGGAACCCATGTTTCTTGGTTCTAAGAAACGACCTGCAGAGCAACCACAAGTTCCTCCCGGCTCCCTTTTGCGCCTTTGAATCTGGAATTCCCATATCGCAAGCATTGGCTTCCCTTCAAAACAGCGTTTGGCTCATAGGAAACCTCACAATGACCCCCCAACACAGGGCTTGTCCCACGTTGGTTTCCTGGCTTCCTTCAGGTTAGCACGGCGGTGAACGTCGACTATGTGACATCTGGAAGCGTCACTTTTTGGGGGCGCAGGACAGTTTTTCCATACCCAGTTGCGAGAAAGGTAGAAACAGAACCGGAAGCCTTTTTGGTTCACCAGCTTTCACCCGCCGAAGAAACCAGGGATTTACAGGCACCCGGGCGGCAGCAGCGTTGTTGCCTGGGCGACAGGGTTCCAACGACAGCAGCAAAGGGACACTCGCTATACATTCCCAAACGGAACCCAAGAGTCAAAGATCAACCCCGCTTACACTGGACTTCCTCCAGGTTCCTGCGACACAGCCAGTTCAGGGTTCCATGTATTCCATTCACTTTCAGCTTCTGCCAAAATGGCTAGAAGTGTTTGCATGGGATAGGTTTGTCTCACAATGCCGGAAGCTCCAAACAAGGCTTCGCTTCTTTTTTTGTGTTTCCCGGTCAAACAAAGCCAGAAAACTGGCATCCCAAACTCACACACCGCATGCAATGAAGCTCCGACATCAAGAATTCAGGCCACCAACTCGAGCAACTCCCAGGCCTCCAAGCGAGAATGGTGATGCAGGTGCGACTGACCAACCCACCAACCAACCAACCAACCAACCCACCAACCCACCAACCAAAGGGACCAGCCTGCAAACAACAAACAGCTAAACAAAATGTGAAGCAAGGGACGCAAAGGAGCTTTGTGCGTGAGGCCGCAGCCGCGCCAGGTCGCTTTCGTGCCTTTGCCCAGAAGGTGATCATTTGGGGGCTGCTCTTTAAAACAACATCCAGAGGTGTCTGCCATTACCTTGCGCTCTCTTATGTTGTTGTGTTCAACAAATACCGGCCCGAGTCTCAGAGTCTCCCAAGATTTTCGATTCTTTCACCACCCAAACGGTCCAAAATCTCCCAAACTCCGCCCGACCGGCCGAGCGACCGTCTGGCCCAGACGCGAGCGAGTCTCTGGGCTGTCGGGCGCATGTCTTGCAGCAGCCGCCGCAGGGAGCTGAGCTCCTCCTCCAGCTTCCGCACCTCTGCCTTGACCTTCCGGGGGAAGGGGGGACGAGGGGGACGAGGGGGACGGGGGAGGGCGTTCACATGGCCAAAGACGTGCAACCCAGAGTGATGGCACGCATTCCAGTGGATTTGAAAATTACAAGGGCCTAAGTCGAAGGGACTTTGAAACTCGATTTGGTTCAATTCACCATCAAACTGATCAGCGATTCCATTGACCCGTAGGGGTTCCCAGCCTTTGAGGACTTTAAGGCTTCCATGGCGAGCCCATTTGCCTGTACATCCTGGGAACCCTAAGGGAACCTAGAGGGAAGCTGACTCAAATCCGGGGGAACACGAAACAAACTTGCTTTGTGTAGAGGAACATATCCAACGTGTTGCTGGGAAAGAGCAGGTGCTGGAGAAAAACATGTGGGCAACTAGGACTGGCAAAAACAATCAGGCAACAAAAATCAGAGTTCCTATTTTGAAGGAGTGGTCCCCATCGAATCTAAGATAACGATGACTTCTTTACAGAACGTAAGAGCCAACAGTCACACAAAGGGGGCGCCCCCCCGGCCCTGATTCTTTTGAATGTGACTGTGTAATGCTTGGCAATACTAAATTTCGAATATGAATGTTAAATTAAGTACCGGGAATCTGAGAGTGAGTCTTGGCAACACTAATTGAAGAATTGGCACTGCTACATTAAGCACTGGGAATCTGAGAGTGAGGCTTTGCAATATTAAATTTAGAATCGGCAATGCTAAATTCAGCATTGGCAAGCAGAAGTCGAACTTAAACCACCAGGTTTGCCGCTGAAGAGACTCCCACTGACTGTTTCCACTGTTCAGGGGGGGTAACATCAAAGCAAACCCAACATTATGAACAAGAGGTATGTATTTCTTCTCCAATGCAAAAGGCTGTCTTCAAGTTGACATCATTTGGACGCACGCAAACCTAGGTGAACTGTGGATGAGCACAAACCCACTTCGCAATCTTGGGATCTGAACCCAGTAACCCAGGAACCCAGGCAGCAAGTTGCGGAAAGTGACGCCCAGTTCGGTGGCGATTCCGCGTTTAGAGGCTGTCATGTTTTGGGATCATTTGGAGCCGCCTTGATTTGGCTTGCAGGGGGTGAAGGCAGAACAAACACTTTGGGAAGCGCCCGGACCTGTCATTGAACCGGGATCACCACCTGGAAGGGCTGATGTGGTCCCCAGCTCGTCTTCCGATGGGAATTTCAGAATCGCTTCGCCTCCAGCGCCACTCGTCTGTTGGGCTAAGAATGATGGGAGCCTCCGAGATTTCAACAAGTCTCGCAACTTCACGTGGGTTGTCTATCTGTCTGTCTATGCATCTATCTTGTCTGACCTTTGCCGAGTGCTGCCCCTGCCACGAAACTCGATGTCGCGAAAAGTGCGCGCGTCCGTGCCATTGGGCCGTGGCTCCCAGACCGCTCTGAGCCCGCTCCGAGCGAGCCACGAGATCGCTCTGACCAGGCATCGCCGTCCGAAGGATCTGAAACCCGCAGAGGGCGGCACTTTTAGGTGATGTCCATTCCCCGGCCACACGCGCACGCGTGCTTGTACAATCAAATCAAGCAACAGGAGACGTGGCGAAGGCCTGTCTTCATCTCTCTTCTACTCACCTCCTCAATCAGGACTATGAAGCCTCCCTGTCCCAAACCGGGCCGAAAAAAACCCGCCTTTTCAGGCACGTCGGGCTCTTCCTCCTTCTGGTTGCCCTGGATTCACTGGCAGTATGGGAGGCTTGGACATGCAGTTGAGCCCCCCTATTGGCAAAATAAACGCACATCTTCCATGAACCGCAATTCGCATCAGGGGGGAGGGGTTACGGCTTACAGAAGCGAAAGCCAAACCATTTCGCCCGCCTGACCAGAATACAAGAGAACGCACTTGCCATGTTGCCCTGGCTAAATGAAACACACGGGAAACGATAGGTCGATTAGCTTGGGCAATTCTGCCAGGCTTGAGGCCAGCCCCAATGAGAACGACCCTTGCCTCCAAACCTGCACCATCCGGCCCCGAAGATTTGGGGTTTCCCTCGTGGTTTCCGTTTCAACCAAGCTGAAAAGGGCCACCGTCAACCAAACAAAACACACCGAAAACACACATCTGGCACATTCCGCGAGATGAAGCCCTAGTCACTTCGATTCTGGGCCTCTCCTTGAAAGACGCCCTCCCACCAACCGTGTTGATTGCGGTTTTCGTATTGCTTGTGATGTTAAGGGTCCCCAGATTCAAGTCAGCCACACATAGGTGCAACTTCATAAATGTCACTTGGATAGGTTCCGCGTTGTGTCAACCTACGTGCCTCTTTGGAGATAGCTTCAAACGTGCGTGATACGGGAGCGGGAAGGGTCACTGGCTCTCTTCCTAGGGGCCGCTTCTTTGGATTGCAAAGGGCTGGGAGGAAACTGACCTTTCAGCCCCATTTTGTCCCAATCGTCACCACCTGACGTGGTTGCAAAGCAAATTGCGAACAAGTGAAGAGTACAAGGACGGGGGCCGGTAGTCGAGGATCTGGCGCAAAAGATCAAAAGAGAATGCAAGTGCAGATCGATGCAAAAGCAGAAGTCAAGTGATCGTATATACGATAGCTCAAACCGCGGTAAACCAATACGGCTGATAACCACTTGAGAAGTACAAAGTGTCCAGAATGTTGTCACTCAATCAAGATCAATACCGACTTCAATGATGTACATACTCAAGTAAAAGGCTGACGCCCAAATGAAGATGTGCCGCAAATCAAGTGATATGGCAGCGAAGCACACAAGCACACTTTTATCTTGAGACATATGCACTGAAAGCAAATTTCCGTTCACTGACCGTGAAAGAAAAGAAAACTTTACATGAAGAGACAAGGACATTCCCAAGGATACTCAAGTTCAATGGTGGCATTCCTCAAAAAGGATCTAGCTTCGTCTGGCCTCATCTTTGACCCCTAAGCACATAAATGGCTTGCCACTAGCTGCTATAGGGAACGACTCACTTCCGAAAAGTCAACGGCTATTTCAGTGGAGCCCAAGAGCAAGGACTATTCTAGAACAAGTACCTCGCATATTAGTAGGTCTTGATTGAACGTGCGACCACTGCATGTTATGCCACAATCCCACAGGGATTGTCATCCTGTTTGAATCTCATGGAATGTTCACGAGGGATTGCGAAAGTTTCCGTTAACTCAGTCAATCAGATGCAGAGCTTACTTGATGTCGCTCTGAAGCATCAACACTCCTTTTTCAAAGTGATCGATATCACTTTGATGGTTACCATGTGTCCAGGGTGTGTGCTCCACTTGAAAGGACCCCCAACGGGCTTGCACTTCTACTAGCCTGATTTTGCTCCCGAAAGCGAGCCAAATATCGCCAAGCAAGTGACATGGGAGTAATCTGTCGTTCCTTTCGTCTTTTTGGTGTACCCAACATTGTCCCTTTAGTACAGAACACGCAACTCACTCACTAGACTGTTGCTTTCTTTCGGGAGCTCACGAAAGCGATGCAAAGCGATGAGCTTTAGCTTTGCTCTGTCTGGAGCAAGGGCCAACGAGTGGCCAACCAAGACCTGCCAAATTTCAAATGGTCTTTGCAACAAACTTGATCTCACCAACAAGTCTAACATCCACTTGCTGAAGTCCCCGCCGGAAAATGAGAGAAATAGATTCCTTCCAAAATCCAGCAGGGGAAAACAACAACTATTCATTTCAGCAAATGCAAGATAAAGTCCAGGAACTGAGGTGAGTTCCGAAGTTCCGACTCGGCAAGCCTTGCGTTCAGAGGCAAAGGAGCTGGTGGTACTGGCACCTCTCGCGATTGAATCGAGCGAGAGCTCCTGGGCTTTGGGATGGGTTGCATTGATTGCTTCGCCTTCTGGCTTGCTTGCTTGCCAACTTTTGCTGAGTTTGTGCGTGTTCTTGCTTCAAAAGCAAACACTTTGTTTGACCTTCACATGATTCAAATTTCAGCCACGTTTCAACAGCAAACTCCTGCAACCACGTTGGTTTCTTGCTTAGAAGGTCTTCGGCAAAGGAGTGAACGAGCTACGATGATTTGAGCGAAGGGTCAGGATGTGATATGTTGCTGACTGACCCAAAGGACGTCGAGCTGGAACAAGATCATTCACCCAACATGGCACCCGGACACACATTGCCTTTGGCGCCATGCACATGCGGTGCTCCAAGCCGAAAATTCCTCCATGACATGCGCTGAGTTTGCATTCCCACGTGAACCAAAATCGGACACTTACGGGCACCGCAAGCTTTTTTTCCCCTTTTGGCATGGTGCTGTGGGAACACGCTTCAAAGAATCCCTACTTGTGCCCAGCTCGGGGCATGCCGACCTTTTCGGAACCGCAAGTCAGGTCCCCTGCAGAGCCGCAGCTTTGTGCCAGCAAGAGGGGAGGGAAGCCAAGTATCACAAGGGTCACATCGACTGCTTCAGCTGAGCACTGTGTCAGTCCGATTTTTTTTCACCGGAGAAAGCTCAATCGGTGGGAGCGATGCGCGGAGAGTACAAAGTGCAGGGACCTATATCAGCAGGAGCTGATGACTCGTGCTTAGTATGAACTTGTTGGTAAACATCAATACTTGCCATGATTTATCTCCATCCCACGGCTACCTTCCACAAATCCACATGTCCTCAGCAATCTTCACCTTGGGGTATATGACCCCAAGTTGTATAGTGGGGCAGGCATTTCTCTCTTCCAGGCAGACCTCCCATAAACGGCAGATGGTTGTGGATCACTGTTCCAAAGCAAATCCCCCCTTTGTCCCGCCTCCCGCTGATTTGCGGCCTGTTGTCGGAAACTCCCTGAGCCGCAAATCGGACGGGAACGAACTAAGCTCCCCCTCCGACCGTTGGATGCGAGAGCCCCACACGGCTTTGTGTTGGGGGTACCTTTGCAAGCCAAGAGGACGCGTGCCTAAACTAGGCACATATGGTGCTTCAATCTGTGAAGTGTCAAATGGTGTCGTGGCCAAGGAAATTCACCGCCTTGTTTTGAGATTCAAAAGGAAAGTCAAAGAGGAAACTTTCTCTGGGCCGGTCTGGGAACCAACCGCATATATATATATATATGCCCCAGACAGAAACATCGTGCTTCCCCAAGAAGAATGGCTTTTCACCCTGTTTGCTTGGGGAATTTGTGTTGTCCCTCATGTCCTCCCAAAACAGAAAGCGAGCAGTAAGTGTGTCATCTTCTCACGTGTTGTTGTATTTATCTTGTTTTCACGAAATACACTTGTGTGTGTAGTCTTGCTCATTCCGAGCCGTACACGCAACCACCCTTATGCTAAGACAAGCAGCTCCGGCAGAGGCTTCTCCTCTTCCGCCTGCGCTAAGGATTGTGCAGCATCTTTTGTTCGTACAAAGGTGGAAAAGTACAGGTTGTGTTTTACGCACACAAAAGCATGCCCAGTTGCTTGAGGTGGCACATGCCTCCTCCGTTTGACTAAGGTGGCACACCAAAATCTGCCAATCTGAAACTAAGGGGGGCGTCAATCATGGGCCCTAGTGGCTGCAGGAAAGGATCCTGCCATGCCCGGTCTCGTGGTATTTCCCGGTTTCCTCTTGAGATTTGTGTGGCTTCCCTCTGAAACGAAAGCGCCAGTGGCAATAGGAAAGCAAGGGTGCCTGTTTGGGAGGGATGAATTTTTGAACACCTCTCTCCCACAAAACATGCGAAACGGGGCACTGGATGTCTGTGGGCGCCACCAACTGACTTGCACCTCCGGAAACACACCGTGAAGGCGCTAGGATGCGCCCTAAGGCAAGGACTTCTCTATTCAATTTGCCTGGAAAGCAAGTCACTACGGCCAAGACGGTGGATTCATTTTGGGGGTCCCAGGTTCAAACAGGCCTGAAGGCAAACGCTGAAGTCTTCTCTTACCTCTCAACAGGACACTTCCATTTGGTTAGGACGCCTGGAAAAATTAAGAAACCATTTCCAGTGGTGATATATTCCCTTTAAAACCAACAGGGGAAAACACATATCCTTAAGCAAATGGAAGGAGATGGACGCCTCCATGGACCTAGGGCGAGCCTGGCCTTTTCACTTTGAACCCCGTGGGGAGACGCCAGCAACGTTCGAAGATGTCAGTAGCTTGCCTTTAAACGCAGGTTCACCACTATGGTCAACCAACAGGGTCTGTCAGCCAGTTATAACTAATTGAAACCAAGTGACCTGACGTGGGATGAATAGCCAAGACAGAGAATTCGCAAAGTCTACAAACTGCCGCCTGCGTGTTACAACCTACTTTCCTGTGCGTGAATTGAACATCAAGTTGCACGCGTTTCGTCCAAATTTTGTCGGACCACGCGTACCCCATGGGCCGGGCCTGGGGCATGTGTCTCATCTCCTCAAACGCACGAATCGCGGATCAGGAATCCAATCATCCCGCAGACGCGTTGGGATCGCCCGAAGACCCGTCACGGGTAACAGGGTTGAAAAGAAACATTGACTTAGGGGGCAGGGCTGGGGATTCCTATCTCTACGGTCTTTTTTTTCTTCTCTGAACTTGGTAAGGCAGCAAGTTTGTTCTTAGCTTGAACCGAACTTCGGTTCCCAACCTTTCGACACCCCCATTGGCACCTGGGTGATGTGTTGGAGCACGTTGACTATACTGATTTGCTTCCTGACGATGTCAGAGACTTGTTCTTTGCCTCCCTCGCCCCCCAAAAAACAATCAGGAACCAAACCAGCGAAGCTAAACCAGCATACCAAAGGGGAACCTTCCGTCGACCTTTACCCCAAAACCCGGAGCAAACCAAGGGTCGCGAATCGAAGGCCGGCCGAATCCGCCGATTTTGGGCAGCCGAGGGTCCAAGGTCCGCGTGAAGAGATTCTCAAAGCGCTCCGCCTTGGTCTTGCTGATCATCGCCTGGACCTTTTGCAAAAAGCGCTCAACTACGGGTCCGAGATGCCGAGTGGCTCGCCACCCTGGAAACACGGGCTGGCTGGTTATCGTCATATACCCAAAATCCAGAGGTCGTCATACGGTCACTAAATGTGGCTCAATGGTGTTGACAGGTAGAAACAAAAAAAGAAACACCGACAAACATGGCCTGGGGCACGGCAACCCTCCCTTTCCAAAAGGAATTGAACTTCGTCTTCCAAAAGGGCCTGTGCGCCAAGCCCCAGGCAACTGAATAGAACCAACCACAAGGGTGATTCCTTCTCTCGGAAAACGACCAACTTTCCAAAAACCGGGATCTCTGAAGAGGGCGAAACATGCGGCTGGAGCTCCTCGAACCAGTGAAGACTTTCGCAAGTATGAGCGCTGCGATTCGGACACTCTCAAACCCCCAACTCGTTTGTTGCTTTAAGAGCCCCGGACGCGAGCCTCTTCAGGAAGACAGGGCTAGGACATTGGTAAGCGGTTGATTTCCCTCTTCCATGGACTAAGGAGGTTCCTTCAGTTTTTCTTTGGATTCCCTTTCGGGTTTTGTTTCTACCTGTGCCATTCACATTCGGTCGACTCGTGGAGCAGAAGGCCTCGTCGTGGACGGGCCGCAGCGCCAGACGCCGCAAGGTCAGCAACTTTTGATCCGTGTCCTCGAAAAGGCGTGGCGTGTACGCTGCAAGAACATGAGCCACTTGCTCAAAACCGATTCGGCACTATGGTGAACCCAGAACCATTGCTTCAAGAATTCAGAAGGCGGATCTCCGCAGCAATTTCTGGCCGGGATTGGCCCTTACTTCCCTTCATCTCCCCGGGCTTTGGTTGCACGTGGCTCACATGTCTTTGGCCCCAATGGGTTTGTGCAACTCCCTGGGCTCTTTCTCTTGCCCGGAGTGGGGTGCAAGAAATCGCGAAAACACATCCAACCCCTTGCTGCTAGTTTCCAAGCAAAAGGAGGCGGCTGAAGCAGTGGTTTGTACGGTGAACGGGAGAAGACAGGGGTTTTCGCCATGGATATTTCAATACAGGGACTGACTTTGTGAGAGGATGGGCAAACAACAAGTTCACACTTTCTGTTTATCACCAAAATGGTCCAATCCTAAAAGTGACTAAGGATTGGACATTGGGGAGTGAGGGGATGCCCCCCCCCACCCCCAAGCAGTTTCTTCCGATGCCTCGATTCGGATCTCCACGTAACAACAGTTCAGCAAGACCTGCGGCCGACGGACACTTTTTTGTGAGCCGAAGGGAGGTGGAAACTCGGACCGTCTGACGTGCGAACACCAAAAAAGAATAGACACGCACTTAAACACCAGCCAGGGGTTGTCATTTACCCAAAATGGCTCGAATGGACCACCCTTGGAGGATGCGGGCAGGCGATTCGATTTGTTGGGCCTTTGATTTGCGCTTCTACTCTCTTAACTGTCAAGAGTTGCCTCTACGCGAGAGGAATCCAACCATGGCTGTGGAAAAGCAACCATTCAGTGATACTGTGGATGGACAAAATCCTGCACCACCTAAGAAACCATGGCAAACCATTGCTTGTTGGTGTTTACAGAGGGATCGTCATTCCAGGAATTCTTAGGTGGTGCAGGATTTCAACGTCCATCCACGGTATCAAGGTATTCTCCAGGTTTGACAGGGAAGCATTCCCAACCCTCCCTCATTTGCCAGAGAAATCGGTTCAAACGCCCTTTTTAGCATGCTAAAACGTTCGGCTTGCCTGACTCGATCCCTCTCTCGAGCCACAATCAAAGCCCATTAAACACCCGGCTTTGAGTGTGGCTCATTTAAGGTTCGTTAGACACCCCTGACGGTCTTCTAAGTGAATGAACGAGCGCAACTTTGTATTGCGCACGGGTGTCTGTGTTTTCTAGGTTTTTGGGATACATGGGGCATCCTGACCTTTGCACAATGGTAGAAAGAAACAGGGGCACCCTTTGTTTGGTTGATTTCGGAAGAAACCCCGGTTCCTGAAAACAAGAACAACTGGCTGGGAAAGGAGCACCTCGGCTAAGACAAGAGCAAAGCCGGAAAACAAAGGCAAAGGCGGCAAGGACTCACACTGGCATCAGTGCAATCCTGACCACTCGACTTGAATGCTTTCCCATCAAGGCGGGCGCTCCTGTTTTCTTGGCCATGCAAATGGAGCACAGGGAGAGCAAAGTCCAGCGTGGGAACTGGGTGTGAAGCAGAGGCGGCCAAGAGTCCTTCGACCTCGAGCGGATCTTGAGTGCGCTGTGGTTATGCACAAGGATTCGGGCGTGTCTCATCTTCCAAAGGGCTGGGAACCGAACCCAGGCCGCGCACTTCCAATTCTAAAGCTGATTCCCAGGGGCGGAATCAGGTCCATCAACAACTCCCAGCGACGGGAAGAACTCTGGTCAGACCTGGTTTACACCTGGTGCTGCAATATTTGGCTCCAGCGTATCTACGACCAGTTTGACTTCCTTTTTACTTTATTTTGGCAGCCAGGTCAGCCGCACGTGGTAGACTAATGCTTCATATTGTTCTAGAGCTCAGCTACGTGGAGGAACCAACCTTCAATTTTGGACACGCACCTCACGATCCCGTAAATATAGACATGTTTGTTGGTTTCCTTTCGGTTTCCTAACAAAAACCGACATATTGATAGCTCAGCCAGAAGTGCCAGCGCATCCGCTTCTCGAAGTTGAATGAATGTGGCGTGGCCCGGCGGTTACTCCCAAGGCTTGACAGCGGACCGCACCCTTTTTTGGAGGTCCAAGGGGAAACCTGCCCAAACAAAGGTTGAACAAGGGAAGCGACCCCCCTGGGTTCATAGAGCCCATTCCAACTCATTTCTCCCCCGCGCAAACCCCGGCTCTTTCGGCCTCCCGCATCCACGGCTCCAGCGGGAGCTGGGCGGACTCGAGGCCTCGGGTGATCGGGCTGGGTTTGGTGTGGCTTCTCATTGCCCTCCCCCGAACCACCGAAGGAGCTCAGGTGGGCCTCCCATGTTGGCGGCATTTTTTTTGACTCCTTTGGGCCCTAGTCGGCTGCTTGACTGCTTTCAACCCCGCTCATGCTGGTGAAAGGTTTCCCAATCATGTTGGTCCTAGTCTTCGCTCATGTTGGTTGTAGTTACACAACTGACGCGACTCGCAAATTAGGGCCAAACGACACCGCACCCGCTACATACTTGCACATGATTGTCTTACAACCATCTATGATCATGACTCATTTTGGCTTCAAGATACCCCACAAACCCATTCTAACTATTTTAGCAGCTTAAGTTCTTTTTTTTTGGGGGGGGGGGGGTAAAAGGCAACTTCTCATTTTGAGACACAGCCCTCCACACCAAACCCTCTCCCAAACCGGCCCTTGACAAGGCCCAGCTGGTGGAAGGGGGTTCTCAGGTTCCGCCAGCCCGCATGTATATGATTTGGAGGGAGGAGTCAGCAGGCCCGAAAGCTGAAGACATAAGTGCCGGGATGTACCCCAAACCACAAAAAGGCTAAACCAACACAGACGAAAAACTACAAAAAGAAGGAGCTGCCAGAAAGAAACACCCACAGACAACGGAACACCAGGGCCGAGGAGACAGATGCTGGAAGTAGCTACCCTCTTTGGGGGGTTAGTTGGTGTTTCCTTTTTTTGGGAGGGTTTTGGGATCCTCTGCCAGCGTCTGCCCCCCACCTACGTCTTCTCCTCATTTGCCTTCAAACTATAGAAGCCCAGGACACATGCAAGCTCAGTTCTATGGGGTTACAAGATTTTAGCTGCGCAACTTTACGATTAAGTAGCTTTAATTAGAATTCGATTCGAATTCTTGTTTCGCATTCGGCTGTAAATAGGTCTTCCTTTCCAGGTAGGAAACTGGTTCGAGCTTTGTTATAAGTGAAATAGAAACGAGTTAGGAGACACAAACTGGCTGTTTGTTTTGAAACATTGATCAGCATTCTATTTTGTTGAGATATAAAATGGGAATTCGTATCTGTGAGAAGGGTCGCAAGTCAAAGCTCAAGAATGCTTGTGAACTTGAGCAGCGAATCTGGCCGCGAATTGCTAAGCAGCGGTGGGTGCAAAATCATCCAACTAGTTACTTGCGTGGCGTGACCTCAACTTGTGGGACGTCAACCCCTCCCCCCGGACGGTTACCAAGACGTTGAGAATAAGCGACTCCGACCCCACACGCGCGTGGGCCAGACTATCGAAATGCGCAGGCGGGGCCTGCACGGTGGTCACTCGACGCCAGCCTTCGCGCTCTGCTGAAGCGCCGGGCGCCGGCCTCCAGCATGCGCTTCGCCACGCACTCGTCCGCGGTTGCCTTTGCCAAGCGCTTCCGGGCCTGGCAAGCGGTCGTGCGCCGCCACGTGTATGGCGCCGACGACAGCCTCGCGGTGCGGCTCCAGTGCTGCGGGCACGACTCGCAGGCGTCCCGCCTGGGCCGTTACCCGAGGACCGCGTCTTGTTGCTCAGTCTCGGGCCCGCAGCCCCAGCACCTCTGTTGGGGCTGTCTTGCGCATTTCGTCCTCGTGCAGGCCCAGTCGGCTGCGCCGGTCTTGCTTGCAACCTTGGCCGACGGGACACTTAGCCGCGCGATTGCGCGGGTGGGCTCCGCGCTTTGTGCGGTCGGCCTCCTTTCTCTTCTTTCCCTGCGCCTTTGCCCATGCTGCTTTTTGGCCAGACGCGTGGCGGGCACGTCCACGGACGTGCTGCTGCTGCTCTGGCTTGAGCTGGAGCTGTCATCTTCGCGTGCCTGCACGAGCTTGGCTGGAGGACGCGTTGGTGCCTCTACCGCCGCAGGGCATTCGCAGCGCTAGTGGCATTTGTGAAACCCCTACCTTCTACATCGTTACACCTCTTTGCTTGCTCAGACGCTCAATCACGCTCCATCACGCAAGATACAAAGAAAAACAGTCGCATCTAAAAAGATCACGTAAACAATCGTGGAAAAGCGATTAGTAGGGATGGAGCTCCACTCATGCACAGTCGCGCGGAATCTGTGCATTCGCATCGGCGTCGTTGCGCCATGTTTGCCACGAGCTTTTTGCTCCGTGCCCAGGGCGAGCTCGTCATCAAGTCACTAAAATCCGGGCCCTAAACAAAAGACGGCTCCGTTCGGCTCTGGACACAGTCGCCTTTCAGAGAAGGTTGTCCAAAACATATTTTGGGTTTGGGGCAATTGTCCCGAATCTTGTCATTTTGTCCCGCAGGCTCGAAAGTTTCCCCCGGGACTTCGTGCGTTCGACTCATCAGGGTACACTTTGCTGCGGCGCCTTGGCCGGCGATCACCTTGAAGTCTGTGCTAGATCTGGAGTCCAGATCCGCCAAAAACGTCACCGATGCGACCAGCGTACACGGCGCCGTAGCCGTGAATGGGGCCCTTGAGCCCAGGTCATCCATAAAGGTGGCCACGGTTGGGCCGGTTGGGGTTGAACCTCCCCAGCTTGAGGGGCTCTTGAGTCCATTAGGCCACTATAAAGATTCTGCAGTGGCCAGGGCTTGCGCAGGTTGCCAGCTGTGGAGGCTGTAAAGCTACAGGGTACCAGCTGAAAGGAGTTTCGCCGAACCCTGTTCTACGGCACTTGCCCCAAGGCGCTTTTTGAAGGAACGTGTTTTGTCATGGACGGCTGGAAATCCGACAAGAGATCCATAGATGAAACCTTTTCAGAGGGGACGCGCACCCTAGAACTCCTATTTTGGTTTGCTTCTCTCGTGTCACTTCCCAGGAATTGCCCCATCATTTGTATCTTGTGATAACTTACAAAGGGAGAAAGGACACACCTGCGAAATCACGGTCAAGGCTTGTCACAGGATGCCAGCGAAAGGCGATTCGACGCCGTCTCCATCTGCGTTTTGTGCATTTTTACAATGCGCGCATGCTAAGCAACCACGTTGCTTGCCACTCAAGAAACAATCTAGCCATCCGCTCGATGCAAAGGAAACCGTCGCTGCAATGTCGGCGGACTGAGCCGGAGGCTCTAAAGTTTCATTAGAATTCTTATTTTGAATTAGAAGTCAGAGAGGAATTATTTTCCAAGAAAGCTTTTTTTAGAATCTAGCTAGAGTTTAAATCGAATCTAATAAGGCAAGACTCGCTGGTGGCTGCCCCTGAAAGAGAATGAACATCCAGTAGAAATCAAGGGAACATGCAATTTCAGTTTTACTGGTTTACAGCTTTTGGATTGCAAAGCTTAAATTTGTTTTCAATTGGGCATGTTGTGTTACTGTTGCTTTAAACTAGGATTTCCTTTCCAAGTCGGAAGATCGATTTCACAGCCGATACATCTCAAGCAAACTGCGAGCGATTTTGGCATATTGGTCAAGGCTTCAAGTTTGAGAGGCACAATTCGATGTCCAATAGATAGAATTGGCACCAACGGTGCGTTAACGGCATCTCGAACTACTCTTGGGGGATAGATTGGCACCAACGATGGATGCACTTTATCTTGAATTAGACTTCAAATTGCAGTAGGAATTCCTTTCCAAGCTGTGTCTTTTCCAAGTATCATTCCTTCTAGAACTCAATTGGACATCTTATTTCAAAATAGTCTTTAAATAGGAATTTGTTTTGAAGGAGGATTCCAAATGGAATAGCAATTGTAATTCAAACGAAGCTTAGTGAGGCACAACACGCTGGTTGCTTCTTCTGACTAATCTAATTAGAACGCGTAGCATTCTACTTTAGATGTGACTTCTTTTCAGGCCTTTCCTCAGGAAATAAGTTGACCACTATGTCAACCGCCTCTCAATATATATATATATATAATGTATATATATATATATATTGTGGGTGTGACTTTTTCGAGGGTACCATGTGTTGGTGGTTTTAAAGGGACACCCCCACGAAAACCGCCAGTTTGGGGGTCCCCCTTCAGCCAAAAAAACCGGTTGACCCCCGGTCTTCCCTCGAGATCTGTGGCTCCGGCGAAGGAGGATGCGCTGTGCGCCGTTTCGGATCATCACACCTCCGATTCGGTTTTCGGATCGCAGGCACAAGGCAGAGGTGGACCATTTTTTACGCGTTTGCAGTTGACCCATTCCTCGTCTCACTTCCTGAATGGCGGGGTTCCACAAGTCCAGGAACTTGCTATCCACTAAAGTCTGCCTTCCTAAAAGGTATCCAGCCCAGGAACTCAAGAAACCAATCAGACAAACCACAGTAGACAAACCACCGGAACCCGAATCGAAGAGCGGGGACCTTCATGGGAGGAACCATGGGCCATTGCAGCAGCGTATATCCCTGGCGAGCAAGTCAGCGTCCTTTGAACAAGTGTGTGCTATGGGCTTAAAACGTACATATGACCTTATACGAACATCTAAGGCCAAAGAAAGCTCAATGGTTGGGAGACATCTTGGAAGGTTGAGTGTTGTAAGGGCTACTCGGCGCAAGGAAGCAACGCCGTCCCGGATTTGCATGGATCGTTTGACACCCTGCCACTCACGGACAACCTGCTCCTATCTCCGTGTACCAGTCGACTGGTGCATCCCTCTTAGGCGCTCCCCTCGACCAGTGAGCCATTCCTCACATCTCTCACTTGCATGGCCCGAACTCAAAGTCCGCTTACAGGTGCAAGTGTGTACCTATTGAGGGAAGAAGTTGTCCCACTTTCCACGTGTGTGACTTACCCAGCGGGATTACCCCCACTACGAAATTGTTTCTTTGCTGGTTGATTCTATATGAAGCTTTGATGGACGCAACCAACAACAGCCCCCCACAACCCCCCCACCACCCCCCCACAACTCCCCCACCACCCGCCCACAACCCCCCACAACCCCCCCCCACAACCCAAACCAAGATTCAAGCCACTCAGCAAAGTCGACCGTTTCTGGGGCACCCCGCGCACACAATGCCGAAGCCGGCGGCCGTCCTGGTCAAAAAAACCCAAAAAGGGCAAAGGGCCACCTGGGCCTGTCTTTTATGAGGGTGCCTTTCTTAGGGTGCTTTAACAGGCCACCAAACGGACACCACCCAATTTTGGAGGGTTCCATAAACCAGGTTAGATATTGTTCAGGGTATTTGACCCAAGGCTTGCTCTTGTTCATCAGCTCAAAGACGTGCTGTACCGATGTGCTTCTGTCAGCTCCAAATCAAATCCAAAAGGGCATCCCATGAAAGTAAACTTTGGTGTTGTCGCCACCTCGACCCAAAAACCGTGCGTCTGTCGCTCCGTCTCCGAGGCTTGCCTTGGATTGATCAACAGGGTGAGAAGAGCCAGTACAAACCCAGAGTGCCACGATTCAAAAACACCTGGCACAAACACAAACATACGGACAAACACGCTCACACAGAAACACCAATACACACACACAGACACAGAGACAATCACACAGATACGCAAACACACAGACACAGACATATTTCCTAAGTGGGAAACACATTTCTTGCTCTTGCTATTTTCCGGGCTGGAACCATCCCCACCGCACACCTTCCTTGGGAGGGTGCATCATACCTCATTTGCGTGCGCCCTTTTCACAAAACAAACATGGGAGCCACTGAACAAATAGGAAGCATGCCCTAGAAACCAGCTGTCGGCATCTCACTTGCCCAAAGCAAAGCAGCATCCAAAAAGTGGTTCAACCCACGCTGATTACCAATCCCACCCGTGACCTCCGAACAAGTGAGCCTCCCAAACATAGCTGGCTTCCTTTTAATCCCCCTGTAACCACAACCCTCCAACAAAAAAAGGACTCTGAGAACTCCAGGATCCAACTTTTCTGGGCTGCCCGTTTTCAGATCCCCTGCTAAAAGTGGACAACTTTTAGTGGCTTAAATGGAAATCCAAGCACTAAACCAACCAAAAGCCTGAAAAGGCTAAGGAACCGCACGGCTGGGGGCCACCAAGCTTTTTCCAGGCGAACTCCGGTCGCAACCCGTGCCGTGACTCGCCTGGACCTTGCCCAGGGTCTCGCTGAGCTTCTCCAGGCGAAGGCGCCGGTACTCGCGCAGCAGGACCTGGGTCGACGGGTCCCAACGCAGAAATGGCGGCACGTCTCGTGCTCTGTGGGTGGTCGCCGCCCCCCGCACCAGTCGAGAAAAATGATTACACCCCATGGGTCTGTGCGTGTGTCTTTAAGTTTCAAGCAACATTTGCTTTTGAAAACTGGGGGTGGTAGGGTTGGTGGGGGTGGGTGGATGAGTTTGATCCATAATACAAAGGCGACCCTGTGGATGGTCGCGAAATCCGCTTTTGGCAGCGTTCAGAAACCCAACGGAAGGATTCGATTCCCCAACATAATTACCAACAAACAAAGGTTGCAACCAGAGCTTCAAACGTGGTGCGAAATGGTTTTCATCCATCCACAAGGGATTTTGCTAAAACTTGGCCCCACCCAACAAACAGTCAAAAGAATGACCCATTGAAGTTCAGTCCGTTTCTTCCCCTTCAAGACCCACAGGGAAAAGTGGGGTCATACATACGGGGATTCCTCGGAGCAAGCTCCGCCGGATTCATCCAAAGACTCATGGGGCCCCAGTTGAAATCCTGCACCGCCCAAGACACCATGGTTGAAAGCATTGTTTGTTGGTATTGACAGGGGAGCCATCATAGGGGTTCTGAACGGTGGGCAAAATGGATTTCGTCCATCTCCACACCGGGAGCTGGGGTGCAAGAGCCCGCAAGAGGGATCGCTCGCCCCAAAAAAACACCTTTCTGGTTCAAAGGGAAACCTATTCTTGGTTGACGTTGGAAGGAGCAAACATTTAAATCGCAGCTAAGTGGATTTGGATTTCAAGCACTAAACCACAAATTAGCAAAAATGCAAAATGGTGTCCAACAACAACCAATGAATTTCCGTGGGGTCTGCTTTTGACCAAACCTTTCGGGGCTTTGGGAGCTCAAAGGAAAACCACAACTCTGAGGGTCCCGGGACCCGCCATTTTTCGCCAACTAAAAGATCATGAGCACTATGAGGAATGTGTCACCTTAACAACTGAAAAACTTGTTTCCGTTGGTTTCCCTTGACTGAAACCAGCCTTAAGCAGGTGGCACCTCCCTCAACTAGGTCCTCCCGTAGAGAGGTTAGAATAAAGATACCATCTTTCTGTAGTCTATTTTCGGGGCACCGAATCTCCGCCCAAAAAACCAACGGTGAGAAAGGTTGCACCAATTGCTGGGGGACCTAGAAATGATCCGCCCTCACCCAACCAAAGGGAGTCCCCCAACCCACTGTCAGTGGTACTTTACTTCGCCGGCCTTGTAGTCCCGGAGCTCGATCAACTCGCTCTGCAGGCGACGGTGCACCTGGCAAGCAAGCAAGCAAGCAAGCGCAAGCGCTTGCCATTGCCGGTTCCCCACGAAGGGAACCCAACGGGGGCCTCGGGTTTCATCTTGGTTGACGTTGGGTTTGGGGAGCAAAATTTCAATTTTTAGCAGTTAAGCGGATTTGGATTTCAAGCACTAAACCACCATAAGCAAAATGTAAATTGTTTCCTAACAACAACCATGTCATGTCAAGAACTTGCAGGGCTTTGCGTTTACGGCTTTAGAGTGCTGGGGTCTCAGGTTTATCTGGGGAGCATCTTCCCAAAGTGACTCCCTCAGTAGGTTGTATTGAAGGGAAACAAATCTCAGCTGAGTTTCTTTATCGAACCCCAGCGACCCCTGCTGAGCACCTTCCATTTGGTCAAGACCCCTCGGAAAAAATAAGAAATACTTTGTAGTGAAATCGTTTCCCTTCAAAACCAACAGGGGAACATAAAATATATTCATTTCAGCAACTAGAAGCAGGGGTTGGGGGATAAGCCGCGCCAAGCCAAGAAGAGAAGTCTGGGTGGTAGAGTCCATTTGCTTAAAACATACTAATTTCAGCAATTTCCAGTAGTGATAAATTCATTACAAAACCAACAGGGGAACAAAAACAACACATTTCAGCCAATTGGACGCCAGCTGAACACGTAAGCCTCGGTTCGTTCGGCTCGCTCACGCCTTGGCAAAGAGGGCTTGGACCTCGTCCCGCTGCTTCTGGTACTCCTCCTCCTTCTTGTCCTGCACGAAAGGACTGGTTTGGCGTCCTTTTTTCGCTCCCTCCCAGAAAAACAGCCACCTTCAAAATAGAAACACACCTTATATATATATATATATGCGTTGGGCTTTTCTTCGACACTCCCTCCAGAAAAAAACAACCATCTTCAAAATAGAAACACACGGGGCAGGGGGGGGGGGGTTGGCGGGGGGGGAGGGGGGTTCCACGGCCTGGAAAATATATATATATATGCGGGATGACTTTTGAGAGGGATCCTCCTTCCAGCGTTCATAGAAGAAAAGCCAAATTTGGGGTCGGTGGTCAAACTGCTTTGACCCTCTTTTCCTTTAGGGTTCCGTGGCGTGTTTTGGTTGGACCCTCTGGCGGACATCTGGAATGGGGCTTATTTGAATTCCCACTCCATATGGCTCTTTTAAACATCTTTTCCAAAGGGGTGCTTCATCAACATGGGGAACCAAGAGGTGAAGGGAAACACGGAGTGTTGCAAGAACAAAGTACGCATTAAACGAGAGTTGCCCTAGCTGAGTTGTTCTTTGGTCCCTGCAAAAGACTCATTTGGCAAACAGTGAAGAGGTTCTTTCGGTCCACCAAAAAGCAATGACGAATATGGCTTGTTGAGACCCCAAAGAGCTTTTTACGGGTAAGCAGAAGAGCCTTGGATAATCCAGGAAGGCCAACAGAGCCCGAGCCAGCGGTCATTGACCGCTTCATGGTCATCTGCTTTGAAGAAAGCGGCGGATACCCAAAAGAGCCCCTCATCTTCTGACAACTGACATGCATCTGGGCAAACAATCTTGTTGGGGCAGCCATTTGACCTGTGGGCAACTCTGAAAGAGAGCCACCAAACAAGTCCCAAAACCGCAGGCGTGGCTCCTTTGATGGAATCCATCTAATAGATGTCTAAATTCACCCCACCAACCCCCAATTAAAAAGGTGTTGTGCTTCAGGAAGAATGATCTTGCGTGCGAGGATCACCCTGCATTTGATGATAGTCGGAGGTTTGCGCACCCGTATTTGTTGGAAGAACATCCCCCCCCACCTTCCGCGGAACGGTGCATCTTATGCAGGCTTCCAGGAGTCGAAATCCCCTCTCAATTCGATTCTGGGACTGGGCACCGATAGCGCGCTTCAAGCTTCAGGCCTTTTACCAGTGAAGTTGGGTCAGTTCTTGGTGGCTTCATCCCCTGGGTACATTTAGCGTATGCATCCACATCGGATCACTAACTCAGTTCCCGAAGGTGCAACACATCTCAAGCCCAGCAAGGAGAAACCCACTTGAAATTGACTTAGCAACCAGGTGAATGGTTTCGCCGGGCAAATCTCGTCAACCAGGTGATGGGGCTGGAACTCATGCGGCACCAAAGGGTCAAAGGGTTCTGTCAAATCTGATCCGGCGGAGAGCCAAAGCCAAAGTGCACAGTCTGAGCCGCTTTCGGGTCATGGCCCGATGCCACATCCATGGCTTCCCTAGAGGACAACAGCTCTGGAATTTGTAGTCTGTGGGATGGGTTCAGGATTTCTTTTGACAAGCCTTTTGACAAGCGACAGTGACTGTCCCTCGAAGCCAGCAACCTCTTGAAAGTTTTGCTGCATTAACCCCACCAAATTCAGGGAATAGAACTCACTTCCTCAGCGGATCGATCAGAGAAAAGTGAAGGCTTTTTACCTACGCTCAACATATCTGCCCAAATTCTTGAAAGTCCCGAAGAAGTTAGAAATACATTGCTCTGCTTGCCGTTTCCTTCGTGTCTACATTTGGGTGCAGAGAACGGCCTCTGTAAAGAAACTTGACCGAATTGTCTTGGGCTTGAGGCTTTAGGTTTAGGGTCTTGCGTTGAGAAAGACGTTATGTAACAGAAGAACCCAACCCAAACACAAAATCGACTGGGGCACAAACAACATGTCTTGAGATGTGGTTCCACATGATCTAGTTTTCCGTCACATGAAATATTGGTATATGTCAACATAGGGGACCCCAGAATGATGGTGCTCTTGTCGTTTCCCGTGAATCCAACCTGAAAAGGGGACAATCAACAACAAACATAGCCCATGATATATATATATATATATTTATACTTATACATTACATATATCATATACATAGATCACACTTATATATATATATAGACATACACATTTTATGTATACATACAATTTGGAGGAGCCCCGAAAGAGAAGGACCAAATCTCTCACCGCTCCTCTTGGATGCGGCGCTGGGACCGCTCGAAGGCGTTCATCGCCTGATCCAACCGCTTGCCAGGGGGTTGACTTCGCGATCCCTGCGCTCCGTTTGCGTTTAATCGCCCCGCGGAAAATAATATTAACACATATTTCCAACAGTGATAGATTTCCTTTGAAGCCAACAGGGAAGAAATCTTAAGCAAATGGAAGCCATACATGGTTGTGGAAAATAAGATGATATTGCCTTTCTGTGATAATAATACTTTTTGATGACTGTTGTATCACTTCACATGGAATTCAAAGAAGCTGGCCTACAAAACCCAATTGTGCAATCCATGAAGGGTATGACTTTTAAGTGGAGGTTTCAAAGGGGGAGACATCAGACATACTACCATTTCTTTCGTGGCTTTGCCCAAAACATGTTGACTTGTGAAGTCCGATAACTCAAATTGAGAAAGGGACCCCGGGAAAACTCTTCACGAGGACGCCACTTCCAGGGCGAAGACTGTAGTCTGCATCTCCCCCTCCTTACACGTGCGAGAACGCATGAAATGGCAACTCTATGGAACCGCCCCTTGATCCCGAACGGCAAAAGGTTTTGGGCGGTGTCGATGAACTGGACACCAGGGCTGCTTTCTTTTGCCCCAAGTAAAACATGAAATCTTTGTTCTCAGCAGCATGCGAGCGGTTCGCATGGCCGGAGAGGCCAAGATCGCTGCCTGGGTTACCGGCAACATGTGACTGGAATCCACTGTAAGATCTGAAAACTCCCAAAGCATCTTGAGGAGGGCTACGGTTCAACCAACTGAAACTAATAAAACACACACACACACAGCAAGAAACATGGCTTTCAATGGGACCTGCACACCTAAACCATGCGCTTCACCCACCGCAAGCCTGTGGATTTGGAGCACTGCAAGTCTGGCTGATTTTTTTAGCTCGGGACATAAATTTTGGCCAAGGAAACCAAAGGAAACCAAGCCCAAGCCAATTTTCTCATTACCCTTGTTGCCCGGGCAATCAACGGAAACCGTTCACACGTCGAATTTTGAGGAGATGTAAGCTACAGGAAGCCCTGAAAGAAAGGTAGGGGAGAAGTAAAAAACAGAAATAAAGAGCATGCATACGGATGTTGTTAAATATCAGGCTTACCAAGAAGACTAAAGCCAACATAAATTGCATGTCAGTTATTCTTTGATTAGACTATATAACATAAATAATTGACACACATGTCTTAACGTTGAGGTGTTGTCATCTTTTGATTAGACTGTGCGTCCATCAACAAAAAGGGAAACAAAGCTCGATGCGAGCTATCCAAGGTTTGGTGCCTATGGCTGTGTCCTGTTTTGAGGGTACCCCCTTGTTTTTGGTGGTTTTCAATGAACGCCAGAAGGGAAAGCCACCCATTTGTTGGGGGTACCTCACAAATGTCTCCGCATGCGGGCCTGAAGCTCATGGTCCGTGGCGCGGCCCAGGTTCAGAGAGTTCACGTGCTCCAGCCTGGCGAAAAACCGCGAGGTCGCGTGACGTCGGTCTCCGACCGACGTCGGAGGTTTGCGGTGAACGGCGAAGAAACCATCCGGGGCTTCGAACACTTTCTCTGTTTCCACCCACTCCGCATCACCCCGCATTTTCGGATCCCACTCCGCATTTTCCACCCACCCCGATCATAACCCCGAAGCCAAGAAAGAACCAATCAAATCACTGACAAAGTGAACAGAACGCATCTTCTTTTTGAACGCATTTCCTTTTGCGCAGCTTTAGACACATTGATTTGTTTGCCTGTCGGAGCAGAAAGCTGCGAACTCAATATTGTGGGGTTGTTCAACTAATCCTCATTCGTCATAGTGAAGGTGCCTGTAGACACATATTCGCGCAAGCTGAACACGCGATTGTATATTTGTACAGGTCTTGATTTCATGAAATACAAAATAATTACACGCACAAACACAAACACAACCACACAACAACAAGAAACAACAACCATATAATGTACATGCACGCAAAAAACACACACATTCTCCACTAAGATACGTCGGACCGCCTACATCCCAGTTGAGCCCTTCGGGACTGAGCCTTTGGGATGTTTGTCGGGACCCGCAGCTTCTCCCAAAAGGACTCTGGAAACAGACCCAGATGAGTCCTGGTGGTGCAATTGGCCATGGGTGGATGGCCAATAGCCTGAAGGGTGTCAACAGGAAGTCTCCAGGTGGTTAAAGCAAACACATTCAAAAACTCTGTCCCACAAAGAAAGAGAAAAGAAGAAAGAGACACACCACATATCCACATCATGTATTTACAAGTGGTCCTGTTACAGAATTGTTCAACCCTCAAGCAACAGGACACCAGGAACACATGAAGCACCTGGGAGTTGTTCAAAATGGGGACACCCCTTTGGTTGGCATTTCTAAAGGGACACCAACAAGACACTACCCATTATCCGGGAATCCCGATTTGAAACAAATACCACCTTGAGCCAATCCAAGTTGAACCAGGGTTTGACGATGGTCCCTTTGGCTTCTCGTTCAAAGAGTCCATGTCGAGAGTTGTTGAACTCGCGTGTGTTCAACCAGGGCCGCTTTCAGTTCTTAAACGGCCAAACACGCGCAACCGCTTGCTTTGCCCAGTGCATCCTTCAAAAAAAGTCCCCTTCGCAGCGGTACTCACTGGTGGGTTGCATCGATGTGCCACTTTGAAGGTCCGGCAAAATGAAGGGACCCTTGTCAAATGTCCAGACGCGACACAAAGGCGCGTTGAATCTCAGGCAGTTTCCTTTGCCATCAACTTCCGAGAAAGGCCGGGTTGCGTTCCAAGAAGAGACTATACGAGACCAGCGCAGGACATTCTCCGGCAAGTCCGCCGCAACCCTAGGTTTGATAGGACTTGTGCCGGGTTCTATGAACGTCGGCTTCCTTCACATATACATAGGGCACCCCCTAACCCCCAGTTTGTAAAACAAAAAAACACAAACGACAAAAACCAAAACTAGACCACGGTTGGCCCGAAAGCAGAACATCGCAAGCAAGGTCGGCCCAACGCTGCAGGATGCGTTCTTTTTCCCTACACGAAGCATTCGTGAAGCAAGCGCGAGACAGCAGGCAAGGTGGTCTGTGCAAGTTGCTCTGTGCAAGTTGCTCTGCGTAAGTTGCTCTGCGCAAGTTGCTCTGCGCAAGTTGCTCTAGGCAAGGCGCTCTGCGCAAACTGGTCGGTGCAAGTTGGTCTGCGCAAGTTGCTGTGTGCAACTTGCTCTGCGCAAGTTGCTCTGCGCAAGTTGCTTTAAAATGCAAGTTGCATCTTGCGACGCCCGCCCGCGGACCAGGGAGGAATCGAACCCGCGACCCGCCGGTTCCGGGAGCAGGCGCGCGAACCACGAGACAACTCCCGAGGACCAGTTCGAACAACAAAAGTTGCAAAAAACCTCGAGTTTTTGCACCTCGACCACGCCGATTCCCGCAGAGGGTTGCGCGAGCACCGCAGAAATCGCAAAAAACCTCGAGTTTTTGCACCTCGACCACGCCGATCCCCGCAGAGGGTGCGCGAGCACCGCAGAAATCGCAAAAAACCTCGGTTTTTGCACCTCGACCACGCCGATCCCCGCAGAGGGTCGCGCGAGCATTAGAAATCGCAAAAAACCATGGGTTTTTGCACCTCGACCACGCCGATCCCCGCAGAGGGTCGATTTTCGTGTAGTGTCGTCGGCACTACCCCGCCGCCCTAAGAAGAGATTTTAACTCCTCGCAAGTCAATTGCACTTGACTCCTTGCGCTTGCAACTTGCACTTGACTCCTTGCTTGTTTCAAGGAGTCATTTCAATTGCAAGGAGTCATTGCAAGGAGTCATGGCAAGGAGTCATTGCAAGGAGTCATTGCAAGGAGTCATTGCAAGGAGTCATTGCAAGGAGTCATTGCAAGGAGTCATTGCAAGGAGTCATGAGAGCCATTGCAAGTTGCAAGGAGCCAAGTTTCCACGGCCTCCTCCTCTGCCGTGCCTTCGGAGTCTTCTTTTGGGTCTTGCAAGTGGGCCTTCAAACACCCGCACGCCAAGGTCAAGGCACGACAGACGTCCTGTCGCCAGCAGTGCGCTTTTTGCTTGGCGTACTTGGCCATGGGGGAAATGTTGGAGAGCACACGAAGGGCCAAAGGAATTGTCTCCAGAAGATGAACAACCTCATCCTTGGATGGGTTGATCCGCGCCTTCACGCAGAAGTTGTAGCCCGCCGCGAAAGCTTCCACGGCGTCGGGCAACCCGACGTAGTTCTGCAAGACCTTGGACTGGATCAGACTCAATTCTGCTCGAGCCTCCACACTTTCCGGGTCGGCGTCCAGGGTCATCAGGAGCTCAGACAACGCCGGGAAAATTGGGAACTTGGGATGGTTCGCCATCCGTTGCAAGACCCCGCACTCCAGCTTCTCCTCCTCCATGCTGACCTGCATCTTCTCGTGGTGCAACTTGCCGGCTAGCTCTAGCACCTCGCCAACCATCGTCTCATCCCCATTGCGAAGCTTCTGCAAGCAATCAGGCTGGGCGTCCACTGCAGGCGGAACGGGGGCAGAAGTCCGGGCCGCTTTGCTTTTTGAGGCTGGCTCTGCGGCCGCCTTGCGCTTGAAGAGAGCAGGCTCGGCCGGCGCTGACGCCAGGGAGCTTCCCGCGAAGGCTCCTGCAGTGGAAGGCGCAGCCTTAGTCGCGGACTCCGGCGCACCCATGGCTGGCGCAGGGTTGAAGAGGGACGACATGCCCGTGGTGGCATCTGGCGCGCCCCCCTCTTGAAAGCAGGCCTTGAGGCCCCGCAGCAGACAGGCGTCGCTCTGGAAGTTGTGCACGAACTCCCGGAGCTCGCTCGGGTGCAGCGCTATCTGCTTGCCGATCTGTTCCGACCAGCGCTTTCGGTCCTGCATGGGAGCCATGCCCTGAAGGATGTTCATGGCAGTGGTGTACCCGTGAGCACAAGCAAGGGCAACTCGCTGCCAAGCTTGATGCTGCTGAACTGAGGGCTCTGAGAGAAAAGTGAGCAGCGTCTGAATACTTGCGTCGAAGTCGCCGGTTTCCTTCTTCTTCGTGTCCAAGATCTTGGCAGCGGCCACCAAATCCTCGTTGAAGGATGCACAGATAGTCTCAGTGTCTTCCTGGAGCTGGGGGCTACCGAAGTACTCAAAGTACTTCTTGCCCTCCGTCACGGAGGCTGAGACAGTTGAGATCCAAGTGGCCGGTCTGTTCATGGCCTCGCAGTTGCTGGGCGTGAGCCGTGCGGCGATGCCTTCCAACGAAACGAGCACTGTGTCGCTGGCGGCTCTCTGGCGCTTGACAAGAATGCTGCCATCCTCGCCCGGGTATGGACGGAGAATGTCCAAAGCGTAGTGGTCTGGCATGGGCACTGCGTTGGGGTGCGTGGTGTCTGGGCCTCTGAGCCCTTTGCCTTTGTTCCATGCACCTTTGCCCCAAGCGCCACCGCCAAAGCTTCCACCTCGCTTGCCCATGACGATGGGGCTGGAGCTGCTACTGAAATTTTGAGCGAAACTAGCTGCAACATGTTGCTTCGAAACAACTGCCCCTTCGCTACTCATGGCATGTTGGACGACCGGCAGTTCACTGTTTGCGAACACTCTGAGCATAAGGCTTCGACGGGGGCGTCCAGGCAGGCTTGGCAGAGACCGTCAAAGCTGACTGTAGTGTTGCGTTCTGTGTTGATGATGTTCGTTCCGAGCTCTTGCTTCATATGAAAATAGCTGCAGCAATCAGGCATTGTCGTTGCAGCGACAAAAACTCACAAGCCATGGAAAACAAGTTCACGTGGTCACATCCGAATGACTGAAGATCTTCCACGACCGCCGCGGCCCATGCTGAGTGCAGGGGTTTCAGAGCCAAGATACGAACCTTTGGGGCCAAGTGCTGCGTGCCGTTGGGGCTCGCAAGGCAACTAGCCCGCTGTTTTCTTCAAAGCTCTGTGGAAACGCCCGCCACGAAATCTGTACCTTAGGCTGCCAAAATGCTGCGCCTGCCAAACATGGGTTTGGCCAGACTGCTTTCCATGTTGTTTCGCTGGCAGGTGCGCTATATAGCCCAACTGGAGGTCATCAAGGCGCAGTCACGCTTGCCAGGCCGACCTGCGCTATCTGCCGCACCCCTGCGCAGGAGCGGCAAGAGGCCGAGCTCGCCACGTTGAAGGCGGAAAAGGATGAGCTGAAGGCCGACAATCGAACCCTTCGAGCGGAGAACGAGGCCTGGAAGGCCGAGAAGGACGCGTGGGAGACTGAGCTCAGGGAACTAAGGCTGGCGAAGGATGGCTTGGAGGCCGCGCGAAAACACTAAACTTCCTTTGATGATACACTGCCAAGGCGTCGTCCAGCGCGCCCACATCAATGACAGCTTGTTCGTAACCAACTTCTTGCAACACAGCGTGGAATGAGGGGAAAAGCTGAATCTTCGTGACCGCCATGCACAAGGGCCCCAATGGGCACAAATACGACACAATCCTAGCTCAAATCTTTGTCAAGTGCCACAAACTACACTAAACCGGTAGGTGAGCCCTGAAAAAAAAAAACCACAATGAAGACAAGGCGTCAAGAAGCACACACGCACACAAGCGTGCACAAATCTGTCTGCTCAAAGTTTTTTCGCGCACAACGTCAAACTCCAGCAGCCTCAAAAATCGTCCGCCTGCCAACTTCACAGGAAGCCAAAAAGGATTTACAGGAGGCCAAAAGCATTTGCGCCTCAAGCAAGGCGGCGCCATCACCGCGGCCGTTTCCGGGACAGCTCAGCCTAGCCAAGACGCTGGCAACGGGAAACACAGGGCTGTCTAACATGCCCCCGGCCTGCGCGGTTGTCCTGATCATAGCTGACGCGGCCCTGTTGGTGGCTTTCTCCTGCGCGCAATCCGAATGCTGCTACAACTCTCGACACAGGCCCGCCTTATCAATCAACTGGGCAATTTCCCGCCGCAACTCCAAGACTTCGGTTTGGAGGCTGTTCACCCAGGAGTTGCCGCGGACAGACGCAGCCTCCAAGCCATCCTTCGCCAGCCTTAGTTCCCTGAGCTCAGTCTCCCACGCGTCCTTCTCGGCCTTCCAGGCTGCATGGAGTCAAGTGCAAGTCGCAAGTGCACGGAGTTAAGTGCAAGTTGCAATTGCAAGGAGTCAAGTGCAAGTTGCAATCCTTGCCATGACTCCTTGCAATGACTCCTTGCAATGACTCCTTGCCATGACTCCTTGCACTTGACTGCTTGCAATGACTCCTTGCCATGACTCCTTGCCATCACTCCTTGCAATGACTTCTTGCCATGACTCCTTGCAATGACTCCTTGCAATGACTCCTTGCAATGACTCCTTGCAATGACTTTCATGATGATGATTCCTTGCAATGACTCCTTGCAATGACTCCTTGCAATGACTTTCATGATGCTGATTCCTTGCAATGACACCTTGTAATGACTCTCATGAGAACAACTCAAGTGAACCCAGCGGAAGAACCCTTCGCCATGCTTTCGGGAAAAAACAAACTTTTCGGTCCCCTCGGTCCTTAGTTCCACCCTGTTCCCTCAAAATGCTGGCTTGTCCTTGATCCCCCGCTCAAAGTTTCACTTTTAGTGGGTTGAATGGAAGCTCCCACTGAGCCAACAAAAAAAACCTAAAAAACAAAGAACCGGACGGTTGGGAACCACCAAGAATGGACCTAGGTCCTCCAGTAGTTTGAGGTTCGAATAAGTTGGTGCCATTTTTTTTTGTTTATTCTAGGGGAACCCTCCCAATCAAAAAAAGGGGTGAGAAAGGGCACTACTAGGGAACCTTTTTCTGTAGTATATTTTAGGGGAACCCTCCCAACCAAAAAAGAAACAGAACAAACATCTGGCACCTGGGGACCCTTCCAACCCAAAAACATCCGTGAGAAAGGGCTCCAATTGCTGGGGGACCCATCGGACAGCTCCATCGGACTCATCCAGACGCCCTCGGAAGGATTTTCGGCGCCTGCGCTCCGCCTCTTTGGCCTCATGCTGCAGCTCCTGGAGACTTGAGCTGACTGGGGTGCCAGGTTTGGATAGTGGGAAACCAACAGGTTGCACTATTTGGGGGGATACTTACAACCCATTTTGGATAGTGCAAAACAATTTTTATGGATTTTTTGGGGGTGGGTTGGTTGCAACTTTTTTTTTTTTTTTTGCAATTTTGGGAACTTAGTTTCAAGCAAACCCAGCTTTTCCCACGTTTTGGGTCCCACTTTTCGCGCGCACGTTGCCATGGCACCTCGCAAGGATCGCTTCAGGAGGAAATTGATCTTCCAGGTACCCTCCCACAAATGCCATGTTAGTGGGAGGGAGGGTCACCTTGTCATTTTGGGGAACCCCCCTAGTTTCAGACACACCCACTTTTCCCATGTCGTTTTGGCTAAAGTTATTTTGCCTCGGGCACAGGCACACACACATTTGTTTGATGACATCGGTACAGGATATATTTAGTATAATCACTATCTTCCTTGGCCATCAACATCTACTGTATCACTTAGGGGACCCCCTGGCATGAAACGGCAGCGTCAAATTCAAGGTTCGGTGCAACATGCGGAACCGCCGTCCCAAAACAAACATCAGGGAGCCCCACAATCAAGGAGCTTCATCAGGGGTGAGCTCAGTTTATCCCAAAACGGGTGAGCTCGTCATAATTTGCCCCGAACCCGTCCAATTTGACTAGTTGAGTGAGCCAGACCTCAAATTGACCTCTTATCATTTGCCAAATTCACCATTGGAGGTCTTCTATTTCCTCCAGTAGAGAGGATAGAATAAGGGCACTATTTTTTGTCTTTTCTTTTTCTTTCTTTTTCTGTAGTCTATTTTAGTAGGGGAACCCTGAACCAAAAAGGGGGTTAAAAGGGCGCTGCTGGGGGACCTAGTCTTACTGCAGGTTTGTAATCTTGCCGGTTCTCAGGGAATGACCCAGGGTTTGGGAATACAGCTAGGGATTCATTGAAGAATGAAATGAGGGATTCCCGAAATGGCTTCTCTCGGGGTCATTCCAACTCATTGCCGATCGAACCACCAAGGTGTTTGCCTTGTTCAGGGCCCCCAAAATCCCAACATGGTAAAGCATCCGTTTGGTTTGGCTTTAAACAAAGTTTAAAAGAGGGCTACCTTTCAAGACGAGCCCAAGTTCATTGTTTAGGGGACTCCCCAAAATGGTGAGTCCTTTTTGGCTTTAACCCGAGCCCAAAAAGGGGTACCCTTGAAATCGAGACGAGCCACCCAAGTGAGGGCCACCGGCCGACCAAACCCCTTCGAATGCTCCTCCGAGCGCTGCTTGAGCTCCTCCGCCCGCTTGTCCAGGGCCTGGCGGGTCGACGGCGATCTCCGCACGTTAGGAGGGGCCCCCCCATGTTTGGTGGATGGAAACCAAAAGGAGACCACCTTGTTGCT
Source organism: Effrenium voratum (assembly GCA_963377175.1). NCBI lineage: Eukaryota > Dinophyceae > Suessiales > Symbiodiniaceae > Effrenium > Effrenium voratum. The sequence continues at coordinate 853,787 of CAUJNA010002302.1, read as the reverse complement.
CGCACCGGATGGACTTCTGGGGTACTACTACAAAAAGCTTTAAGTCAAACTGGGAGAAACATGATTGTAGTTGTCTGGCATTATATTGTGTCTCTTTCTTGGGGGCTGCCTCCCGCTTGGACTTTGGAGAGAAGCACCCTTGAACATTGACAGGGGGTCCTCCTTTTCGCAAAGTTGCAACTCGCTGGGTGTTGTGCAGAGATCCTCTTTGAAGGAGTCGAGCTTTTGTTTCCTTCGCAAATCCTCTTCAAACCGTTGTGCGAGTTTTACAGAGCACCACGCTTCAAGCTTGTTTGAGAGACTTCAAAATCTGAAGGCACAAGGATCCCTTCTCAGGGATTTCGCCAACGGCAAGTCCTTCCCTCCCCAAGTCCTTCGCGCATGTCACGTGACCGCCAACAGCGTGTGACCGAACCTTTTCCCAAGTGCGTGTGCATGGCGAATGCTCTAATGCCAAGCGAAAGGCCTTTTCGGAGAGGGCTTCAGAATTTTTGGGTTGGTCTTTTCACCTGCGAAAAGGGTGTGAACCTTTTGCAAGCTAGTGGTTGGCAACATTCATGTTCGATCTTGGCCGGCTATGCCACGCATGCTACGCAAGTGTGAAAGGTGGTCTGCCAAAACAAGACATGCAACAAATCCTGCAATATAATCTTAAAAAGCAAGTTTTGGTCAAACATCAAACCTTGGTTGCCTGTCAAACAAAAGCAATAGGACCCTTCCGAAGGAATTTGGTTTGCGACCTGATCCAAGATGCAAGATGACGTTTCCTTTTGGCGATGAAATTTATTTTCAGTTGGTGAGTTGGCCTTCGTCTCATGCCATATCTTAATTCATGTGCGCGATCTTAGGATTGGACCCTCTCTTTGTCACGAACTGTCGGGAGAGCTTTTGGGCTCCCTTTTGGGCGGCTAAACACGTGCGTCCAAACAGGCACAGGAATGTGGTTTTGCCTTTTTCACAATAAATCATGCACAAGCCGCTTCCCAACCCAGGAAAGGAAGGAACCGCAAAACCATGAGCCCTTCCCAAACCGCCAAGCCCTACAACTTCCAATGGACCAATATCCCTGCCATCCTTTTCATCATCGCGATAGAGTGGGTCATGATGACTATTATCACCGAAAGGGCTTCCGGTTACGACTATAGTTAGTAACCAGCGGAAACCATCAGATAACACCTGGAGGTCAAAAACATGGTTTCCTACTACAGTGGTAACTGGAAGCAGTGCCACCGCCAGGGTGTCTCTTTTGTTTGACGGCACCCCGTTTTTACATGGAAACCAACAACATGGACACCAACCTCATCGAAACTTACCTCAGATGCCCAGTGGCCGTGGGAGAAAAAGGGCATCCGTTCTTGGTTGGTTGACTTTTCAGGGGAACCCTTTCCAACAAAAAAAGAGGAAAACAGCGGAATCCACTGGGCAACTGGGTGACCCAAGCTTTGGGTTGCTTTTTATGAGAAATCAAAGGGACACCAAGCAGTTGGACCTGCATTGGGAACACCATGGGCTTCAGACAAATGCGACAATTGATTTCAATCACGTGGAAATCCGCCATTTGGGTTCCGATTCCTTTAAGCCCGAATCCGCCTCTAGGAGGCCGTCCAGGTGGGCGTCCTGAGCGCTACCTCAGATGCCGATGGAAGTTGACATATATATATATATATATTGAGAGGAGGTTGACATAGTGGTCAAATTGTTTCCTGAGGAAAGGCCTGAAAAATAAGTCACATCTGAAGTAGAATTCTACGCGTTCGAATTAGATTAGTCAGAAGAAGCAACCAGCGTGTTTTGCCTCGCTAAGCTTCGTTTGAATTACAATTGCTATTCCATTTGGAATCCTCCTTCAACAAGTTGAATGGGTGCAATGGGCCCAAGTCGAATGGAGTGGAAGTGGACCCTTAGTTTAATATTGATATGTATAACATACATAACATACATAATTATAGGTATATATATATATATATATGTATATATCTACATAAATGTATACTCCATATATGATGATGAACCAAACTCAACGCTCTTACCTGCCGGAGTCCACTCGCAACTCTTTCGGCTAGTCAGCAAACGAAGCTATTTCTGGAGTTGGTATAGCCGAAAATTGCGGGGTAGTGGGGCCCTCACCCAAGGTTGGTGCACCCAAAACGGGATACGCCACGCAGGGGTTGAGCTCTTAGCTCCAGCCATTCGCCCTATTGCCTGGAGCTCGACACAAGGGGCCAAACAATTACATACATGGCCATGGGTCAAAATCCCGTACCCCCAGTGAACATCCCAATCCCAACTAAAATAGACTAAAATGGGTGGTGCACCTACCCCAAAATGGTACCATTGGTCTTGACCCACAGCCACATGACTCGATGATTGAACCTGCTTTCAAAGTCCCCCACTCCCTTCAAGGGGAAATATAGGTCGCCCAGGGGAGCGCGAAAGCGGGCAGTCGAGTCGAGAGCCGAGGTCGCAGCTATCTTCGTCAGAACGCATGGTATTCCAATAGTTCGAGATGAAGTCACCTTGCATCCGACAAGCAAGCAAAGCAAACACAGCAAACACACACGTGAACCAAAACGGTCGGCAGGGCCCTGGTTTGAAACGAAACTGGACTGCCTTTGGGGGTTTGTGCTTTCACAAGCAGAAACCAGGCATCGCCTGGGCGGGTCTTTGAGACATGCTATCTCTCTTCAGATTTGAAGCTGTCCCAGCAAATAAATCTTGAGTCAATGGGGATGTCCTCTGTTTGATACGCTTTTGAGGTAAAGTTGGAAGGGACACCAAACGGAAGACCACCACCTTTGGTCCCGATTTTCACCATAGCCATGGTGTCGTCTTCCGAACTTCGGCCACAAAAACGCTACAACCCCCCAAAAGTGACTAAAGTTCATGACCTGAACCAGAAAGCCGAGTACATGATTCTGGGAAGCGCATCCGACTGACACAGCCGAGCGCGCGAAGCTTTCGGAACTTCACGAGTTATTACCTTTGCGGGGACATGAAGGTTGTACAAACACCCCTGGAAAACTCAGTCAATTGTAGTTCAGAACAACACCACTGCGAGTTATAGGATCCCCAGCCTCTCCCCTTGTTCCCTCTGGTTGCCCAACCTATGCTATCAAAAGGTTTACTTGGGGACTATAGTGAGTTTTCTCTGAATGAAGCATGAAGTCACCCCAGGTCCGACCGGTTGAACTTCAACGGTTGGATCTCGCATGCCACCGTTGCTGAAATGTTCGCCCAAGGCCAACTGCCGATTCCCGAAATAGGGAGCCTGTGCATTCGTTGCAGGCTACCTCTTGCCTTGAAGCCATCCTTCCAGAAGGTCTCAGATTTTGGGGCGATCCCCCAGGTGGGCCAAACAGTTCAATTGCAGAAGCAGACTCCTGACTTCTCGTCGCACCTCAGAGGCCGCATTCGCTAGCCTCTCTGGCAAAGCCAGGCATGGGCCCGTCAAAAATTAAAGCGACACCAAAGGACACCCATGCTCCGAGTTCTGATGCAGAGCTTGCAGGAACCCTGCCCAGTTCTGATGATTCTTGCTTGCTGACTTTGTCTATATCCCCGGTCAAAGACTACCGCAAGGCGCACTTCGGCGCCTCAACTGAAATTTGTTGTCCTGGGTGTTGCTCAAGACCTTTCCTTTCGGGTCCACGCCGAAGGAGGTGGCCCGGTTGAAGCATCCGCATGGAGCCACTTTCTCTTGAGCCCCATAGGGCCTATAGCTCTGGGCAGTTTTGCGGTGGGTGAAAAGCGGAAAATATCGAAGGCCCAACTTTCCGGGTCTCAGTTGGGGCCTTAAAATGCACTCGATCGGAAGTGAGTGTTAACAATCTCTTGACGGGAATCTGAGCAACTGACATAGTTGCCACTGGGAAATGAGGGTAGGTCAAAGGAGAACACCATGTTAATAACGACTGTGGCTGATATATGCTTTTTGGAAAGAGGGAAACAAACACAGGCAAGCGGTGCGTGTTGAAAAACGAAAACGAGACTGCGACTGGCCCGGACTAAGACTGCAAAAAGTATGTGTTGGCAACCTGAAAGGGAACACCAAAAAGCCACGTCAAAAAGAGAAGCCACGTCTTGCAATGGTTACTTGATCCCTCTCAAATTTAGTGAGAGCACTTGTGAAGTGACCCGAGGGGAAGCGGATGTCTTTCCGATTCTCACTTTCGGCGTGGATTGGAACAAAGGCCAACTGATTATCTTTTGTTTGCCACTCAAAATGGCAACCACGCCCAAAAACAACAACTTGTTGTCTACCGCTAAACATGGCAACCATGCCCAAAAAGCGACGAAAGTCCGAAACGGAGCTCAGGGAGCAAGGCTTCGTTGGTCCAAAAGCCGAGGCGCGATGCTTCTCCGCCTCCAGCCGCGCAGCGCGGCTCTTCAGGCCTCGATGGAAAATTCGACCCGATCTGGAGACACCAAGGGAACCCAGGCGGTTTTTTCAGGGACATTGAAACCATCTCCTTTCTTTTCTAGTTTTGCTTTGGGGGCGATTTGTTTCAAGATTCAAAGGGTTCAGGAAAAAGAGAAAGCCTGCAAATGGGGGTCGGGAAACACTGAGCAATTGTCTATTCCTGCTTGCTGCCAGTAGGGCCCCCTTTGTGTGCTTCGCCATGTGAGCCCACCAAACAAAGAGGGGCCACTGAACAACTTCTGTCCAAATGGCAGAACGGATGTCAATTTTCTTCGGGGTTCCGGATGATTCACATGTCCACATGGTATCTCTTTTCAACAGGAGTGCCAGTCAAATGTAGGTAAAGGTGCACAGTTTTTCTCGCACATTTGGGGCGTGTTTCATGGACTTCAGAAGGGATGGTGTTCCTCTAGTTTCCCAGCGCGGCCAAGTCGGGTGACCCGACAAGGGATGAGCTGCGGGTCGGAAGGGCCGAGTGAGATCCATTGGCAGCGGTTCCAATGGGTCCTCTGCATCGGGAGCCGGCTTGCAATTCTCTGGGCCCAAGGTTGGGTCCAAGGAGCATTCCCCAAGAAACAAGAGTTGGAACAACGGGCATCTTCAGAAGCTCCTGTGTTTTTTTTTATTATTATTATTATTATTATTATTATTATTATTATTATTTATAATTCAATTGGATTCAACCGGTGTTGCAGGGAACCAGGCTGACCTCTAGATTTTACAAGGCGTCCCTAGGTTTTCGTGGAGATTCAAAGTCAAGCAAAACGGTACGGGTGCTCTCCAAATTAGGGGACCTTTTTGGCATCCTTTTAAAGTCTTAACAGCCAGGTCCAAAGCCAACAAAGCCATAATATGGACTTGTCTCAAAATGGGGCCTCCCCAAAAATAGTTGGCGTCCTTTAACAGCCGCAAACAAAAGTACCTCCAACCATGGACACATCATTCCATAAAATATGGCACCCCTCCAGAGGATTTGTTTTTTTTGCATGTAATTTGCCGAGCCCGTGCCCAGTGTCCCCTGCTCTGGGGCTGTGGGCGAATGAGCAAGGCCTCATGAGAGTTCTTCCTGAGCGCACCGACCCCTGAATTAGCCCAACCCCTGGCTTGCTCAGGGGCCACGTTGGTCCACGCACGTTTTCCCTCAAGGGTTTATTATGACAGCCTTGTTGCAAAACTAGGGACGTCTCATCGTGTCGAAAGAAAGCAAAGAGGGAACCGAAGGGCCATTGAGTATCTCGGGCATTGGAGCGCCATTCGAAGGTCGCCATTTGGGACAAGCGGAAAAACCCCCGACCATACATGGCGTCAGGGAAAAAGGACTAATGGATACCAAAGATCCAATCCTTCTTTGAGGCTGGGTACGCTCGCCACTTTGGTGGAGATCCAGCTATCGCATTGGGTATGTTTTCGCTAGCCTGGAAGCATTGCCTTCAGGGATCTGAGTACATTGCACTCCAGAAGTCTTCGGAACTCGGTCTTGTTGACTGACAAAGATCGCCATCTGTTTGACGGGGAGCTTGGACCCAAGGGATTCAATTACGGAGGATCTGCTCGTTACCTCGGAGCTTCCCATACTCCCAATACTTTGTAGGCATATGTGACATGTCTTGATTGGGTCTCTCTTTGACCACGAGTTGGCCTTTTAACCCTTTCAATCAATTCGAGGGGATCCCTAAGGAGGGGCTCTTCGCTTGGAGGGCTAAAAGGTAAACCCTAGTTCAAATCCTTCGACGGTGTTTTGCGTCTGAACGAAGAGGACATGACAACGACAACAAAACAAATGGCATTGATCACTTTGACTTTGGACGGGTCCTTACTTTTAGTCTCACAAGGTCAACATCTAGTCATCTAGCTTCCAGTGGACCTTCTCGTAGTGCAACGAAGGATTAATAAAACCCCTGGTTGATGTATAAGTGGCGTGTCCTGCACAAGGTGGTCCTTCATTGTGGCGGACACCTCTCTGTGATTGGTTCTGGCTAGTCCTGGGGTCATTAGCTTCTGTGACCACTGATACATTCCTTCCCCCCCGTAACCTCAGCAACACAAAACGTGCTCTCCTTCATGCCCTTCATTGCACATTCAACTGAACATCGAACCATGTCATACCACGAACCGACCAACGGTATTGAAGAACAAACCCACCAAAACGGAATTGAACAAAAGAAGCCAACACAAAACCAAGCTGTTTCAAAAGCAACTTCCCAACATCGAATTAAACAAGACACACCCACAGACACATCCCGGTCGAGTTGGTAACTCTGCCAGGCTTCGGCGGGAGGTCATTGTTGCCGTCGCCCTTCACCGGCGCATCTCCCGCCAAGCTACGCACCTCGGGCTTTCAAACCATCAGCCAGCCCGTGAGTCATAATCAAAACTCGGTATTACGATGGTCTGGCCGCAGCTATTTATGGCTGGGGTTTTCCCTTAGTAACCTTCATCTACTCGGGTTTTGATTGTGGCTCATGTTTGTTCCAAGCAGTGATGAACATGTTCAATTTCAGAGCTAGAAAAGGAGTTGTGGCTGGTCATTCATGCAACCCCGCCACAAACATATGAACAAACGCCTTCCAACGCCCGGTGAGGAAAACGATGCGAGACATGCGCACACCTTTCGATTGCGTGTGGCCAAAATTGAAGGGAACCCTCATTAGAAGTAAAGGCTGGGATATGCTGGACTGGGCTCCATGTTGGCTTGCTCCAGGATGTCTCCGCTGTTGTTTGGCAGACAGAACATAGCTCGCTGCCTTATTCCCCACTTGCGGGAACGGTCGCTCCTCAATTTGTTTCTCGTGTCATCGGCCGTAATGGATCCAAAAGTATGTGTCAAAGGAGGAGGACGGCCAGCGTTGATGGCTTTCCTTTTGAGTTCCCCAACCTGAAGAGAGTGCCCTCAATAAGAACACTGATGGCTTTGCTTTTGGTTTCTTGAACAAAGTATACAAACCCAGTACCGTCCAAAAAAACAAAAACACCACGGCAAACCACTCCTGATAGCCGGCGTCGAATGATCCCAAACCGAAACCCCTGCGACATATCGCCAGGGCTTGGATGTTTCATCTGAACAAGTCCGTAAAGTGGGTACGATGGTCGGTCGTTCTTTTATATGAACCACACACCTAGATTCAATGCATTTCCAGTCCCGATTTCCTGGATGATAAGCAGGGCGTTCAATAGCCCAAGGAGTACCTCCCTGGAATTTTCAACTTACCTCGCAACCTGATTGGAACCTCCCCGGAAACTCATTGGAACGCCCTGGATAGACAAAAACCATGTCGCACCACCTTTGAAACCGCGGGAAACTATTGCCTGTTAGTATTTAGGGAATCATCATTCCAGGGTTTCTTCGGTTTCCGCCGAATTTTGTCTATCCACAGAATTGAATAGCTAGCTCCGCTGGCGTAGGCATCCTTTAGGAACCAGAGGTCAATGCTGTAGCTCACTGGAAAGGTCATTGGTCCATCCCTTTTGAGAGAGAGGGATCCCCTCCAACCAACGTGTTTTCACACCTTGAGGCGTTTGGAGGTTACTGAATAGGCAACCCAAACGCAAACCCTGCACCCAAAGGATTCGTCTAAGAGCATGGAGTCTTGCAGAAGCCAAACAGAGCAAAGCAAGGCATTGCGAAATTACACGCCCAGGGCTTCTACTCCTCTTTGACAAATCTGCTGAGTCTGGTCAACAGGCATCGAACTGCTTCTTTTGTGAACAAGCACACAAGATGACAACACCGACCAGTTAAAGCTTGTATTGTCAGGTCTGAATTTTGGGTCTCGACAAGCAAACAAATTGGTGAATGCGATCCAATTGAACAGGCAAGTATATGACCCAAACAAGCTTCAGCCATCGAACAGAAACCTGTTGCGGCGTTAGAAACCTTTTGGGGTGTTACTTTTTGAAGCCTACACATCATATCGTGAATTTGACCCCCTCCTATCGTGATTTTCTTGTTTCTTGTCCTAGTTTATGTTTTCTTGTCGTGGTTCGGCAGCCCCCTATACACATCAACTCTTCGCAAGGAATTGTTGGAAGAGAATCTCTCACTCGCTCACTCGCGTCTCGCGCTTGCCTCTGCTATGAGGCTCTCCAAGGCCTTTCCGAACGAGCGTTGGGCTGGAAGGCGCCTATGTTGGGCTTGATGTAACGCCAAACCAAATGGGTGTGGCTCAAGATTGAAGAGCTAGGGTTACGCAGGCTGTAGTTCTTGGTGCCATTTGCCCAGGCGCCATTTTAGAACATGTTTTTGAGCCACAGCCAAATGGACAACCACCATCTTGGGTGTCCCTATTTTAAGACACATGGGTCCAGATTCGCTTGCGTGTGTGTTCGGGCAAATCAATCAAATTCCATGGGAGAGGGATGGCTCGGAACAACTTACTATCCCAAATGATCCCGATTCAATTAGGGCCCTCAAACAGCCAGAGGGACCACTAAGGAAACACCATGAAAGGCGGCATGGAGTCCACATGACAAGGACAATGGAATTGAATCCAATATGCACCACCCAAAGCAGGTGAGTTTTCCTCGACTTCGCTTGCGCACCACCTTGAAGCCATCTTCATCTACAACAAGCAGCGTCTAGTTTTCCATGTTGCTCCCCTATAACAAAAAACAAACAACTAGTAGTCTCATACCAACACATAGGTTCTTCAATTTGGTTTTTGTTCCTTCTGGTTTCCCCAAAAAAAGACAAAACAACGCTGCTTCCAGAAGAGAAACACGAAACAGACCAACCAAGGTGGTCCTCCAGTAGAGAGGTTAGACTAAGGGTACCCTTTTTTCCGTCTTCTATTTTAGTAGGGGAACCTTCCTCCCCAAAAAGGTAAAGGGCACTACTGAGGAACCTAGAAAAACGCACAGCACTCCTCCAAGAAGACGAGGGCGAGCGCTTCGAGCGGATGGAGCCTGAGCTTTCCGCAGCGCAGCCCAGGACTTGGTGCCGCCGAAGCCTGGAGCCAAGTGAAAGACTGTTGCTGACGTGTGTGCGTGTGTGTTTCAGTTGGCTTGGTTCGTGTTTCTGTTTTGTTTTCATCTTCAACCCCTTTGCTGTTGTTTGTTGTGTGGGTGCTGTTTTGGTTTTGTTGGCTTGCTGTTGGCCTTCTTGCAGCGAATTTTGTGTCGAAGAATCTGTTGCTTCGTAATCGGTCTTTCATGTTCAAGCTCTACTCGGCGCCTTCGCGAAGTTGTTCTGCAAGAGATGCTAAGTATAAGTTCTGCGTCCAGGAGATTGCTCTCAACTTCGGAGAGCGGCTCTTGCAACCAGAATAGTAGCCTGATTGTCTTCACTAGTCTTGAGAGTCATTGGTCGGCCCAGTAGGAAATCCCAGAGACAAAGGGTCGGAAGGCCGTCCTAGACGCATCGCGCAAATAGATGGAGAAGTCGAGTGCGCAATCGGTGTGGCCAATCCCTGAAGCGAGAACCAACGCCTCCAAGCAGCGGGTCGCATGGCAGCGGCGTTGGAGGCGCCGTACTGGGCTCTGGACAGGATCGCGCCCAGCTTGCCAGCATTTTGAACCGTGTGTTCTTGGAAGAGCTCAACTCGTTCTTGCTCGTTGTGCTTTGGCATCACGCAACCGGCACGGATATGCCAGCCCGCGTCAACGACCAGCGGAAGAGGCAGGATCCTCGAAACTTCTTGGAGACCAACGACATCCAACGACTCCGCCTATCCACGGGCAATGGGATGTCTCAAGTAAGGGATAGAGCCAACTTGTTCTCCGAGGGCGCAACGACACAAGATGTCAGTTCTCGGCGCTGGCAACGCGCACGAGCGCCAGACTCAAGCCAGCGCAGCCCATGTCCGACGGAAACAAGCACTGGCTTTTGCGGCTCCGCCTTGACACGCAACTTGAAAGTTGAAAGTCAAACACTTCATCTTCGATTTACCCTCCGAAACCGACATCCAGAACGGCGAGATCAGACCTTGCCCACCCGGACGCGCGAGACTCTTGCGCGGCATCACTGCAAGATGACACCGAAGTAGGTGAGCTGAGCTCAACAGCATGTAAGCTACACGTGAAAACCTTATGGTTAGGTTGTTTGGCATCATTCAGCTGATCGGAGATCTTGACGTGTGTGCGGAAGTGGTCTCGCAAAAATGATAGGCAGTTGGCCAAAAGAAGCGCCTACATTCATACAACCGCCACCCGCCGTTTGGCTGGGACGGTGCAGGATGGTCTGCGCTCTGCGTAGATGCCTCTCATTTTCCATAAGCGTGGGTCAGCAAACGGCAGAGCTCCGCCACTGCGGAATTTTGCCTTTGGCGGGAGCCACACATACTCCGGTTTAATCGCCCTGCTGAGTCTTCCTCGCCTGGAAGTTGATCCTCTTGTGGCAATACGATTCCCGTGATGCGGGAGCCAGGAGGCGCGCCCGGCTTGTGTTGAACAAACCCCGTCGCACATGGTGGCATGGCGCTAAACAGCTGATGAGCTAACAGGGCACTCTTAGTTTTGCGCAGTTCTTTCCGTACGAGACGAGACCGAATGTTGTAGTCCCCTGACACCCCCGTGTTTACACCAACTCATCTGATCTTGTTGGGTTGTATGCGTTTTTTTGGTGTTCATTCGTTGGAAAGAATGAACTTCGACTTGCCAGATTCCTTGCCTAGCGCATTTCTGCTTCACGCGGGAATAAGTGTTCTTCTTTCTTGCAAGAAAACATGACTTGGTGATTTCAATGTCTGCGCCTAGATAGAGGGGCGGCAGCTCGGCAGCCAAAGGCCTGTCATGCAAAGGGGTTCCTTTACCAGCCTCGTTTGCGCCGCGTCAAAACACAAACAAGCCAAACTCCGACTGTCAGCTAGTCATAGGGATGACTATGTGCTAGCGAAATGCCGGCTGCCTCATGCGCTCAAGCACAAAGTGCGGCGAGCCCTACTGTTGACGCTAAGGTTGTTTTCGTTGTTCTCAGACACAGGCCGCGTGTCTGGCTGCACGCAAACACTCAGACCTGGACCTCCGCGTTCAGACCTGGACCTCCGCGTATCTGGCCCTACGCAAACACTCAAATCCGGGCCTGTGCGTCCCGACTGGCTCTCGTGCATCTGTATATGACTGACTCTGGCATCTGTCATCTGCATCGTTTCTGGAAGGCAGATTTGCTAAAAATCTAACAACCTTCCTTAGACGGAGAAACACCTTTGTCCCAGGACATGTCGCGCGCTCTCTCTCTCTCTCTCTCTCTCTCTCTCTCTCTCTCTCTCTCTCTCTCTCTCTTTTTGCGCGCCTCCAGACCATTCGCTGCGAGAGGCTCCCAGCACCGTCTGGACGGATCAAAGCCCAAGCTGACCCTCCGGAAATGTCACAGCGCCCAACACCCGACGTTGGGCTCTCAAGATGGTTATCAAGGTTCTTATAGGCCACTACTGCAACAATTGAAATCAGGTAGACTGCTTCTTTTGTTCGCTGCTCAAATCGAGCATGGGTGTCAAATGAAGGGTCTCACTGTTGGATAATGAACAACATGCCCAGCCTCTTTGGTTTTCTGTTGGGAAAAAGTAACTAAGTTCAAACAGTTGTTCCGCCCTTGGCTGGGAAACGACCAACAAACCCGACAAGAACAAAAGGCAAAGGATTGTCAACTAATCGTGTAAGTGGAACCCACGCATGACCTGAGCATTGAAAAGAAACAACATTCCACATGAACCCCCCAAGACATAAATAGACCCCCCCAACCCACTGATATGTCACACGATGGCGCTAGTGACATAGGCAAGGCTCTGCTTGCTACTGTATGGTTCTGACTCCCTCTACGAGCCTCAAACAACATTATTTGCTTGCTCAAAAGGACAAGGACAACTTGGGTTGCACTATGCCTCCCCCAACCAACAGTAGGCCAAGAAAACTACCAAGAATAGTGTCAGTCATACCCTTCCTCCAACTAACATAGCATTGGGACGGTACCTGGAAGACAAATTTCCTCTTCAAGGACCCCTGGCACTTTCGTGAGATTCCAGCCATGCTCTAATGGTACAGTGGATGGACAAAGTCCGTTCGCACCACCGTTCAGAAACCCTGGAATGATTCGATTGCCTGGTAAATGTCAACAAACGTTATGGTTTCAACCATGGTTTCCAGGTGGTGTAGCATTTCGTCCATCCACAGTATGTCCCACAAGAAGGGCCGAATCGCCGGGCTTGGTCGACCCAAGTCAGTTTGATGGCCGCCCGTTTGAGGAACGTTGGTTCTTCGAATATTGAAAGAGGTGAACGGTTGAACTTGACAACCATCTCCCTAATCAGTTGAAGTGGTGTCTGTGTCTGGGTCCTCCAGAGTTGAGAGGTTAGAATAAGGGTATGCATTTTTTCTGTAGTGTATTGTAGTAGGGGAACCCTCCCCCAAAAAAGAAACGGTAAAAAGGGCGCTACTGTGGGACCTAGTTTTGCGAAGTCAAGCTCAACCCTGCGCACAGCTGCATTGGGCACTTGCCAAACCAAGCAGGAACCCCTGGCTTATGGGCCATTCATTGATGGCCTGCTCAGGCACAGAACCAGAGCACATCCTGAGAAACGCAAGAAAAACAACCACCACGTCGGGAAAGGAATAACATGAAACAGATACACACACACACACACACACACACACACACACACACACACACACACACACACACACACACACACACACACACACACACACACACACACACACACACACACACACACACACACACACACACACACACACACACACACACACACACACACACACACACACACACACACACACACACACACACACACACACACACACACACACACACACACACACACACACACACACACACACACACACACACACACACACACACACACACACACACACACACACACACACACACACACACACACACACACACACACACACACACACACACACACACACACACACACACACACACACACACACACACACACACACACACACACACACACACACACACACACACACACACACACACACACACACACACACACACACACACACACACACACACACACACACACACACACACACACACACACACACACACACACACACACACACACACACACACACACACACACACACACACACACACACACACACACACACACACACACACACACACACACACACACACACACACACACACACACACACACACACACACACACACACACACACACACACACACACACACACACACACACACACACACACACACACACACACACACACACACACACACACACACACACACACACACACACACACACACACACACACACACACACACACACACACACACACACACACACACACACACACACACACACACACACACACACACACACACACACACACACACACACACACACACACACACACACACACACACACACACACACACACACACACACACACACACACACACACACACACACACACACACACACACACACACACACACACACACAAAAACACCAACTCCAGACCGGCCAGGATCCCGCGCGCTCTTGCTGCGGAAGAACTGGCCTAAGTTGAATGCCCGGGCCGCTTGGTGAATCCTTCTCTCAGTGCTTCCACGCGCAGGATCAACCACAGTTTAAGACAGAAGAGACAATCTCTGCTGACCTACGGCTTGCCTATCCCCGATTGAGATATGGTTGGTCTTGCTGCTTTGGGCATGTGAGCTCGAAGGGTATATATAGACCAATGAAGGCACCTTCATCATGCAAGCAGCCTCTCACTAGAATTTGCCCAGATTCATTGTGGCAAATAAGCAGCGCCTGTTTGGTCCTTGCATTTGGTATGCTTGCAAAGGCCTCTAGGGTTGGGCTTGAAAGCTTGGTTTGAACAAGCCTGTTCATACAGGGATTTTTACATTATACACCTGAACATTGCTTTGTAAATGGTGTTCTCCCTTTATTATTGGTGTTGAAAAAACCACATGTTTCAAATGGTGGCAAAATGGAGATTTCTTTTAAGGAGCCCATGGGCATCTGGGCATCTGGGTAGGTGGCCCGGGGTTTTTCCATTCCCTTAAAAGGAGGGCGACGTTAAAAGGACATGGGGACATCATTGGAATCCGAGCCGAAGGGACATCGAAGCATGAGCCGTCAGAGTCGTTAGTGCCAAACTGGAAGATCTCTAAATCCTTCGTTTGAACCGTTGCCTTCGTTTTGCAGGTTTGTTTTGGCTCCTCTTTTGAAAGGCTAGTGACCATTGGCAGCTTGCTCCTTGCAAGCCCTGTATTTCTGTTTGTTACGAGCAACGTGGGTGGTGAGCTGGGGTCGTGGTAACCTTCTTGCACTCTGAAACCTCGTTTGCTTCTCATCTATCATGGTTGAGAGAAGCTAATGCTCACAAAGGCCGCATCTGGCCTTCGTCTCAAGACGCTCGTGCCCTCCCAAAGCTGCCAAATGCAGAATGAGGAGCCTTTGTTTCTCATGGTCGCCTGCGTTTTTCAGGGTGTTCATCCTATTCCACTCCACGAAAAGCCTGCCGAGGCCCACATGCATGACCTGGGCAATCCTGTCTAAGAACCGGTCTTATTAGCCAGGGGTCCTTATACTTCTAAACATCACCAAAAAGGAATGGACCCGAAAGGTGATGTCTTAAACATCCAAAAGGAGAAATACCGGGAGCCCTACTACCTGTTGACCCCATGGAAAACCACACCTGTAGAAACCCTACGATAATCACCAGGAGCCCTTTTTGGACTCCGCCCCACTTTTCACACCAAACGAGAGGGGAAGAGGTTGCCACTGAAATGGATCTTCAAGTCTAACGGAAATCCAAATCTTTGTAGAGATGGGTCTGTCTTGCTCTGAGGCTGCTTTTTCTTCCTTGTTCCTTCAGAGAAACCAAAAGGAACACCCTTTTGGGAGATGGACCCCATTTTTGGGGGGCTCCGAAAGGATTTGTTTCTCCCCAGAAGGGTTTGCCATTTGTACTAGGCTGGAATTAGGACCCCAGCCAAAAAACATCTTTTTTGCTTGGTTAGTGGAAACACACAGGGGACCCCCAAAAAGCAAAAAAACAATCAACAAGGGGAGCTAATTCTGGGGAAGTGTAGAGGACTCTCCCTTGGGTTCCAAGTTGCCGCGGACCTTCCCACCCCCTTTTTACACGGAACCTCGGGATGTCCTGGTTACCATTTTCCTTTTGAGCGACTGGGTCCGGAACGTCAGGTTTAATTGGTGGCCCCTCTGGTCACTCGGTTGGGCTGCCGTGCTTGTGGTCAAGGCTCCCTGGCTCATGGATGGCATCATCCTGAGTAGGGGTTGCAGCTGTGATTTTCCCAACACGAATCGACACACAAAATGGCCGGTCTTTTCTTACTTTCGAGTCACACAACGTAACTGGTTGGCTGTGTTCGTTTGTTTGCTTTGGTCTGGTTTCGTTTGGTTTGGCTTGGTTGAGTTGGCTTCCAAACTGGTTGGCTGGTTTCCCTTCAAATATATCCAACAACAGGAGCTTCTGGCAGCCTTTCGGAGCTTTGACACCATGTTCTTTGCAGCTGGCTGAACCCAAGGGTGCAAGGGCGAGACCTTCGTCTTTTGCGACTTGTTCAAGCCACGCAACTGAAAACTCTACAAATCAACCTCGGCGGTCCGATGGCTGAAGAACAGGGAATCAACCCGTAGAACAATTTGTCTGTTCCATCGACATCTAAGCTGCAAGCGCTGCAAGCATCACAGCAAAGTGCACTGAACATCCAAGCCTCGTGCCTGTGCCTTAACCCTACGCCACTCCTCAACGTATCCAATGCTTGTTTCATATTTCGTCAACCTTAAAACATGTACCAAAAAAACACATCTCAGGAGACCCCCCCGCCCCCGGCCAAATGTGCGTTGCACATCGCGTTGCACCACCCCATTGCGTTGCACCATGTACACAACACACAAAACTGTTTTCTTTGAACATCCAAGCGCCATGCGGGGGGAAAGAAAAAACCACACACACACACACACACGCACACGCACGGCCCTGCATCTTCCATTGCTGCCCCCCTTTCTCCCATTTGTTCGTTGAACGTCCAAGCAAGCAGCACCCCTGATGCGCAAAACACACACGGCCCCCCATCTTCCATTGCCAACCTCCCCCCCCCCCCTGCCCCCCACTTTTCCGTTGAACATCGCCCGAAGCAAAACCCTCCCCCCCCCAACGCCCCCCCCCCCCCACCCATCCCACCCCACCCCCCAACGGCCATCTTCCAACGGCCACCTTCCGGCCGCTTTTTTCCTCCGCTCCCGCCGCTTCGCCCGCGCACCGTCGCCGTAGAGCGGGGACCGCTTCGCGCGGTCCAGGGCCGCCCGGAGCTGATCCGCGTCCGGGGGCGGGATGGACGGCAGCTCCTTGGGCAAATGTCTGGGGGTCAGTGGCCGGTCAGTAAAAACACTGGTGGTTCACATTTTTTTTCCACTGCCTACCGTTCAGGATCTGAAATTGCAAAAACCGAAACAAAAGAAACACAAGTCTCAGCGGAAACTATTCGGCCGGTTGAGGAACCAACAGAAATTCCCAGAACCTTTTGGGAATGTCTCATTTTTTTGGAAACAACTTGAACGCCCCCTGTTGAAACCACATTCAGAAAATGCTTGGGTTATTTGTTAGTTTCCCAAACAAGAAGCATCCAAAGAAACTATCCTCAAACATGATGGCTTTAATTAAAACAATAGGGGTTAGCTCCCCCTGGGGTTCAGGCAGGCCATCATTAAAACAAAGGTTGGGTTTGTAAAAACCACCAGCATTTACCGTTCAGGATTTTTATCATCCGAACTGGGCAAACCATTCTTTTGATGGGGTTGAACCCGCGAAGCCCACTTCCTGAGTGGACTGGCTGGAACAAACGACCAAACTTCTTGTGTGTGCCGCTCAAATGGCTAAACCAAATTCCAAAAAGTCGCTCAAGTCCGAAACGGAACTCAGGAAGTGAGAAAGACACTTCCGGGTCTTGGCAATTGGGTCCTAAAATCACAACTTATCCAGAAACCTAATACAAACGAATTGGTTCTAAACGCTGTAACAAGGGTCTCAGCCCAAGGATCCAGAAATAGAAGGGCCTGAGTAAAAATGGGTCAAAAGGTCGATTCGCTTCGGGCAACTGTGGGGTACATGAGCAATATAGCCATTCCAGAGCAGGATACTATCTTGGAACTGCCATGAATGGCAGTGGGGTTGATTTCCTGAATTTTGCAAGATGAAACAAGGGTACGTGACTGTCAAGTCATTGCATCAAAAGGAAACATGTGAGGGGCTAAATCATTGTCATGTCGCGCATCTGCTCAGATTGTGGTTTTCAATCCATCCTACAACCCCGTTCTACTTATCTAGGTCCTTCCTTACAGTACTCCGCCCCCAGCCACTACCCTAAATCCCTATAAGTCTTGAAGGAACTTCAGCAATTTGTGTTCTAGATCCTTAAGCAATCAGAAGCCGACACCCCACTAGACTCTAAGCCCATCGCAAAGCCTTGCCGATTGAGCATGACCCTTGTGATACTAAAGCGTGCCATTCCTTATGACTTTGCCACCTTAAACAGCCAGAGCAAAAGAAGTGCCTCAAAAGACCAAGGAATCAGGCACAGCACGGCTTACACAAAACGGCCACAGCAAATGGATGCTGAACAAGAGCAAGGAATCAAACACAATGCGGGGCTCTGCGAAAAATAGCCAGAGCAAATGGAGCAGGGAATCAAAGTTGAAGCGGGCTCCCTTGGAATCACAAACAGAGCTACTACAAACTCGCGCTGGAAGCTTTGGCCGATCAAAATACCTTTTGTCGAGCCATCGCTAAAGACAATCAATACATCTTTACAACCCTTGGTATGGGCTTGCAAACAACCTGTTGTTTTTTGCAGCCCCGACTAAACATGAACAGAATCAACAAACCCACAAATTGAGCATTTGGACCAGTCAGGATCCGAGCCATGAGACACCAAACTCTATGATTCACCGCAGCAAAACGCTTGACACCTGGGCTTAACAGCTTGCTCCGTTTCAATTGACCAATCAACCATACACCACATATGGGCAACACATGTTGTTCGAAATGTCAGTTGGCCCACACAATCCATTGCCCGTTTGTGGGAATTGGCTTTCCGCAAAAGATGCCACTGACAGGCCTCTGAATTTCCAAGCACTCATTCCAAGAAAGAAGGTCCCTTAAGATTTTCACAACAGCGGGCCTCGTTTCAGCAACCAACTTCAGTTGCAGATTGTTTGCGAATAGCCCTGTCAGCAGCGAAGACTTCCTGAGTGTATTTGCAACCAAGATGTAACAAGCGTGTGGTTTGCCGCAAAAGAAACAAGTCCAGAAAACTCAGGGATGATAGTGCCTTTGTTCACTCCACCTTGCCTAGCAGCTTTTGTCGGAAACGGGTTTCAACATTTGCTTCCCAGGGCACACCACAAGGTCGGCTTTGAACAACTGAGTTGCAGGAGACTTCAGTTTGAACCAACCCCCAAGGGTGGGGTTTGGACGCAGACTCCTGAAGGTCTGCGAGGACCTCCATCTCCATGGCAGTTGCACCAAGAGATTCGGGCACTGGCTGGCCCGACTCTCCTGGAGAAAGAAAACACGGAGCGCCAAGTGCCATTGATTTGGGGATTGCTCAAGAGTCCCATTGGCCCGGCCATGCCCATGGGACACTTTTCCCGTGTGGTTGAAATGTCGTCTTTTTCAACCCATCTAATGGACCTTTTGATCAACCCCTATTTGGAAAATGACTTCCATGACAACGGTATCATTTTGCGGGTGATGGATTACCCAGGAAATTTGGTATTGCAGAAATGGGCCAACTCATACCGACCCTGCTTCCAACAACCATATCGTCGGAAAGAAGAGCAAGTCCAAACTTTCGGCTGAAATGGACCTGATTGCCAAGCAGGGCAAACAGGGCCGCCACTTTGGCCAAAATGAAGACACCCATCAAACGAAAAAAAGGCCAGGTCTCAAAATAAGGGGTACCCCAAGATTGCTGGGTTTTGGTTTATCTGAAAATCCACTCCAAAACCGGCGCCAAAAAAAGGCACGCCCATCTGTCCTCAGTTCCCCTGCAAGTCTAGCTTTTCGTGGGTTGAATGAACCCCCTCCCACTAAATCCAAAAAGCCTTAAACTTCAGGAACCGCAGAACTGGGAGCCGCCAAGCCAAAGGCTAGCTCCCTCTCCTGGGCCGGACTCGGAGCTGGACTCGTCGGAGGACTCGGAGCCCATCGACTCGGATCCCGACTCGTCGATCTCCTCTGGCTCGCCGTCGCCCTCCGCCTCAAATTGCTAGCCGCTGGTGTAACCCAAGATAATGCCAACGCCACAATCATACTCCATTAAGTATCGATCTCACTCTCCAATCCTTCTTTAAGAAAAGGTTCAAGTCCTCAAAGAAAAGGTGCAATTTTTTCAGGGGGCTCACAAATGTGGCGAGAGGTTGCTAAGACCTTAGCGTCCAACTTTCATGTCCATTCAACCCAGACAAGTACCTAGGTACAATCACGGTTAACTATATGGGACAGGAAGGGTTGGCGGACAAATCCCTATGGCTATGCCCGGCCCCACTTGCCAATGTGTTGATCCACTTCTTTTAATCCCCCAGACCTCTGGCCAGGAAAACCAGCAGGTCGGGAATCAACATCAACCGCTAAAGCTCAGACTGGCAACAGCTCGCCCCACCAAAGACAATTAGGGACACAAAGCCAACATTCTGGTTTCCTAAAGAAACCTCGACGTTCTGAAAAAAAGGAGCTTGATAGACATTTTAAATAGGTTCCCTAGTGGCCTGTCAACGGAAAGGACACTATTTTTGGCTGCCTTGCGTGAATCTGTGGGGAATAAGGCTCCAAAAGGGAACTATAGACTGTAAGACTTTCTCGAAATGCAATCCATAGAAACACATTCGCTAGAAAGTGCGACATCAAACCATAATGCATTTTTGAGGGGACTGATAATGTGGAACCCCCCCAAAAAGGCATGGTTTCCTTTCTGGTAAACTTCTTTATTCCTACGCACTTTTTGGGGGCTAACAAAGGGAAGGGTCCATGGATGTTTTAAGGCTACTCTTTTTGGGGTTGTTCTAACGGGAAACCAAACGGACTCTACCTCTTTCGATTTCTGTTTGGGGGCCCTAGCTTTGGCAAATACTTTCAGAGACTGGCGGCCGGGAGATAGTGCAGCTGGCTGGAAGGACTGGATGGCTTCTTTATCTCAGCATTCCGCGCGAGGACATGGGGAAGAGAATGCCATTCGTGGAGCAAAGGAAGAGAATGAGAGACAGAGAGAGTGCGAGAGAGAGATAGCCATCCTTACCTTTTTCTATTGGAGATTGAGTGCTGAAAGGGAAGGGTGTGGAATGGAGTCTCTCCCTCCCTCTCTACGTGTGCTCTTCGATCATGGTGATAGGTAGGTGTCCCTAGGCCTGACCATACATAACCGAAGAAACACCCGCCTCTTCCTCTGCCTCCGAAGACGGAGTCCCCTCGGTGGAGAGGCGGAGACTCGGCTTGAGGGCGCTCCGGGCGGGTGGCCGGAATTTCAAGGTGTGGATCTCCGACTTCTCCTCATGAGACGTTCGGTTCGGAACGACTGGGGCAGGGGGTGTCGCGTTTTTAGGTTGGAGCCACCTAGAAATGCTGGGTGTTCCGCCCTGGCTTTTTTTTTAACCACCAAAGAAGGGGACTTTCTGAAGGACCGGCAAGCGGGCGTGTCGTTTTTTGAGGTTAGAACCACACAAGTCGTTGCATCTGTATGGTCAAGAAAAACAGCACAAATCTCCAGGTCCTCCCCTCCCCCCTCCCCCTCCCCCCCCCGGCCACACAACAAGTGGATTGTCCTTACACCTTGTGTGCTGACTGTTCGCAACTCACTGATTTCTTGAGGGCAACAGAAGGCCCCCCATTCGGGCTCCCAGCCAAACAAGCAGAAGCCAACCACAATAGAAAACAAGCAAGCCGAGCAATCAACACCAATAAACACTTAGACCATCTCAAATCAAGTCGGAAGTCGGGGTTAAGAGAAATCAATATCGCTGTGAAAGGGGGCTCCAGTGATATCTTTTGGGTCTTCTTGCTGCACTTGTGCTTCATTTCCGCATATGGCTCTGGCTCAAAAACATGGACCCAATATGGCCCCTTGGTAAACGGAAACAAAGACACAAGGACTAAAACCTGCGTAACCTTAGCTGTTTAATGTTGAGCCACAGCCATATCTTTTGGGGGCATCTCTGCTTTGCCAAGCTTGTGCGAACCATTCCCAGCTCCGGTCTCCTCATCTCCGTACAGTCGGAGCTCGGAGACCTTCTCCTTCACCTCGTTGCCAGCACCTGGCGGCGTGAAAAGTGACCGCGAGGCTTCCCCAAGAGGACATGGGAAAAACACCCCCAAATCGCTGTTGCCTTGAAACTACCCTCCCACCAGCTAACATGGTGTGCACAGACCCCTGTAGAAAGACTACTTTCCTCTTAGTTAGTTGGCTCTTTGCACTTCCCTGTTAGTTGGGAGGTAGAACGCTTAGTTCCATGACTGCAGGCCAAGGGCATTGGGATCGGGATGCGCACGTCGCGTCTTTGGATTCGAATCCCGAATCCCGAATCCGGAAACTCGCTCCGCGAGCGAGTCAAGAGGTCTCCAGTCTCCAATTCTCAAATCGAGCGCCTCCAGGTGTCCTGTCAGGCCGTCTTTGAAACAGCGGAAGGTGCCATGTCTTTACCTTCCCACCCTTCCACCACCTATGTCTTGATCAAGTGGCGATGAGGAAGGAAGAGGTGAGAAGAGATAGAGTGAGATGATAGAGGGAAGCGGTCGTAATCCAGGTGTGTTACATCATATAAACGCCGACCCGTTCAGTGCTGTTCCGCAAAGGAAACTTCCCACAAACAATGGCCAGTTGCTTGGCCTGTCTTCAACCACGCAAAAGGGGGATATATAACCTTTTGTTGTGGAACATCTGAACCACCCAAAAAGGGCTAGCTTGTGGCAAAATGGGAAGAGGATGCCAATCCGGCGAGCCTTGCGGCTTCCCTTTGAACCACCCCCAATAACAAATAAGGGCCACATCCATCCCGAGGTGTCTTTCGGTTTAGAAACAAATTGGACCCCCATCCAATGCAATCAGGATGTCATGGTTCCGTTACAGCCCTTTAGAAAACAAGCCCAACCCACCCATCTTGGGCACCCACTTCCCATCGAGTTGGGCCAAAAAAAGGTCGCCCAACTTTTGGTTTACCACAAAGAAACGGCACCCAACCGCCCCAAAAAGTGATGATCAAGTTCAAGTCCCGGAAGATCTCCGAGACGTGAGCCTTCCCCCCGTCCCCCGGATCCACGTCGTCGGATGCATCGGATCCGGATCGATTCGGGGCCCCCGGCTGGGTGTGCAGAGGTACCGCGCCGCCAGCGAGGGGTCGCCCTCCTCGAAGCGCTGGGCGTGGTAGGGCCGCTTCTCCGCGTACTCCGCCACCAGCTCCTCTGCGCCTCCAAAGGTCAGGCGGCGACCAGGCTGGAGGTGGCCACGTGTGTTCCCGCGAAGGGATCCACGGAAAAACGAGGGGTTCCACCAAAAGAAAGCCGGAAACATCTGAAGTCAAGCCATGGTGTTCCAAGCCATGGTTGCCCTTAGGCGGCAGGCCATGGGAAGTGGCCCAAGAGATGCACTACGTGTCCGCCTGCGAAGTTCCAGAACTCCCGGATGGCCTGGACCTGCTCCTGAGAAGAGAACACCCATCCCCGGGGTTTCAAAGGGTTGGGAAACTGATGGGTTTCATAGGTGATTCCTTGAGGGCTACACACTTTTTGGTGGCTGAAAAACGGAGAAGCCAAAGGAACCACCATCTTTGGGGTCCCTGATTTTAAGACACGCCCTTGATTTAATGGGACATTTTCCCTCTCCCCCCCCGCTGTCAAACCGACAATCGACTTCCAGCAGACTTTCGGCTTACATCGGTGTGACTATTGTGCGTGCCCTTTGTCAGGTTGAACCAAAAGGACAATCGCCCAGTTTGTGGATCCCCTATTTTGACACGTACGCGCACACACGCACACACATATTGGGAAAAGGAGTTGGCTTGGGCCCTTCTTGGGCCGGATTCCTTTGAAAGGATCCGCTCAATCAAAGGGGAGAACGAAGCAGCTTCCTAGGACGATGTGGACATCGACAGGGTCTTCAAAAGGCCCGTGCTCGCTTTGATGGGTGGATGAATCAAAAGAGACGCCGAGCCCAAGATCGAAGGCTTCACCCTTTGGGTGGTCATGAAAGATGGAAGAAAAGGACCTAGATGGATTTCAACCGGGGACCAAGATGGGGAAACCAGAAGGGACATCCAAGGGTTTCAGACAAACTTGGATTGCAAACGTCAGCTTCCCCAAGCCTATGGCTGGAACCCGAAACTGCGGCCTTCCCAGCAAAAGACTATCCACTACTTTTCTGTCAATTGCTCTGGGCTACGGTCAATATTCACCAGGCGCATAGAGGACTCCTTCCGACAGCACCAAATGAGTCATAATCAAAACCTGGTACAAACATGGTGAACCCAGAACCATGCCTCAAGAATTAGAAAGGCGGAATTCCGCAACTCTTTCCGGCTGGGTCTTCCCCTTACTAACCTTCATCTATCCCCAGGTTTTGAGCAGGCGGCAACAAATGGGGCAGACGAAATTTCCTCTCGCCCCTCTGGCCTTCCTTGAGCTTTCTGAGGTAAACCGATTCCCACGCAACCGACAACTTGCAGGGGATCCCCTTTGGCAGAATTCCAAGTAAAGCCGAATTTTTGGCTGCGTCTCGTTTGGGGGAAACCCGAAAAACTGGTGGTGTTGTCTTTTTTTGGGATTTTCAACTTTAAACCAACCCCGAGCAGGGTACCCTCAATCATTTTTCAGGAAACCACTAACATCGTGTTGTTTCCTCTTGGTTTCTCTTTAAAACCACCAAACACGAATATCCAAAAAAAATAAAACAAACAGAAACAAAAACAACTACAGACCCGTATGGATATGTGCTAGACTAGGGGACCCCAAAACGATGGTTTTCCTTTTGGCACGGGAACCTTCGAAAGGGCGCATTTTGACACATGCGGGTTGATCAAAAGGTCTTCTGCATGGGATGACTTTGGTTGGAAAACCACTAAGATGACATTTCAACCACATGGGAAAGTTCATTACCCGTGCTCATGTTTCCTTTTGGTTCCCCGACAAAAACAAAAAACAACACATTCCACAAAGGTTCCAACCAAGGTCCCATCAACAAACAGACACGCCTATAGTCCACTGGGCAAGGCTTCTCACTTTCAGGTGGGAACCGTCTTCACGGCCAGCGGCCACATCGAGGCCCCGGTGCATGCCATCCGCCGCGGCCGTGGCGTCATCGCAGGAGGAGAGGCTCATGCGGCCCGAGGCGCGGGTCCTCGGCTCGCTCAGAGCGAGCGAGCGAGGCGCGGGGTGAGCGACCCCCGGCCGGGCATGGGACATGGAACCCACGGGGGTCGAAAAAGAAGAAGAAAAGACAACCACTTTTTTCAAAGGAGTTTCCTGCAACAACAAGAACAGAAAAAAAAGAACAAAACACCAGCTCTGGAGATCTGGTTTGCTGGCAAGAAAGGCAGTTGCTGCGGACACGCCTTTTACTGCAGAGGGTTAGACTATGTTGTACGGATTCAGATGAAAGTCTGATAAGGAATTCTCCCATGCCGGATGGTCCGTGGACAGGTCCTCCCCTTATGATTCCTCTGTCCTACAGAAATGGTCTTTGACTGGGACCTTCTCCCTCTTGCCCATCTTTGGTCTGGGGGAAAAACCGATCACAACGAGGAACCCCCCAACCATCCCAAAAGGTTGGCATCTCCCAAGGGGAATGCACTTCCTGAAACCTTCATACCAGCCCGGGAAAAGGAGGGAGCTTCATAGCAGGTGTATACATCCAGCCCTTTTTCCTGACCAATAACACGTCTAACCCTTCCCCGTTTCCCACTTGACTGCTCTTCTTCGCTTCTTGGACCTCTGGAACTTTTTCTAAGTGAGTCGAGCTCGGTGGCCCCTCCCCGCTCGTCTTGATTGAACAAAAATGTGTTTCCTGCGTTGCTTTCTGCCTGCGTTTTTTTCCTTGTTCCAGTTTTTGTCATGGAATCGAAGAACCACTGAAGGGAAAAGCTTCCGAACCATGTTTCTCCCACCCGTCCCTGCATTTTTGCTGTTTTTCCCCCCTTCCTTTCGGCGAGGATTGAGCCATCCACAGGCTGGACAAAGATTTTTAAAGACTTTCTCGAAGTTCGTGCCACATCCGTCCCTGTTCTCGATTTGATAGCTTTCCCTTTGAGTTCAGAACTTGGTTGCTGCTGACCCCCTGCAAAAGGTTGATAACTTTTGGGGGGTTTAGTTTGGAAAACCCAACTTGATTTCAACCAACAAGTTAAAGTCTAAAGATCCAACCCAGCAGTCATGAGAAGGGCTCTCTTTGCAGCTGCAGCACACTGGCGGCTCGGGAGGCTCCGAGTATTCGGAAGGCGAGGAGGGACACTCCTGGCGATCGAGTCGAGTCGCATTCTCCGCACGAGCTGCGCCCATAAACCATCTTGCTGGTGCCCAGCAGGGAATGAGGCTAGGTCCTCCAGTAGGTTAGAATAAGTTGGTACCGGATTTGTTTTTTTCTGTTGTCTATTTTAGTAGGGGAACCCTCTCACAAATGGTAAAAGGGCACTAGTGGGGGACCCAGGAGGGAATGCCCCCTATAAACCATCCCTTGCTTGTGGTTTCCTTTAAGGGAATCCCCAGATTCATTCCCTCATTGCCAGCTGAGCAAAAGCAAGTACACCATCGACTGTGGGAACATAGTAAAGGTTGATACAGCCTCAATGAGACGCAGAACAGAACCACCTGCTAATTTGCCACTATGGGTCTTGGGCGCTGCGCAATGGATTCTGCAATTGGATAAACCAGGGCTGGACAACGCCTTTCTTTGTGGGAAACAGCCAAAGCACTTCCCAATGCACCCTGCGCAAGCGTTCTGCATGGGTCTCCTTTCGCGCGCAACTTGCGCATCACTTGCGCGCTTGGGTCTCCCGCGTGGAAAAAGTAAAACAACAAACAATAGGTTTGCCAACTATTGTCGTTCGGGTTGGTTTTGGGACATTGGCTTTTTGAACATCATCGGCATATCCCAAAGTAAAGGAACCATGGTTTTGGGACATTGGATCGGGCAAGTACAGAACTGGTAGCTCCCTATGCCCCTCCTCCTCAAAGGCAAGGTGGGATACCTTCAGCTCGGGGCTCCCAAACCAATCAGTCCCCATGTGCTTCTTGGCCTCCTGGAAAAAGTAAACATATTACCAGTAGCGATAAATTCCAACTTTAAAACCAACAAGGGGAAAACAACCATATTCAAATTTCAGCCAATGGAACAACACCAGCTGAAGGTTGCCACACGCGGCCAAAAAGGATCTGCGGTGCTTAGGAGACTCGTGACTCGATGCCGGGCTCCTCCTCCTGCTCCTCCGCCTCCCGGCGACGGCGGCCTGGGGTCGTGTGGACTGGGCGGCGGCAACAGCGGCAGCGGCGCCGGCAGCAGCCGCAGGGCAAGGCTTCCTCAGCCCAACGCCCTGCCACTACCAACCCCAACCGCCACCAGCCCCTCCGCCCAAGGGGTAGGGGTCAAGGCGCCGTAAAACAAAAATTGGGGGATAGAGTCTCGATAGAGTAGAAAGCAACTAAAGGGGGGGGGGTTCTTGAGTTCTTCATACCATAGGGGGGGGGGTCTAGTAGAAAACAAGCATCTTGAAACCCGGGAGGTTCTTCATGGAAACAGCTACCACAGCCACTTCAGAGTTGGCGCCTGGCTAAACATGACATGCTCGACACCTTGAAGTGCCTTCCTGGAGAGTGCCCTAGCGTTGCCACATCCGAAGCAGTTCTGAGGTCTTGTCTTGGGGAAAGGGTGCTCAGGAGAGATCGTTGGGAGTTGCATATGCCATGACTCGAACACCTGAACAAGGCAAAACTTCCGAGTAAAAGGCTTTCGAATGTTCGTCGTTTTACTCTCGACTCCGTGACTCGAAAAACCCATCAAACTGGGTGATTCCACCCCGAGGCTAACTGGGATCTGGCACGATCCAGTCAAAGCCTCGGATCTGGCACTGTTCACCTTGGATGAATCAACCCAAATCCTAATCGGGGTGTGGTTTTTGTTTGCCTCATGGATCTTGGAGACACCCTGATTAAAAAAAAAGGTTCATTCACCGTGGTGCCCCTCGCTTCCGATCCAGTGGAGCCAAAAGAAGTCCACGAACTTGTAGCTTGCCGCTCAATTGCTCCAAACGCATATTTGAAGGTCCCTCAACTCCATCGGAAGCGAGTTTTTGGGGTCCTCATTTTTCAGGGACACCGCCGAACCCAAAAAGCTGACGGCACTGAATCGTGTGCCGAGGCGCCACGAGGCCGTACCACGCCTCCGCCAGAAACGCGCCCAAGGCCATCCGCAGCACCGCGCGCTTCCTTGGGCGAAAAAAAACCGATCGATGTATGGCGAGGCAAGTGGCTCGTCTCTTTTGAAGTTAGACCCCCGCCTTTTAAACCCAACCACAAGGGAGTCCCCCAAAACAGGCACGCACACACACACACACACCCCTCATGTCAGTGGTACTTCGCCGGATTTCTGAAGGGAATGAACCAAGTGTCGGATCTAAGGAACCAAAGCTTGAGGACGTCAATGTCAAAACCGCCTGAGCTACAAGGATTCAGATCCTCAGCTCAGGCGATTTTGGTCGGCCACGATGTACCCGTCAGGGACCGGGAACTAGAAGCCTAGGGACTCCATCAGGGCCTGGACGGAAATAGCCCATGTCGACCAGAGATCCATCGACCTGATGCACTAGGGGAACCAACTGGGATACTACAAGTTGCTTTCCCTAAGATGTATAGCTGTATAGGTGTATAGGTGTAAAGGTGTGTGCGCGTGTGTGTGTGTGCGCTTGTGTTTTTGGAAGGCACCCTTTTTGTTTTGGTTTAAGTACACTCCGAAAGAAAACCAACAATCCCCCCCCCCCCCCGGCATTGTGACACATGCCGCCATAAATTATCTGCCTCCAGATTCTCCTGGGTCGGTTCAGATGTTCAGAACCGCTTGGTTCTGTGTCCATGCAAAGTCCCTGAAGCCCAAAATTACCCACGTAGGGACCACTTTGCTTTTCTCATCAAATGGGCTTTCTAAAGGCAAAGCACATGGGGAGTTGAGTGAGTCGCCGGTTCTTGAAATCCCCCCCACCCCCAAAACAAAAAACACCACACACACACAAAGTAATAAGAATTGAAGAACAAAACAAAGAACACACAAAACAACAACCGTCATGAAAGTCAGAATGAAAACCTGGTACTAAAGTGGTAAAAACACAAACACGTGCACCTATTTCTCTGCAATGTTTGCAATAATTCCACAACCTGAAATAAGGGATCTCTAAGCAAAGGGCATACATCACGGGTTTCGCCCGAATCGGTGAGCTCGAAACATAGGCAGATCCGTGGCTCAAGCAGCTCCTTACAAACTTTCACTCTCCCGATTTTGGATCCTCCGAGTTATGACTTCTCCAAAAAATTGTTTGGGAGCCGTTCCCAAGAAGGCCAGGCGATTCAGTGCTTGTCGTTGATCCGTGAAGAATGGGTGAGGGGCAGTCGGTCAAGAATGCGTACCCAAAGTGGCTTGCCCTGGTAAATGGAACCAAAGACTAAAACATGCGGTCATTTGGTGGCTTTATTTTGACTGATACCCATTTTGATTGCGTTCACTTCGGCCAAAGCGTCTCCCTCCTTGACAGCTTCACCTTCTCGATTCGCTCCGGCTCATGGGACGTGCCCATCTGCGCCATGTAGGCCTGGGGGTCTTGCAGCGCTTCCTCGGAGAGCCAAAACGAGAGAAGTGTTCACGCCACATATCTTGGTACGGTGGCGAAAGTGGCCTTAAAGAGGGCGTATGACTTCCCAGAAACAAATACGGGGCCAGGGGTACCATGCAAAATCAGATGAGAAAGGCCCGTGTCCAGATTTGCAATGGAAGCCAAACGAGAATCCCCGAAGGAACACATAGCAAATGCGTCCGAAAACCACAGGGACGCTTACCTCCTGGGTGGATTGACCAAAAAAAGGTGGCCAAACTTCTGGTTCTCCACGAAAATGGAAAGACAATGTGCCACCTGCACTGCTCAGGGGCCTTTGGCCCGGATTCAAAAGGAACAAACTCGACCAAAGCAGAACTGAGTAAACTATCTCCAGATAGAAATGGGCACCCCCTTTGGGGGCCGATTCCATTTGTTTGGGTCCATCCACCAAACCCAAGGGGAAATCACTGGGTGCCACTGAACAACCGACACGTCTCACCCAAGTCCCTGAAGAAGAATCGCCTGTTTCTCGGGGACTCCCCAAAGGCTGCCAAACAGTTCAACAGTTTGGATTGAGACAAATCAAGGTTTTGTGCCGCTGTATGTGACCCTGACCATGAGCGACCGCAAGCAGGGCAATCCGTCCCTAGCGGATTGCACGACTTCCCTTTGCGCGGACTCCGGTGCACTCGTTTGCCCGCATCAAGATAAGAGCCCTTTTTCTGGCCTGAGAAGGAAAAAGGGGAAGGGCCTTTTGGAAGAAACGCCATTGCTTGAGCTTCAGTGGCCAGTACCACCGACCACTTGTTGGTTGATTTCAACCGGAAGCGGAAGTTGAAATGTGGAGCCAAGGCCCAGGAAATCTGCGAAGTCACCATGGCACCTCGCTTCTTGTGGCTGATTTCAATGGGGATCGTTCCGCCCAACCAGAAAGGAAACGCCAGCCGGGTGAAAAGAATGCCGAGCCAAGCGCTGGAATTTTGAGACTCTTTGATCCGAGGTCGGTGCCCACTCACTTCCTGATGAGCCAAAACAAGGAACCACAGCTTTTATTTAGCAAAATGGTCCACCCCCAAGAAGTATTTAATTCCAGGAACTCAGGAAGTGAGATTATCAGATTTACCCTCCCTCCGCTAACTGGCCTCATTATTTTACCACGATCAAAGTCACCCCCCAAGTGGCTTCAGGGAAACAACCCCGTGTTCCGCCTTCGGCCCCTAGAAACCATCAACAGCTTTTTTGTCCCGGACCTCGTTTTTTTTCTTCCCCCGTTTCGTGCGCCCAGTGGCCATGGCCCTGTCGAACTCCGGCAGCTGCTTCTCCGAGCTGCGGGCCATCGCCATCGCCTGCGAGTCTCCGGCCGCCCGCTCCGCCTCGACCTCCGCGGCGGCCTTCGCCATGATGGTGGCCGTCCTGAGACGGGCTATGGCCATGGCCGGTGGCCGGTGGCCGGTGGCCGGGGTATGACCCAGCCATATGGCGGGGGGGGGGGGGAAACGGGGGTTCCCGATTTTAAGCAACACTGTGCCCAAAAGAGGATTGGTCTCAAACAAATGACACACCCATATGGGGATGTTTACTTTTGGCTTCCTCTAAAACTAACTAAACAAGGGGCTAGCCTCAAAAGAAAAACAAACCCATATACCTTTCCGCAATCCCACAAGCTGAAATGGGTGTTCCGGCCACTAGGGCAAACTAAACTGTGATTTGCATGCTGGGCAGCTGGGCCAGTTTGGCACCGGCTCCCAGACACAAATCGAGCATTTTCTGAAAGTACTGGCTAACATGAAATTGTTGCAACAGTTAGACAGTTAGACATGTCTGTCAGGGTTGCTCACAGACCCAAGGGCAGACATTTGGCAACTGGTAAGAGGAAATCAAAAGAACGCAAACCGATCTGTACGAACAAATGTCCGTGAAAGGTCGTAACTTATTGTCGCACATCTCAGAGCAATGAATCCAATCGCGTGTTGGACGTGGTTGCAGTCCGAGAAGACGAGTTACCCATTGTTAGACTTGGCTTTGAGAGGCTGGGACAATTAAATCGAAACCTTGGATGAATAGACAGGCGGGGAGAAAGGGGGTCGTTCAGATGGGGGGTCCTATCCTCCAACATTATACTTAGATCCAGTTTGAACATCAAGTGAGACCCCATTTGTTGGTCCCTCTTGGAGGGGCCTGGTCACTCGTCCCTTTCTTTCCTCGAAAAGGGACACTCCCGTTTCCACCTTGTTCATGGAACCGGAACAAAGGCCAAGGAAAAAAGGACACCGGTCCATGGACCTGCGCAGGCCCATTGTCTACTGGGTTGCAACCGCGTGCATGGGCCGCCCTTCGGCTGCATCCCAGGGTCCAGCAAGGAGGGATCAACACGGTAGTGTGGAATGTGGTGAGGCGAGGGTGCAAGGTCCTCTGATTCATGAAGACGCCGGCTCACCTCCCCTGAAGAGGCGCTTAGCATAGGTGGACATTACTCCGGGTGGAATCCTCTTGGTTTCGTTCTGAAACCATCCAACAAGGGATCCGATTCCTGTTTTGAGACACCAGTTTGCTTCGCTGGACGATTACGGGGGGAGCGAGACGAAATCCACCAGCTCCAGGAAGTACAGTTGAAAAGAAACTCATCCAAAATGGGGTACCTTCCAAACAAGAGGGGTCCAAATACCCAAACCTGAAGTTCTGGCTAGCTGCCGAGCCGGTTGTTTCGGCGATAACCCCACAAGGGAAATATCAGGACCTCCTTTTCGAGGCGCATGGTCTGATGCAAGTCGTCCCTCTGAGACTCCATGGATCGCATCCGCGCGTGATGCTTCACCTGCAAGAAGGGAACTCGAATCGAAGCGGGTGTCGGTGCGCTTCTCCTTTCTGGGTGCCAGCCGCCCCAGAATCTGGGGTCTTTGCCGAGCAAGAGATTCAAACACTAAGGAATTCCTAGAAATTAATTCTCGGCACTGACCCTGTTCGGACGGAAACGCATGGAGTTTTTGACGCAAACGCCTTGAGAAAGGAAATGCCGGCAAACTACCGCAACACGCCCGCAAAAAAAAAGGGGACACATCTGCAAAAAACACACACCAACGCAAACTTACGCAAACCGCTAAACCGCCTTGAGAACCAGAACGCCTAATTAGGACTTCCTGTGCATTGGAATCTCCAGGTGTTATTTTTCGTTGGAAACCAACTGAAACGCGCCAAACTGGGTTCGAAACGCCCGCCACATTCGATTTGATCGCGCCTGGCTTATGGACACTTGGTTCTCCGCAGCATCTTCACCCAGCTGCTCCTGGCAACTTGAGCAGAGGATCAGGTCAACAAGGGCTTGAGTCGGCTGCAAGGCACCCACCCCAAACTATTTGGGCCCAAGTACTGTTAGTGTTGATTTGGATTGGTGGTTTGCAGGTTGGGTGCCGACCCGCAGTTTCAAAAACACGAAATGCCCAAAGCACCAGTCCCAGCTGTGAAATTAAGGGTACCTTGATAACACGGGATCTCCACTCCATTAGGCAACAAGGGATCTTTGTGGGGTGTTGCACTTTCACCTGTGAAGCTCTCAAGGTACTTCACGTCAGAAAGTTTCCTTCTTGCTTCCCTGGCGGTTGCAGCCTGGTCATCAAAAACGCCAGTCGAGCGTACAGTCGAGAAGTGCGAAATGTCGCAATTTGCCATTCCTCCTAGGCCCTCATGGTGGACAATGGGGGTGCGACCTCGAGATCCCTCGGATCGGCGCGCCTCCTTCAAAACGAACTGGAAGTCCACCTTCTCCGCCTGCCAGAAACCCGAGGCTTTTCCTAACTCCAGTGACTGATTCGTGTTTCGCTTTACTAGCAATCAAGCAGTTCGTTTGCCGGAGAAAAAAACGAGCAATACATCCGAGGCTCGTTTTGGCAACTCGTTTTTCCCAGGTCCTCCAGTGGAGAGGTTGGAATAAGGGTACCCTTTTTCTGTGTCTTTTCTGGTAGGGAACCCTCCGCAAAAAAAGGGTAAAAGGGGACTACTGGGGGACCTTGTACAGAATCCAGTGCCTGTTTCGAGGTTCGCTTTCATAGCAATCAAGTAGTTTGCCGGAGAAGAACAAAGAGCAAAACACGAAGCAGGCAAAAAGAACCAGGCAAAAAGCAATCCGGGCAACAATTGGGATTCGTGCCGGCATTTTGGGAGGTTGAGATATTCACACGCAAAATTAAGTAATAGGAATCTGAGAGTAAGTCTTGGCAATGCAACATTTAGCATTGGCAAGAACAAGGAAGTACTGGACATTTGAGAGTGAGTCTGGGCAATACTAAGTTTGGGATTGGCAATAGCAAAGTAAGTGCTGGGAATCTGAGAGTAAGTCTTGGCAACGCTGGGCAAAAACAAAGGTAAGTACTGGGAATCTGAGAGTACGTCTTAGCAATGCTACAATTAGCATTGGCAATAACATCTGCGAGTAAGTCTAGCATTGGCAGTAACAAGTTAAGTACTGGGAATCTGAGAGTAAATCTTGGCAAAGCAAAATCTAGCATTGGCAATAACAAAGTAAGTACAGGGAAACTACGTAAGTATTGGGAATCTGAGAGTAAGTCTAGCATTGGCAATAACAAGTTAAGTACTGGAAACCTGAGAGTAAGTCTTGGCAATGCTAAATGTAGCACTGGCACTTAAGTACTGGGAATGTCGAAGTTCACAACAGAAGGCGTGCTTATGCCTTCGTGTCCAAAGCGGGCGCCGCGGATTCGCCCTTTTACACTGCCATGGCTGCGCTCACCGGCGCGAATGCAAGGTCAGCCGCAGGCTGGTTGGAAAAGAAATCAAAAGGCTCAATTGGCCGACTTGAAGCCAATGCATGCGGATGCGTGATGAAACCACGCCTGTACGCAAACTTTCACACTGATGCTATTTTCTTTGGCTTCAAGGAGGTGTTCTCCCTGAGCTGGATCCATGGCTTGGACAGCCATTCCTCAAAGGTTGCAACCAGCTTGAAATCAATCTTCGTGAGCGCATCGGCCCACATCAGGGATGTTGGAAGCCAGTGTACCTGCTTGGGCGACACTGTCTGCTGAACACTACGGATGTTAATTAAACTCCGGCGGTCAGACATGGAAGGGTTCTCCGCCACGAGGCAATCGTAAAGCGACTTGGCATCGGTTATGTGCAAACTGGAAAGCCGCATGCCCGTGGTGAAGGCGGCCTTGCAATACAGCAATTCACTCAGGCACAGATTCAGTCGGCTCCTTCATCAGCTGCCACTGCTTCTGCTGCCAGGGTGGAACGGCATATGCGACCGCTTCTAGCTGATTTCCAATCGGCCAAAGTGCCGTGGCAAACCACCTCAGTCACTTGAGGCGGGGCCAGCATCACCAAGACGCCGTATTGGCTCTTGTCTTGGGCGTTGGCCCAACTGCTGTCAGCGAACGTCACCACAGACGTCTGCTTGTTGATGGGGATGTCCATGAAGGTGATCCCTGCGTTGGGGTTGGCCCGGACGTGGTCCATGACGTCCAGCAACCGCTTCAAATCCATGTACTCTGTCTCCATGCCGCGATTGCTGAGGGAGACGGTGGCTGCTAGCTCGGGCCTTGTCTGGCTGGCAAGCCATTGAAGGCATCCGGAAACACTCCGGAATTCTTTCCACTCCTCCGGGGTGAGCTTGGAGTCCTGCTTGGAGCGTCCTCGAGCGATCGTTACCGAGGTGAGGCCGTCGATGAAGGCCTTCTGTGTCACCTTGATGCGGTACCTACCTTTTTCCAAGAGCAAGACTATCTCCTTGCCGCGGAAGATACCTGGGGTGTCCGTGGCCAACTTGGTCACTGAGCCCCATGTGAAGAGCTCCTCCAGGATGTGAACCGGGAACTCCTTGTTGTAGGCGGCCATAAAGTCGTCGACATGCGCTATCAGCACCGCACACAACTTGTTGTCGGGGCCGACGTAGTAGTAAAGACAATGATCTAAACAGTGTTGTCGAAAACCTTTCTCACGTAGGCGCCGATGAACACGTCTGTTCCAGACATGGGGAGCATTGCTCAACCCGTAGCAGTTGCCCACCACCTCGTACAGTTCTGCAGGAAACGAGTTGGTCTCTGTCATGAGGGGGTCCTTGGGTGGCCACATGAAAATGGGACCGTCCCTCTCAGACGGGTCCTGCTCGCCCTGCAAGAAGGCGCTCTTGGCGTCGCTCAACCAGAGCGTCCAAGGAGAGTCATCGTTGTTGACCTCCCTGTTATAGCCGGCTGTTGCGATGGCCAGAACCAAGTACTCAGACAACCTTGATGGTGTCGGAGCATCTCGCGTCAGCCGGAATAGGTCCGGGTCGTTGCACCCGATCAGGACCACGCGGCATTTGGCTCGCACTTCGCCTTGTCCACGATTCTTATCTCGATATGCAGCTCGGCTCTTGAGGACTCGCCGAAGCATCTTGCGGTCCTTGAGTATTTTCTGGGCCTCGGCGCGGGGCACAGGTTTGATGCCGCCCCAGTAGAGCCAACTCTCGTACTCCGCCTTGGTCGCGTCAAGGTACTTCTCGTAGGTCATGCGTGGGAGCTTAGTCAGCTCTCTCCAGGGTATCTCCCGGTCAAGCTGCTTGGCTTCTTGGCGGCTCATCTGCCGCTGGTTGGAGACGGTGAGGTTCTCATCGTCCGTTGAAGCATCTCCATCATCCTTGCCCAAGGGCGCATGTTCGCCCATTTCCAACTTCCGCTCATCGCTGTTGAGGTAGCACTTGTAGAAGTGATTCGAAGCAAAGGGCAATCGAGGTTCAAAGATCTCGGCCTCCTGCTCCACACAGACATCGCCGTTGGAGTGCTTGGACAGCCACACATGGCTGGTAAAGGAAATGTGTTCTGAGCCACGTTTTGCTGGCAAGATGTCTGGCGCGGACATTGGTTCCTCAGCTTGGACAGGCTGACTGGACTGCTGGTGGTGCGAAGTTGAGGGTGCAAGTGATTGTGGAGGTGCTGCTGAAACCTGGCTGCGCTGATCAGTTTGTGGTGTCATGACTTGAGGTTCGGGTTGTTGTGCGATTGGTGTCAGCAGTGGTGCTGAATCTGGTGCCGGTGCTGCTGTTGCTGGTGGTGGTAATTGAGGTGTCTGAGACGTTGGTGGTAGCTCGCGCGCTGGTGTCTTAGATCTGCCTCGCCGCCTTGGTGTTGGAGGCATTCTGCCCGAGCGTGGTGAGAGGTTGAAGGTAATCGACCGCTGGTCGTAGTTGATCTGCTGTTGAAAACTTTCTTGATGCTGCTGTGTATCTTGTTGAACATGTTGCTGAATGGTGGTTGCTTGTCGCTTGCTGGCAGGTTCCTCTGAGGCAGAGGGCGTCGGTCTTCTCTGTGGTTGCTGTGATGCTGCTGGTGGTGAAGGTAGTGCGAGAGGTGCTGGCAAGGATTGAGGTTCACGAAGTCCGGGCGGAGGTCGTCTCCAGAAGAAGGTAGAAGTTCCAGTCCAGGGCTCGTGCAATGATTGCTGGCACCGGGGATCTCGCCACTGATCCAGAGGTAGTTGCTCCTCCGCGGCGTTGATGTAGGTCTTGCGGTCGTCACCGAGGTCGGTAAGGGAAAAGGTGCACTTGTCCTGGTGCGGCACATAGAGATCATGCCGCGGCCGTACATGCACTCGGATCACCTCGTCCTCGTTGTAACGCCAGTAATCGTTCTGATGCTGAACTTGTGGAAGGTCCTCGTCAGGGAGAGCAAGGTCTTGATCAGCTGCTGCGTCTTCAACTTCTCCAGGTGGCTCCTCGGTGTGGTTCTCCCAGAAGTCATCTCTCATGTTGCGGTCGGCGTCCTTCAGGATAGCGATGTCCTCGCTAGTGGGTGTCCAGGACTCCCATCCAACGGCACATCTGAGCTGGTTGTTCGCGACCTTCACTGTGGTCGAATTGACCTGAAGCCAACTGCTCCGTTGGTCGGGATCCGCCGCTAGGAACCTGGCAAGGCACCAAGAACCTTTCTTGTGCTGACGCGACTTCCCGCTCCATCGCCAGTAAGCCACTGGCTGACCAGGTTGTAGACCGTGTAGATCTTGTTGAGGTCGAGTTCGACGAAGTAGGGCGCGCCGCATGGCGCTGCTCGCATTGTGTTCTGCAAGGGCTCGAAGAGCGTCGGCACGAAGAAGTTCAGGAGAGAGTCGACCATCTTGATCCGAAGGTGAAAGCACCAAAGACCTGGGGTCGCTAATGAGGTCGCCAAGGGGTCGAGCCACCTTGCCAAAAACGGCCTGGCTGGGGCTCCTTCCATAGCTGAAGGTGCAGCTGTTGATCGTGTGCAGGATGGCTACCAAAGCCTGATCCAATTCCTTCTTGAGCGCGATGCCAAAGTTGTCGATCACGCGCTCAGCCAGCGTGCGCATCAAGGCATTGCGTCTCTCTATCCGGCCGATGCGATTGTGAGCTTCGGCAGGAACTTGATCATGAAGTATGCCGTGTCGAGCATGCCAACTAGCGACTTCACCTCCATAAGCTCCATCTTGATCACACTTAAAGTGTAAAGGCAGACCCAGGGGTCGGTACCAAATCTCCAGGATGCTGCTGAGCACGTCGGTAGGTGCCCTTGATGGCAAAACCTTCGCCGCGTGATAGGCTGTTGCCTCATCTGAGATTCCTATCACGGGCACTGCTTCGCCTGTGATCAGGCGAACGTAGACGATGTCGGACTGGAGGACCTCGCCGAAGAAACCGGTGTGGATGCTTGCAGAAGAAGAGGTCGGCTGTGGTCTCGGTATCCGTGTCCGAATGCAGCTCCCGCATCTCAAACAGTCCAGACCAGTAAGTACCCGCTTGGAGAGGTTGCCTGCGGCGGCCAGCATCCGTACAAGCTCAGCCTTGGGAGCGTGGCCCATGTTGACGTGCAGACGAGCCAAAGAGTTCTGCAGCTTGCTGTCGACTTCCCGCGGGCAGTCCTCAAACCAGATCTCCGTGTTGAAGCCTGGTAAACGGGCTCGAACAGGTGGTACTTGTCCTTCTGCGGGATCACGTTCAGGTACTTCCTGAAGTTGTTCTTGCTCTCCGGAAGGTCCAGGAGCATCACGAACTGGGAGGACGGCCTCTGGAGCGTTCCCGGGCTCAGGTTCGGGAAAACCATAGAAGAAAAGGCCTAGGCGGATCGCCTTGACGTAGCGCTGCCGGGGGTAGCTCGTTTCTGAAAGGTCTTCCGTCTCGACCAACAACTCGCCAGAACTCGATCGAAGGGCTGCTCCACGATGGGTAAAAGGGATGTTCGTGGGCCAACGGCGTGCTAAAGGAAGCCATGCCGCTTGCACCTTCTCGAGCCTCCAAGGCACCAACTCCTGCACCATCTGAATCAGGGGGTCGGTCTGGTTGAGGTCGAACGGTCTTTTGTGGGTGTTGTTGAAGCGGGTCTCGAGCTCGTCCAAGATGTAGTTCCACTTCTCCGGGTCCTCCTTGGGCTTCTGGTACAGGACTTCCGTGTACTTCACGGTGAAGCGGCTTGGAGCTCGTGACCTGGCCTCAACCTGTAGTCCATTCAAAATGGCGTGGACCAGGCCATCACAGTAGGCGCCCGACGCCTCGGTGTGCTTGCCCTGTATTGGCTCGCAGTAGAACTTCTGCGCGGGGGACAACTTGTTGCCGAGGTTGGCGAGCACCTTGGTGGAGTTGCTGACCCATCGGTGGCCCTTCTGAATGGGGGCACCGTCCGAATTCTCTGCTCCATAAGCGCCAGCGTCGCACGTGTTGGTGTAGACACCATCCAGGTGGAGCAAGTCCTGGATGCTTGAAACGTCCCAAATTCGAGAACGAATGGGGTTCTTGCCTAGGAAGAAGCGGTTCTCCTCGTGCTGGTACTTGCATAGGGCAGCGCCAAAATCCACCAAACTCTGCTCTTCGGCCCGAAGAGCATGAAGGTCATCAAGTCTTTGAGACCAATTCATGTTCTCGTTGAACAAACTCCACAGCTTGCAAGGCCAAGCTACCACTACCAGAAGTGGCTTATACTTCTTCACTGCCTTCCAGAGAATGTCCTTGCCATACTCCGTGGAGAGGTCGTAGCCCTCGCGGATATCAAAAGGCTGTAGTGCGCTGAGGCCGTACAGGTACGCCTGGGAAGTGAGGTTGCCGGTGCCGGAGAAGACCTCGCACAGGTCGATCTTCACCTGGTCCAGCTTGTTCTGGTGGTAGGTCGGCATCGCCTCATAGACCGAAACCTCCTGGGAGTACACATTACATGCTTGGCGAAGTTGACCAGAGATCCAAACCTTCTGGCCCTTCTTCATGCTCGGTCTGCCTGATCCACCAGATCCCAGTCGTAGTTCGACTCCAGGTCGTCCTCCTCCATGGAAGGTCTCCTGCTGATGTAGCCCCTCGTGGTCCTCGAAGCTGAAGCTTTGGCCGTGGACTTGCTCTTGGCCTGCGGAAGTGCGGAGTGCAGGACTTCTGCAAGTTCTTTGCCCAGGTCGGTCGAAGACCCTGTTGCACATATTGTTCCGAGGATGGCAGCGGTAGTCGATAGGATGAAGTTCCGGAGTCCACCACCCAGTCGCCCGCCTTTTCGTTCCATCGCCACCGGAGACCGCAATCTCGGCACTTGCAAAACCTGCCGTGCTGGTTCCCGGAGCGTTGCATTGCGTGTGCTGGGTGCTGACAAGGTCCGGAGATTGCCTTGGCTGCCTGCGCAACTTCCTCCATCATGCTCGGGTCCTGATGGCATAGCCAGCTCTTTGGGCGAAGGCCCAGCCTGACCGTCTGGCACAGAAAACGGTGCAGCTGCAGCTCGACCGAGAAGACGATCTTCACCAGTCGTCTCCAGCTCACGAGCCATTCCGGAGGCGGCTGGTGCATGTGGGCTATCGGGCAAGCAAACAAACTCAGGGTCGGGATCTTGATCTACTTGCATGCTGAGGCGGCTCCACGAATTGCACTTGTTCACATGCTCGGGGAACTGATCAATGCGAACCGTCAGGTGGCCGTTGATGCAAACAATCGGAACCGTGCAGTCGAAGACACCCAAATACATCTGTGAGTTGGGGAAGTCCAGGGTGGCCTGCCACTTGTGAGCAATCAGTGAAAGGCTGCCCAACAAAGGAATATCATTGTCGCCCCCCAACACGCTGGCCCCGATGAGGCAATTCGTTCGTGCGTCCCCGTTGAAGCATGCCGGAAAGAAGGTGTGCTGGAAACTGTACTGCCTGTCTCCATGACCAAACTGAAAGCCTTCCTTCTCGGGGGTGTTCTTGCCGCAAACCAGGGTGTTGAAATAGCTTCCGAAGGTTTCTGCGGGTTCTTCATCTTCAAACGAAACACTGGATTGGGTCCCGCAGGCGTGCTGAACAGTCATAACCTTTTTCGCACCCTTTGGTCCATTGCCTTTGGTGCCGTCGCGGGCATTGTTGCCCTTGGAAAATCCGCCCTTGCCGCCTGCTGGGTTGTCCTGCTCGTTCTTCTTCGACATGCTGCAGGCTGCATCTCCTTGCCAATGACCTTTCTCTCCACAGGCCGCGCAGTGAGAGGCTCTCTTTCGCTCATCCAGGGGCCTCCGTCCACTGAACTTCCGCCCCAGGGTGACTCCTTGAAGGCGACGGGCAGTAACCGTGAGGCATTCTGCAACCTCGTTCATGACGTCCTGGATGCCCTCGCCGGTGGAATCCGCGTCGTCTTCCTCGTTGATCATGCCCTCGTCACCCTCAGGAATCTCCTCGAGGGCCTCGTCCGGGTTCTCCTCATGCTCGGCATCATCATTGTTCTCAAAGTCCTCCTGGCCACCCGGGTCGGCCTCAGCGATGTAGCTGGTGTGCTTGGGCGTGAAATAGCCCTTGCCCTTGCCATCGCCTTTGCCGCGGCCTTTGGAGAAGCGTCCTTTACCTTGGTCCCGAGGAGGATATCCATGCGCTCGAGGATGATCACCTGCGCCAGGATGTCGAGGCTCCCTGTGCTCGCGAGTGTCAAACTCCCGCGAGTAGGTGATCTGGTACAGGCCGGTGCTCGGGAAACTGTAGCTGCGCCGCTTCCTTGATGCTCTCAAAGTGCAACGACTGACCAGAACCAACCAAAACCAGTCGCTGCTGCTCCAAACTCAGGCGCATGCGGTCCAATAGCCTGCTCCCTCTGCTCTCCGAGTCGTACATCGACCCCACATCGACGTTCACTGCCATCAAGGAACGTTCCACGCGGTGGTACCTGTTGCAGAAAGATCTGATTGATTCACCATTGACCCTCTGCAGCAGCTCGTGCTCGTGGAAGTAGGGCCTCTTCAGATAGACGGCACGTGTCATCAGGGGCGCTCTCAGAGACTCGATGATGTAGTTCACGCCATTCTTGTGGCTAATGCTCTGCCACTTGCAACTCCCAGATGCGCACCTTGCGTTCCCACTTCTGGAATGCCCGCAAGTCATCTCTGCTATAGCTCCAGACCGGAGGGGATGGCGGGGTTCCGCCACGAAACTTCACTCCGGGCCGTGGGCCCTTCAAGCTGCTCCACTCGCTGTCCTTGGACGAATGCTTGGGCAGCGACCGGATCAAGGTGTCCAGTGGTTGGACTTGTTCATCATGAAGACCAGGGGGTGCACGAAGAACTGCAGGCTGCCCTCCACGAGGTGCGACAGCTCCTTTAGAACGGTCATGAGGTGCGACAGCTCCTTTAGAACGGTCAGCATGCTCATGATGTGGGCCGCTAGTTCTCGTGGTCCTCCTGCGACGTCGGTTGTTATTGGGCATCATGTTGTCAGGGTTCACGCTGGGGTCGTTGGTCACGGTCTCTGACTCCGCCTCTTCTCGCATGCTGCTCGCGCCCGAAGGTGGGCGGCCTGCAGCGAGGGGAGGCACTGCCGAAGCTGCCGAAGGGGTCCATCCTGAGCTACTGCTTGAAGGAGACCGCCGGGGCATGTAGACCCAAGAGCCATTGGCGCTCTCACGCCGAGCCGGCAGGTTGCTGTCGTAGAACTGGTCGGCATCGCAGGCCGCGCAAGTCCAGCCCGTTGCTGTCCAGACAAACCTGTCGCTATCGCAGCGGAGACAAAGCCATATGGGCTCTCCAAGGCCAGGATCGGCCTGTAGCCGCTCCGGAGGAGGATCTGCCCCGTCTCGGGGCAACTGCCGCTCCGAGAAGGTGCCGCCTCGACTCCGGGGCACACCAGGCTGCGCCATGTCGCCGAAAGGCAAGTGCTCGAAGTCCAGCAGACCGGCAAAGTCATCTGGGCCTGGGTCCTCCGGGCAGTACATGACGCGGAAGGGGTTGAGCTGCTGCTCGCTCTCGCTACCAACACAACAGAAGGCGTGCTTATGCCTTCGTGTCCAAAGCGGGCGCCGCGGATTCGCCCTTTTACACTGCCATGGCTGCGCTCACCGGCGCGAATGCAAGGTCAGCCGCAGGCTGGTTGGAAAAGAAATCAAAAGGCTCAATTGGCCGACTTGAAGCCAATGCATGCGGATGCGTGATGAAACCACGCCTGTACGCAAACTTTCACAGAAGTATCTCTTGGCAATGCCACATTCAGCATTGGCAAGTCGAAACTTGTTATTTACCACTAAAGGTCAATTTCTATGTGCTTTTTTCGAGAATACCCTTTTTTTGGTGGTATGAAAGGGACACCACAAGGAAAACCGAAGCCATTCTTGGGAGGTCCAGTACAAAAAGACACACTCTGTATGATTTACTCGCTTCCTCAGTGGCTTGGCCAAACAAGCTCTTCTTGCTTGTCACTAAAACGGCCCAAAATTCGATGCGGGTCAAGAATAGGTACCCAACATGGAAGCCTGGTAAATGGAACCAAGGACTAAAACCTGCGGTCTGGTGCTTAATTTTGACCCATACCCAAGTGACTAAAGTCCGAGTCCCGGAACTCGGGAAGATTTTAACTACCCCACATTCGGAAACCACATTTTTGGGGTGTCCAACCCAAACTAAGACGAGCCAGCCATCTGTACGTTTGACGAGGTCCTCCAGTAGAGAGGTTAGAATAAGGGTACCCTTTTTGTCTGTAGTCTATTTTAGTAGGGGAACCCTCCCAGCCAAAAACAAGTTCGGTAAAAGGGCACCCAGCTGGGGGCCCTAGTTGGCCATGGGTCAAAACCCGGTACCCCGTTGAACACCCAGAAAGCTTTCTAAAAAGACAACAGTCGAGTGGTAATCATCCCCATTTTTGGCACCTTAGATATTGACCCACAACCAGTTGAACTATAGTTGAAATACCCCACATTCGCAAACCCCTTTTTTGGGGGTCCAACGTGAAAAAAAAGAAGAAGGACGAGCCACCCATCCGTCCGTTTGAACTACCTCCATTTGCTTAAGTCCCCTGGAAAAAATGAGACCATATTTCCAGTAGTGATAGATTCGCTTTAAAACCAACAGGGGAAAAGAAAGAATTTTCTTAACCAAGACGACTACACCGAAGGATGAACGCTTCCCGCCGTGCCCGGCGCCCGGCGCGCGCCTCGGTGGTGACCTCGTGGGAGGAGGTGAAGAACCGCCGCAGGCGGCGGCTCACGCAGAAGCCCAGCACGCAGCCCACGGGGAGCAGCACCAGCAGCGCCACCAGGCGCTCGTCCAAGCCCACCTCCGGTTCCTGCGGAAACTTAACCTAAAAACCGGAACCTTCCCCCCCCCCTCCATGTGGTTGGGTAGGAGAAAAAAAACACTCCAGCAAGAGATCACCCGCCCAAAAGGAACACACCGATGCCACGAGGGGGACCCAACCAAACGAAAGAGATCCCCCCTCGGCGGCTTTCTGCTGCCCTG
Organism: Effrenium voratum; assembly: GCA_963377175.1. NCBI lineage: Eukaryota > Dinophyceae > Suessiales > Symbiodiniaceae > Effrenium > Effrenium voratum. Next base: position 809,880 of record CAUJNA010002302.1, on the reverse strand, counting down.
CATGAAGTGACTACGTAACTTTTCGTGGCTTCAATACGGAGCATTTGTTCGTTCGCAAGTTACAGTCCAGAGACATCCCTCGGCACGCCCCGAAGAAACGCGATGCCGATCGGCTCGCTCCGAGCTCCAAGGCCCAGAGCCCAGAGACCGCCGAGCTTCGGAGTTCGATCCATCGGACGACCATTTCGACCCCAAAACGACGGGCCCCCGGGGGGTCTTGGTGCTTGGGACCCCGGTCTGAAAACCTGGCTGTTCGGGAGCTTCTTTTTCGAGTGGGGCCAAAAAAACCTGGGGCTTGTTACACGGAGCCGTAAATGCATCGATTTGGAGCCTCTGGGAGGGTGGAATCATGGCAACATTGGTCATGGGAACACCAATTGGTTTGTTATCCTTGTGATTTTATCGTCGCTGGGAGCAATCGCGAAAGGAAGGCCACAAACAAGGGGAATCCGAAATCAAAAGAAGCCAGAGAAGAACATGTTAGCATGGAATGAAACCAAAAAGATACCAAATCTGGATGGAACAAACACATCGTTGCATAGGACACCTTTGTCAGGTTGCGGGGGTATGTTTGTAAACCTGCTCGGAACCTTGGGCTTCGGATGTATTTTCACGGTTCGGGGATGCTGCATGGACAAATCTGGTCCCGTACGGAGGGCTGCACATCGCTTTGCGGCCGGGGCTCCCGGGTCCAAAAGATCACCCTAGTTTCTGACTTGGTTGCCCTCCCACCCTTTTTGCATGGAGCCTGACGTTCGGGACCTGGTCCCTTTACAAGGAACATGGTCTACCACCCCCAAAACGTCAGGTTCCATGTTGCTTTGCAGGGTAACCCCAGAAGCCCAGCGGGCCATCAGATTCCAGGGCACTCTTTTTTGGGTCGTCTGCTTAGGTCCTCCAGTAGAGGGGTTAGAATAAGGGTACCTTTTTTCGGTGGTCTATTTTAGTAGGGGTACCCTCCCAAAAAAAATCGGTCCAACAAGGGCACTACTGGGGGACCTAGCTGTCTTTCACCGGAGAACCGAACGGGCGCCACCAATGGCGCCGAAAAGCCGCGGACCCCGCCTCGGAGGTCTGCGTGGTGTTCTGCGTCTCTCGGGAGATCTCGGAGACGTAGCTCAGCTGCGTGGTGGTCGTGGTGGTGGTTGTGAGGACCAGCGCCTGCGCTGGGCTCTGGGCTCCGTACCCAGAAGCTCCCGAACAGCCAGGTGTTGAGACCGGGTCCCAAACACCAATTCCCGGGGTGTCGTTTTGGGGTCGGGTCTTCCATTGAAAGCCGAAGCCGATCGGAGCCTCTGGGCAGAGCCCCCCCCCCCCACAAAAAACAAGGCTTCGGTGTTCCCTTTTGGGGTTCCTTTGAAACCACCCAAGAAGAGTTATCCTCCAAAAAGACACACCCATAGAGCCATAGTCATAGTGGCCTTGGTATTGGGCTCGCACGATCAGAACATTCCGAAGGACCCGCCTTCAAACCATCAAGCCAGGGAACATCCCTTTGGCTTGATGGTTGGCATGTGGACAATCAGCCAAAGCCATAGACAAGCCATGGGCATTGTGGCTTCCGAAACGGCACAGCGTGCGACTGTGTGACTTGAATCAGCATGGGTGATACGGGGCATATTCACAGCGTCTCTGCCCCTGATCTTGGGGTTTGCTACAAAGGGCACCACCCCAAATCATAGGTATCACAATCTGCGTGTGACATATTTTTCTCGGCGCACTCCTTGTTTTAGTTTCTTTTATCTGTGTGTGGGTTTGTTTATTTTTCTTTCCGGGACATCAGGAAAGCCGAAGCCATTTGTTGGTCCGAAAGACATCGAAAAGATCGGATCGGGCGTGTCATTCTTTCTTAGGCTACTCCTTTCTTGGGTTGGAGGGACATTAACAGGACAGCCACCTAGGGAGGCCGCTCAAAGCAGCCCCACACCCGAGGGATCAGATCCTAGGTCCTCCAGTAGCTTGAGGGTAGAATAAGGCTACTCGACTTTTTTCTTCTGTAGTCTACTTTAGAAGGGGAACCCTCCCAAACATCGGTGAGAAAGGGCACCTAGCTGGGGGACCTAGAAGTGATCCCCCCCTTTAAACCCAACCAAAGGGAGTCCCCAAAACACACCCACACACACACACCCACTCATGTCAGTGGTACTTCACCGGATTTCTGAAGGGAATGAACAAAGTTTCGGATCTAAGGAACCAAAGTTTGGGGATGTAAATATCCTATGTCTACCCCAGACACTACTGGGGGGGACCTAGGTGATCTGCCTTCCGCTTTTCGCCCCTCGGACGCCTCCGCCGCCAGCGCCGTGGCGGCGCTCCGCGGCAGCGGCGCCAAGCGCTGCGAAGTTGTCAGCCGCAGCGCGGGGCGCGGGGGCGGCAGCACTTGGAGCACCGCCGTGGCCAAAGGCAGCTGCGGCAGCGCCGCCAAGGCCTGCGTCACCAAAGCCACTTTGTGTAAATGCATGCTGTACGTTTTTTTTTTTTTTCAGGTGTGTGAATATGCTTTTATGATTTTCTTGTTTGGGGGGGGCTCTTGTTTGGGAACCGCCAAGGCATATGTTTGCTCACTCAGAACTTGGTTGACGGTGGAAGGGGAGCAAACATTCTCAAACTTTAGCAATTAAGTGGCTGGATTTCAACCCACTAAACCACAATCAGCAAAAATGTCAAATGTGTCCCAACAACAATCACGAAAATTCACCGGGCTCCGGCGAGCCAAAGTGGGCAGCTGGCAAATTTTGTGCGGGGTCTGAAAAGAACGACTTGGCGGGGGGGGGGGGGGGAGGAATTCTACTCTCGAAACCACGATTTGACCCGGATAGTTTTCAGCGTGTCACTTAGTGCAGTTTGCAGGGTTCGCTTAAAAAGAAATGGATAGGGAGGGAGGGGGTGCTTGTTTTGCAGAGTGTCGCCGGTGCCGCTGCAGGATGCTGTCGGAGGGCTCTGAAATTCTACATGTCTTGTATGTTTGCGAGCGTTCTAGCTGTGCAGCACCTGTTTGCTTGACGGCCAAACAAAATGTTGGGACTTGTTGATTCCCCCAATCAAGTGGCACTTTGAAAGGAGCCTAAGGGTTACACATCTTTTCTCACTTCCCAAGTTGACTGGCCAAAACAAGTTTGATTTGTTTTTTATTATTTACCACTAAAATGGTCTTTCCAAAAAGTTTAAAGTCCACCAACTCAGGAAGTGAGTTTTGGGTTGAAACAGCCTTTGGGCTTGTGTGCCCCCTTGCGAGTGGGCAACAGCCTTCAGGCCTGAAGCCCAATTTTCGAGCTGAGAGCATGAGGTCAAAATGGGGGCGGATGATTTCGGCCGTCTGCAGCTTTTCGGGGTTTCGGAGACTCGGTTTTGGGGCTTGGGGATAGCTTGGCTGTGAGTGCATAACTCCAAGCTAAGTTCATGGAAACATTCAAGAGGGGTCCTTTTCCAAGCACTCCAAGCTACGACATCCTGGACCAAATTCGCGGAAACACAAAAAGGATATTTCTACAGAGGATGTTCTTTTGACAGGAGGAGATTTCTCCCGACATCATGGCTTTTAGAGCTCCATAGTCATCTCAGAATTTTGGGGTGTTGCGTTCGGGCAACCAAAAGGGAAACACACATTCTGGGGCACCCCTTAATTTTGCGACACATCCATATGAGCCAAGGCCCAAACAATTACATGGTTAACAAAAAGACATGCTCGAACATTATGCACAATCTTCCATCTGAAGGGTAGAACGAGGGTCCAGGCTCTTCTCCGTGTCTTGTTTCTTGCGAAGGTGTGTTGTTTGTTTGTTGACTGTTCGGCGACATGTTCATGTTTGTTCGTTGGCTTGTTTGGCTGCCTGCCTGCCTACCGGCCTGCGCGCTCGCGCTTGCTTGCTTGCTTTTTTGCGTTGGTTGTTTTCTGTTTCTTTTATTTTACAGAAGACAAAGCTGAGCTCATTGTGTCAAGCCGTTCGCAATCTTGAGGCCAAAGGGATGGCAGATCAATCATCGCCAGGCGTTCAAATGGGATTTGCTCAAAGGCAAATTGGGATAAACGCCCTTGGGGTGTGAGACTGAAAACTACAGGTACCTAAATCACAAGTATTGAAGCAGTTCAATATCCTGTCCCAAAATACCAACGTCGACGGCGGAAAAAGGACCCCTCTGAAATCCGAGTAAAGAAGCGCGCAATAGGTTTCTTGCGGGCTTTTCGGGCACCCAATTCCGCATTCTAAGCTGCAACAGGCTGGGCACCGATCAACGCATTCTCTATAAGCCTGGGATTTGGCGAAAACTGGTTTGCCAGGGGAAGATGTCGATTTGTGAAACTCGTTATGAGCACTAGGACTCGTGAAAAAACCGTCCGGGCTGGCCGTGGACTGTTAAAACGCGTCATGCCTCACTATGCAAAAAATGCGCTTGACGTTTCTGAAGGTCAGGGTACTTGAGTCAAATCAAACATGTCCTGCAAGCCAAAACTCAGGAAGGGTAGCCTTGCAGAGCACAAAGGGGGACATGCATTAAGAGCCGCTTCATTGGGAGGTCGGGCCAACCCTGCTATGCAATGCCTTGAGGTAGGACAATTCGCAAAGAACCATGCAAGCAAAACAAACACAACTTGCAGGGGAATAGGGAAACTCAAGGAACCCCAAAGGATAAGCAAAAAAAACATGAAGGACCCCCCCCCCCGAAAAAATAAGACAGGTTACTCGAGTTGGGCAAGCGCGACACAAGACGTGGCCTCTGTGGCAGCCGCTGAGGGGATGATCATCACCTGATATTCCTGGGCGACGTGCGCCGTCCAGTAGCAACATTCACCGTGGCCATGGGTCAAACGCCCATCCCAGTGAACATCCCAATCCAACCACTAAAATAGGTTCTAAAATGGGTGGTGAATTCACCTAGCCCAAAAATGGTACCATTAGTTTTGACCCACAGCAATGTGACATGAGAACCTTCAGGCAAAACAAACACGGTTCATGCTCAAAACACATCAAAGGATTCCCTGAGAAGCAGCAAGGTTGCCAGAAGCTTTTGAAGTCACGTTGGCAATGTCTCCTACTTTGTGGCTCCTGGCAACTCCGTACTCTGATGTTAACATTGAATTAACTTCACAGACTGGGCGGTCCTCTCATATCCCCTGCTTAAAGTAAGGGGATGGCTGGGAAGCACTATGATTGAGGCCTAGGGCTTTCGGCTCCCTCCCCTCTGGCCCCATGAGATTCTGGCGCCGTTTCGGGATTGTCTTCGAGTAAAATAGCGGTTGTCCTTTTGGTTTCCCTTTAAAACCCAAGAATTCAGGTACCACCAAAAACCAAACCAAACTCCCACCTACCACCCAGATTCTTCCTCTCCGCTTCTTTATTCTAAAGCTCGCCCGCTTTCTCGCGGTTTTTCTTGGGGGTCCACCCCCACCGCGCGCGCGCGCGCCCAACACCGGCGGAAGCCGAAACCGACCCGGCGGGCGGCGCCAAAGCCGAGGCTCCAAGCGCCAGGTGGCCGGCTTCAGCTCCTGCAGCCGCCTGCCGCCGAGCTCCGCGAGGCGGCCCGTGGCCTTCACCTCCAGCGCGGCACGAGCGCGGTATGGACGGCGCCCACCGGAAATCCACCAGCGGGGCAAATTGGGGCCGAGTCAAAGGAAAACCAGGACTACGTTTCTGTTTTTGCACAGGTTCCTTTGCAAAGTAACCCGAAAAATGGTGCCACTCTTTTTGAGGGTGTCTTCCAATAAGGGTACCCCGGACGCCTATAGTCAACACGCACTTGTTTACATGTCTTCCCCAAAGAATGCTCGGAAAACTAGCCACACCCCTGTCTTGCTGGAAGACCGTTTCGTTTCAGCCCATGGTTGCATTACACTTGAGCACAAACAGGAACACACACACACACACACACACAAAGCAAATGGTCGACCAACACATCATGGCAACTCAAACCAAACACGACCATGCCAATACAAATCAAGGTGTGCAACAACAAGTCACCCAACGAACACACACACACACACACACACGCATCAAATAACACACAACCAAGGAGACACCATTAGCTCTTCACTCCTTTTTTATGGACGCAAACCCACGCCCTGAATGGGGATTGGGCTGCAACCATCCGCAATGAGCCTGCACTTTTCAAACCGACGGAACACGACAAACAAAACAAACCGAAAAAAACAACAAAACACACACACACACAAAACACACAAACACAAATAAACACGCAAGAGACACCAAGCACCTAAACAAACACACAAAGAGCAGTGAAGCGAGCGTTGCCGCTCCAGGGCGCTGTGAGGGGCAGGGTGGCGGGCACTTGTTGCGCCAGCTGGCGCTGCAGTGCCAGCTCCAGTGCATCTTCCGCAAGCACAGCCCAGTCCTGGGAAGCTTCTTGCAACTCGCTTCCGATCGAGTGGATCGGCAAAAAAAGAACCTGAGCTTTTTAATTTACCACTAAACTTGGTGGAAATTGTGCAACCCTGAGCTCTTTAATTTACCACGAAAATGGTCCAAAGCCCAAAAATTGTCTTACAGTCCGAAACGGAACTCGGGACGTGAGGCAAATGGGACACTAAGGGGCTCCAATCCCCAAGCTACAAATCCAAACCGCCAAGGGTTACAGTTGGGTGATTCTAGATGGATAAACAATCTTTATGCGGGTAACTGAAGGAACATGGGTTGGGATTGTGCCCTCTACACCCAACTGTGCCAAGGGGGAGGTGGGTGTTTCTCCAAGTGGGAATCGGTCCATTTCTTTAAAAAACAAGCGGTTCCTTCGGCTTCCCTTGTGTCACTTGAGAGAGAGCGAGAGGGAGAGCGAGACCACCATTTTAAGAAATAAGCAAATGGCTAAAGCATTACACCAGGGTGAGCTAGTAGACGGCACAACTCCGTCTATGCGTATATTTCAGATGATGAAACCAACTTGAAGGAATATTACCATCTGCTTTCACCCCTCGCACACATTCCCTTGTAATTATTACTTATCTAGTTTGGCCAGCCAAGGAAAGACCACTGTATGTCGAAGTCGCATGTCCAGGAAAGTTTCGTTTCATGTTTGCCCTTTTTACCGCATATTTTCCTGGAGCTGTTTTCTTGGCAATGGAGTTGTCTGAAACTTGTGACAAAAAGTGCCTGGACCCTGAAACTCTGCATGAAAGTTGGAAGTCCTCACATCATCCCAACGGACCCGACTTGTCTAGTCGTGTCCAAATATCTGTACCCTTATCCTCTGCTATGCTCCCTGCTCCATTATTCATGAATCATTGGGGCCTCTCTGCCGTTGCCGCCTGCTCTTTGAACTCACTTGGCATCAGGCCTGGGTTGGGAAAGGACCAGTGCCCGGGGGCGGAGGTTCTACTCCACATGGCCGCACCCTTTGGCCGGACAAGGAAACCAATATCCTCCAACCGGATTCTAAGATCATTTGGGATCACCAAGAACTCCGCACAAAGATATTTCGCATTTTGGGCTCTGTGTGACAATCAGCGGCAATGTAACCAGCCGGCCTCGCTCTGGGAATGGCCTTTATTGGTGACTTGGAGGCCTTTCAGTTCTGTGAAAGCGCATGGCACAACTCCCCACAAACAAACAACACAAACCACTCGGTTCATATCCCCCAGGAATTTTGTCATCTACTTGCACCCTGGTCTAATTTTTACAGATCTTGGATGTCTGACTTCCTGGACTGGCCAAAAGCAATCCAAGCTGTGCGTTTGCCACTCAAGTCCAAACCCACAGGTGTTTAAAGCCCAGAAACTCAGAGCCATGGTCAAAATGATTTTCTTGAGGACATGGGAAACTTAGAGTTTGTGTCCTATTCTCTTTCTCGTTGCTCGTCCGGATAGACCACTCATTTCGACCAAACCTCACTTGGGGGTTTCTTCCTATTTGGGGAAAGCCGGTCAGTTCCTTTGGCTTCTTTATTTGATTCACCCAAAAGCTGCCTATTTTTGGGTGTCTTGTTTTGAGGGCACTCCATTTAAGGGAAAGGGACACCAGGCAACCCCACAAGTTTGGGGAGGCTCCAACCTAAACAAAAAAAAAACGAGCGAGCCCATTTCGACACCCTTTTTGCGGCGTTCCCCCCCCCCCCCCCCGCCCCCCGTTTTTCGACCCGTTTTGAGACCTTTTTGTGGCGTTTTTCCACGGAACTTTCCGCTTCTTGGGAGGCTCCAACCTCAAAGGAAAAAGAAAAAAACAACGAGCCACCGGTTTTGACACCTCTTTGTGTCGCTTTCTTCTCCCCCCGGTTTTTCCGCTTCGCTCCTCGAGGGTATACGCGGTGACCTCAGTGTCCGGCTCCAGCAGGGCGCTCATGGCGATGGCCTCCACCAGGTCGCCGCCGTCGGTTTGCGGGAGGCACAGCGGCACCTCCACCTCGGCGCGGCGCAAGGCGCGGCTCGGGTGGGAGCCCGACTCGCGGTGGGAGAGAGGGGGAGGTCCTCCAGTGGCTTTAGAGGTTAGAAGAAGTTGGTACTCGATGTTTTTCGGTAGGTCTATTTTAGTAGGGGAACCCTCCCAACCAAAAAGATTCGGTAAGAGGGGACCTAGCTGGGGGAACTAGGAGACTCCTTGCGGTCGCACGGGGGCGTTTTCTTTTTCTTTGTCATTTGCATTTGGTTCGGTTTTTTTTGGGGGGGATTTCTACTATCAACACCACCATGTGACTCGGGATAAACTTGAGCATGTCAACTCAATAAAACCAGTTTGGAGGCAATCTTTATTTTTGGATGTGAAGGGAGGGTGTGTGTGTGTTTTGCGGAGAGTTGCTGATGCCGTTGCAGGATACTGCTTGAGGTCTCTCTGAAAAGCATTTCTATATGTCTTGCATGTGCTGTTCACAGTGGTGAAGCACCTGTTTGCATGACAGCCAAACAAAATGATTGCTGTAGGTTGGGACTTGTTGAGCCTGAAATGGCTTGCCAAAAAGGGTTACACATCTTTCGGGTTAAAATAGCTCAACCTTGCTTCCCCCCCCCCCAACTTTGCCAAAGTAAGGCCCCAATAGTACGGCCTTACGCCCAATTTTGGTGAAAATTGGAGCACGGGGGGTCCAACCGAGGGCTGCTTTGTGTTTCCCCAACAGCTGAAGGCGAGCTCAGATCAGCTCTGGGGTGGGTTCCGGAGATTCGGTTTCCCAGGGGGTTCCTTTTGGGCTCTTGGGATACCACCTGGACTTATTTGGCTGGAACCCTCTTGTGCTTTTAAATGAAAACCAAACGGAAACCAACCATTTTTGAGGGGCTTGCTAAGAGACACACCCAAGTTCAAGATCGGCCCCACCCCGAATTGGTCAACCCCCGAATTGGCTTGTGCGTTGGGGGGGGGGGGCTTATTGACTGCTCCCCTTGCGTTCCATGTTTATCCGCTCAGAGGAAAACCATTTGCTGGGGGGTCCAAATATGGCCTGGATCCAACTGTGGACAAAATCCTGCACCATTTTGAAACCACTGTTGGTAATTCTCGGGGAATCTCAGAAACCAGGGATTCTGAACTGCCATTTGGTTGAGACCCCTGGAAAAAAAACACATATTTCTAGTAGTGATAGATTCCCTTTAAAACCAACAGGGAAATAAACAACAATTCTTCTTAAGCAAATGGAACAACAAGTCGTAGGGTGATATGTGGCAGTCCTTTTTTTGTGGGGGGGGGGGGAAGGGGAACCTCCTTGTGGTTGGAGTTTCAAAGAGAAACCCAAAGGACATACCACCATTCTTTCCTGAGCAGGGTTGTGGAAAATGCCCACTTCTGTGATACAAGAAAAAGGTCCCCCAAAGACTACCCCGCCATGTAAAGAGGGGATTCCCGCTCGTATCACAGAAGTGGTTGGATAAACCCCTTGTGATCCCACAACCTTCCTCAGATCCGCGGATTTCGCCACCTCTCGCTTCGCTTCGACCGCCGAGACGCCCAGCGCATCGATTCGCAGCGAAAGACTCCCCAGGGCACCCAGGGCGCAACACAGGCGCCAGCACAGGTCTGGCCCGAGGGCAGGTTGCGGCAGGCCTACCGTGCGAAGTGAGCCGCCGACACAAAAACGGGCCTTCCAAATATGTGTGTATATATAATATACACATAGATAGATAGGTAAAATAGCCTTGGGCAGTTTCTAGGGCAGAATGACAAGAATGTGTTCACGCCGGGGAATTGCTCACAGGTACTGGTGGTTTGAATCAACCAAGAGGGGGAGGCTCAGCTTGCGTACTTGGCTTCGCGCTGTCCCACCCAGCACAAGGGAACAAGACAAGAGGCCGACCACTTTTTCAAATGCTGCTCATATGGGTGTGGCTCAAAATTTAAACAGGAGGGGCAAACCGCAGGTTTTGGTACCCATGTTTCACTTACCAGGGTAACCCATTTTGGGTTTACCCGGTTTTTTGAGCCACGGCCATATTTATTCACGACGTAAGTCGTTGACGTTGACGTCCGGTCCAATTTCTTGGACCCGGCAACTTAAGGGAAAGCCTTGGACATCCCGACATCAACCTGGTGCTAGCATGTTTACGTATTCCCAATGAGGCCCCAAAAGTATACGCTCCCAGGATTAGCTCCTATTTCTGGTTTCTGGTCAAAACCAGCACACCTTCTTTTGAGGGCACCATTTGGGTAGCTTGAATTGCAACTCAAAAGAAAGCCGAAGCCTTGTTTATAATTTGTTGGGGGCGGGGGGAGGGGTTTCTTCACTCAGAGACACAACCATAGGTATGTACATATATCCATCACAGTCGCACCAATTATAGTCACCACTAGGCCGCCAAGTGGAGGTCCACAAACTTTCATTTTCTAGTAAGGAAACTGGAGGGCATAAACAACCAAATGTTGGCCCCGGATGAAACCCTTCCCCTCCCAATGTTTCCCACGTTTAGGGACACCCGAGGGATCAGCCACGGATGATGCCCGGGGCTTCGCCTCAGGCTCCAGGGCGTTCATGAGGCTCGGCACTCCGCGGCAGGCGCCTGACTCGAAGAATTGGCTTGGCGCGTCTCGGGCTCGCCGGCGAAAAACACGGATTGCATGCATGACTAGATAGATAAACGAACAAATAAGTAAAAACATGAGCAAATATGCAAACAAGTCAAGACACATACATGCATCCACAAATACACAAGTAGCTTGGCTCACAGGATTGCATTTCTTGCTTCGAGTCGTCCAGTCACTTTCAACAGCAACACAACCGAGAAGGTGGGCCGCCTTTTGGTTTGCCACGAAGCGAAGTAGACAACAAATAGAGTCAAAGAAAACTGGAAGCGAAGTAAACCTTCTTTCTCAAAGGAAGCGAAAGTAGCTTTCTTAACGAATAGACCTTCTTTGGAAGCGAAGTAGACCCAAAGAAAACCTTAACAGTCAATTCCCTTTGAGTGCCTATTGCCTTTAGGGCTGCCTCGAACACCTCCCTCCAGTTTCCCAAGTTTAGGTTTGCCTCCTTCTGCCGGAAAAGGAAAGGTGAACGTTTGAATGTCACTGCCCCCCATTTCAAAAGGAGGCTCCCACGCACATGACGTCTCAATCTCCGTTTCACTGCAGCTCCTTGAAACCAAACATGTAACATGCAATATTTTGAGCTTTGACTCGGTTGTATTAGATTCAATCTGTATACCGAGAATCGCATGCATGACAATGCCGCCCACTGCATGACGCTTTGCCGGCTGCTGAATGTCAAAACCGGGTGGTCCAAGAAAAAGAAGGGGCAAAGCAGGAAGATGCCACTCAAAACCAACAACAGGTCTAAACTCGCCCGTCGCCATGTTGGCTTCCCTTTGGTTGGCCCGGGCCCCCGGATCTTCCGGCCCCGCAGCCATGGCCTGGGGTGCATTCCACCGGCTCCGCCAGGGGCTGCCAGGTGCCGCCCACGCAGCGGAAGCCAGCACCTGCCGTTGGGGCTCAAAGAACTGGGAGGTTGAAGCCATCGGTTCCGAAAATATGTCCCAGATTCTGTAAGACAGCAGGTGGGTATTTCAGTACGTGAAGGATCCCCCCAGTTCAGTTGCAGGCCGGCCACCATTAAAACCGCGGTGGGGTTCATACAACCACCATGATTTGTACCGTGCTAAGGATTTCTTCTCCTCCAAAATCTCCGTCCCAAGGCCAAACCGTTTCGATGGGGAATCGGTGGAACCCCAGGGTCCACAATTGGAACTGGACGTTTCGGAGTCCAGGACTCTGCTCCTAAAGATTCAGAAGAGTTCTCCTTACATGAAGTTCCATGTCGCAAGAATAAAAGTTTGGGACCTTTCGGACCATTTCTGGTGGGTTGCAGGTTGGACAGATTTAGTTTTGCGACTGTTCCAAGGAAAATCAACATCCATTTGGGTGTCGTTGCTTTGAGGGTAATCCTTTTCGGGTCAGGTCAAGGGGAAAGCAAAGGGAAACACTTACTATGAGATCCCCCGAAGACCCCTTCCCCCCAACCCCAAAAACAAGAAGGTACTCATAAATCAGTTTGCCTCATGATCATAGGTCATAGGACAACAATGTTTATAATCATTCAGCCCCTTGCATTCCACTGTCCCAGATTGGGCAAGCCCGAACTGGCTGTTTACCACTAAACTTATATCCCCAAAAATGCGCACGTTCGAAACAGAACTCAGGGAGTAAGGGAAAAACCCGTTTCGCGATGGTACGAGCTAAACATCTCTTGGTATGGGCTTGCAAAAACCTGTCTTTTTTTGCAGACCCCTGCTAAACATGGAACACATAACGCTGAAGATCTAAAACTCGCTAACAACAGTGAAGGAAGAGAAACCCAATTTGGCTGTGGCTCAAAAAGATGTTCCAAAAAGGCATTTTTGGTCAATGGAACCGAGGACTAAAACCTGCGTAAGCCTAGCTGTTTCTGGGCTGTCCTCAGATCCCCCGCTAAAAGTTTAACCTTTAGTGGGTCAAATGGAAAGCCCCACTCAACGCTGAAAGGTAAAAAAAGCTAAGGAACCGGATGGCTGTGTGCCACCAAGGACAGCCGAGCCACACACATTTGAGCAATCTCGCCAAGCCGCTGCTGTACCCGGGTGGGCAGCTCAAAGGACACGTGGCGCCCAGCGCCCGGTCTCCGCACACGGTGCCTAGGCCGGTCAAGAACAAAACGCGCTCTGCGCTTTTGTTTGATCTCCCCAGTGCACTAGGCCTTTTTGGCGCAAAACGCTTAGCTGACAAATTTCGTCCGGAAATTACTCTAAAACAAATTGAGATTGGGAACCCCAAACAGGGCCTCTCCGAAGTAGCCTAGGCCCAAGTTCCTGCTTCATCTCACAACAGCCCCAAACACATACACGAAGACACGAAGACACGTGCGCTCCCCTGAAACATCGCCGCAAAGAGAAACTGTTGAAAGGCCAGGAGGAGAACGAGACCACCTTGCAAACCAAAAAGCCATGGTGTATCTACGGAAGAATGAACGGGTGAGGTGGAGCTGATGATATTTGGCGCTCATTTTCCTAAAGGTTGAAAGGTTTTTGTGTTCTGGTCCAGAAGGTAGGATTTGAATGGATTTGAAGCCGTAATCGGTGCATCTGGGTGGCTTTCCCCTTCAAAGTATCCAAGATACACATCTGCGAATTTTGATAGGGCATTAAGGTCATTGAGGTGGGGATGGATGTCCACCTGGGCGGTGGATTGAAACCCTACCGCTCAAAGCGCCAAGGACTCCGTCGGCCCGGCCCGTCCAGCGCTCAGGTCTCCCGGAACAAGGGGGCGCTCGGGCCCCCGTGTTTTCGGGCCGGTCCATGGGAACTTGGAACAGTCCAACCGGACGCTTTTTTTTCGGGGTGCTTGGCGTATGATCATCTGCAGCTTGAACCCAAACCAAAATCAAGGAAACATGTCGAAACATTGCCAAGAGTACCATGCAAGAATAAGATGGCCCGGAACCCCCAGGGCGGCTTGGATGCGGAAAAGCAAGACATGGACTTCCCACGAAAGAAGCGATACGGTTCCCGTATAGCGATTCGAATCGCTGCTTGGGCTCCAGCAACATCCCGAACATTCTAGTGGACACTGAGGTTTTATCACGCCCTTGCTGGCAAAAGAGCCCCTGCGAAGCCTGAACGAGGACTTCGTGAGGCAGGTGGGCTGTACAGGGCGCGCCGTGCCATGGTTTCATGAAGCAAAACGTGAATCAAAATCCAAACCCGAACACAAAAGACACAGAGCAAATACACCCGCCCAAAGTCACAATACAGAAACAAATCCATCCCTCAAACCCAAACCCATCCCTCAAATGAAGCCCACAGTCACAACACATAAACATGGTGATGTCTCAGTGCGCGGCTCAAGGGCGACAGAGCAGGGCATTGCTGCTCTACGCACCGGACATCGCCCACCGCCTGTGTCCCAGGAGAGTCTTCGGACACCCTGTCAGCTTCCAATCATGGAAAGAGGCTACCCCCCGACTACCGTGGAAGTGCACAGACCCCTGCAGAAAGACTACTTTCCTCTTGGAAAGCGGTTTGTGCACTTCCGTGCTAGTTGGTAAGAGGGTAAACATAAAGGTCCATGTTCAAGAGCAGCCATTGGCCATTGCGCCTTTTCAACATGGAACCCCCAAGCCTCACTTCTTGAGTAATATCCTTTTGGTATCTGATCCATTTTCCAGGGTGCCGTGTTCATTTGCAGGGCAGCATTTGGCATTAATGAGTTGCCAACGCAGGCATGCGGCATGAAGGGTCAGGGGAGCTTGCCTTTTGGTCAGTTGCTTGTCAATTCATCACTGGTCCTTCCCGAACACAACCCCATATTATGAACCTGATGGGAACATTGGTGAGACAATTTGTTTTTGGTGAGACAGTTTGTTTTTGGTGGGACATTTGAAGGGATACCTCAGTGGGGTTTTTTCCTTGAGCAAAACATCAAACCTAGAGGGGGACTCCCTGTATGATGGTTCTCCCAAAAGAGGGGGGGGGGAACAATGGGCTTTCCTGAATTAGGATAAGCGGATAAGTCAAGGATACTTGTGCCACCAAAGCCTTTTTGAGGCGTTACTAGGTAGCCTTCCTCAGTAGCTCTTAGCGGTGCATGACATAGGTCCCATTGCCCTTCCGACAAAAAACACCTCCAACCAGCGAGGAAGTTCCCCAACTATTGCTCGCTTCCAAAGTGGCAAGTTCCAATGGCTGAAAAATGAACATGGGTGTCTTTTTTTAGGGGGACCCCCACCAAATGGGTGGTCTCCCTTTGGGCTGTCCTCAGATCCCCTGCTAAAGGTGAATAACTTTTAGAGGCTTAAAAAGAAATCCCCACCAAACACTAAAAAGCCCAAAAGCTAAGAAACCGGATGACTGGGAGTCGCCAAGTTTAGGTGTCCCTTTAAAACGGGCTACCCCCTGAACAAAAACCCGACCAATCGGAAAAAGGACGCGCGTCGAACAACAAACCAACCGCCAACGGGTCCTCCCAGAGTCCGAGGGCACCGCATTGGAAGTGGCCCGACAAGACGCTGCCTGACGGCCGGCCGGCTCGTCTGGAGCTGGTAATTACCACCGCCATTTTTTCGTGGGCTGTTCCACTCACTCCCTGGTCTGTTTGTGGCTTTTTAAAATCTTCCTGAGCGGTTGGAAAGAAGGACAACGGGGAGTCCAGGAACTCAGGAAGCGAGAGTAAAGGGAAGCCTTGGTCGGCATCTTTACGTCATTCACTCCCTTGGACTTTGCCCAACGCTGCGAATCTCCAAGATGTGCCCATGGGTCCTTCAGTCCCAATTATGGACCCCCCCCGCCCCCCCGCGCACGCATGCGACCCTGGGAATACATCCACTGATTGACCCCATTGAGGCACATTTCCGGATAAAACCGTGTTCTTTTGAACCATTCTGGGTCCCCTTCCCCTGAACAGTGGAACCAGTCGGCGGGACTCTCTTTAGTGACATCCTGGAAGTCCGGAGGGGCAGTACTTCCATTAGTATTCAATAAAACCGTGTTCTTTTGAACCATTCTGGGACAATTCCCGGTGTACTCCAATTCCCGGTGTAATCCCAGGGTGTAATACGAAAACCCCTCCGCATCCGCCGCGCCTGGGGGGCAGGTCACGTCGCTGCAGTTGGCGCCCACCGCCTGGCCGCAGCCGTGGCTTCCGTCGGACTCGTCGGCGCCCGGCACGGCCGGCAGCGGCCCGGCGCAGCGCACTTGGAGGCATCGGGGCAGCGTAGAGGCGTTGGCCTTGGGGGGTTCGGTGGGGTGAGCCGGGCAGGCAGGTGGGTAGAGAGTAGGTAGGTGGGTAGGTGGGTGTTTTTCGTTTTTAGGTTGATAGGTTGGATAACTTGCATTTGCGCTCATCTGCTTGCGGCTATTCCCAAATTGTGTGTAACACTAAGGGTGTTCTCACGGTAAGAGTTCAGATTGAGGGTTTGCGAGCGAATAAAATGGTGGCAGCTGTCGCAAAAAAGTTAGACGGATTGCGACTGTCTCAGACGAAACGGGCGAGGTTGCAGCCATGACTTTTGAGGAATCGCAGCAAAATGCCGTTGTCGAACAAGTTTGTGCTGAATGCGACAACGTCTCGCACGCAAGGGAGCTTCTTCAAAACTGCGCTCTCGCAGTGGTGCCTTGCGAGTTGCGGACTTGTGTGTTGATGGCTTGATATCAAAGCCTGCACTGCCAGCTCAGCGTTCGGTGCGATTGGCGTGCAGTTTCCGTTACGGATGCAGCATGTTCTATGCTAATACTATAGATCTCATGGCAGGAGCAACCTTTGGAGAATCAGGTGCTGTGCATTTCGTGGCACGTGCAGCACTTCATGAATTTGCATCACAAACGGAAACCCTCTGCGGACTTGGGTCGGTGGAATCGGTGTGGCGGTTGCACGGTGCAAGTTTTGCAAAGCGAAAGCGTCCACTCTGCGGACTTTGGGCTGTCGGAATCGCTCTGTCGTTCCAAATCACCCTCGCTGCAAGCTTTAGCTGCACAACGCAAAGTGAACTTTGGGTCCCTTGCCGGGATAGTCTGTTCTAACTGTGCTCCAATGTTCAACTTTTGGCGAGGCCAAACTGTGCTTGGTGGTTCATGAGGCAAAAGATTGGCATATTCTGAGAAGAACAACGCGAGCAGCGGTCCTGGGCATCTGACAAATTCCGACTCACCCCACATTCGTGCTGTGTGGTCGGAAACCGAATAAAATTGTTTCGAAGAAAAGGGAGAGCAATGCAATATATGGGTCTGTCTCAATTTAGGGGACTGTTTTTGGATGGGTTGAAAAGGTAAACAAAAGGAACCAACCACTGCCAACCACGTCCCTAATTTGAGGAACATCCACATTGGACCGACGTAGAGGTTCTTTTTAACACTAAACAACGTAAGGGTTCCCCTCCGATTCCCTGCTAAAAGTCTTGAGTGGGTTCAATGGAACCCCCCACTAACCCCCACAAAGACCAAACAATCCCAAAAAGGAACCGGATGGTGGGGCAAACCACCCAGTAGAGACCTTTTCACAGGAAACCCCCTACACTAAAGTAGAAACCCAACAAAACCAAAAAAGAACCGGATGGTCCCCCTCTACACTCGACGTCAGGCTTCCCGCCCCCTCCCCCGTTCCCCCCGTTCCCCCGCCCCCCACCCGGTTCCAAGCGAGGGGCGATGTCCTGCCAGCCCTGGGCACCGCAGTAGAGGTCCGCAGTGGCGAAGAACCCCGCGAGGCAAAGCAAGGGGCAGACCTCAGCACCAGACAGACCGCTGATAAAACGTCCGCCCGTCCGCTCGGGCAATGAGGCAAAGAAATCGAGTATTCCAGTCTAAAGGATAAGTGAGGGGCCCTGCTTTCAGGACTCTTCCTGCCAACTTCTGCTTGCGGGGCGCCAAAACGAGGCCCAAAAATGCGCCCCGGAAGTGGACCTGGACTTGCGAGGGGTGTAATTGTAAGCAATGAATGGTCAGAACAATGGAGGCAATTGTTTCAATCTAAAGAATATGAGGGGTATGTAACTCAAAGGAGAGGGAAACACAGTTTTGTCAACAACGGGGGAACCCGGGACCTTAAAAGGAACGAACCCCTCCGTGACTGCGACCTCTCCCTTAACCTTGGGGTTAGCGCGAGCAACGCGCTGTTTTCAGCACTTGAGCCAAAGCAGTGATTGGATCATGCTCTGGCATTGACTTGAATGTACAACATGCAACTGACTACATGAGAACCTACCTCATGTACCTCTGGGCCATAAATGTCATCGTGATAATTGACTCCCCCCTCATTGACGGCACTGAGGGAGTGTCTTGGGCGCATTACCACGCCAACTTGAAGTCAAGTTTACATCACAACGACTGACGCAAGTTATTCAAGCATCGCCCAGGCACTTTGCACACTTTTGGAAATTTTGCGGACATGCTGCAGCGCACTAGGCAGCTGCTTTAGCGGCTCTACTTTCACGAACGTCTTCAAGCTTCTCTGGAAGGTCAACACGAATGCCGAGCAACCGGATGGCATGGTCCCACTTGTTGGGTGGAAGTGCTTTCGTGAAGATGTCTGCTGACTGCATGTCGGTTTGGACGTATTCTATCGAGATGTGTTCGCTTTCAAGCTGCTCTGCGATGCACGCGAGGTTCACCTTGTGCGTTCGCTGGACACAGCGTAGCTTGGATGAGAAACCTTTTCTCGCTACGAGGATAGTCGCCTGATTGTCCTCGTGGATCTTGAGATGGAATGGTCGGTCCAAGATCAGCTCCCACAAGCTGAGCGCAGGAAGCGCCTCCTGGTAAAGGGAGTATGCGAGAGAACGATCTCCGCCTCGGTTGTCGATCGGGAGACCGAGGTCTGCCTTTTGGACACCCACGCAAGTGGAAAATGCGTGTGCGGACCACTCAAAATCAAGAATCCTCCGGACGTGGATTTTGCGTCTCGTTCTCCAGCGAAATCGGCGTCCACATAGAGAGACAGATGCAAATCCTCAGTCGAATCTTGAACTGTGCCTACTAGCGTGCTGTTGACCGTGCTGTTTATGTAGCATACAAGCCTATGTAGCTGCTCATCGCAGTTTCTAGACCATTTCTGAACAAATGAGGCAAGGTCGCCAATGGGCTTGACCAGGTCTGGGCGTGCCAAACGGCCGAGCCATAAGGCTTTCATCAACACGCGGCAAGCGGCGAAGCCGAGCTCACCCTCCAAGGCGTCATCTGCAGGATCAAGGGATCCAGCGGGACAGAATGGAGTGGTGGCATCACGCAACTTTTCACTTTTTAGCTGTGCAACCTCAAGATATAATGCCACCGTTTGACGGGCATAATCCCGCATGTCGAACGCCATGCCCCCTTTCAATCTGCCCATTGCGGCATTAAGATCGGGTTCAGTTGGGTCCTTTGGAGCATCTATCAAAAGGTGATTCCTGCCTAGCACCCGATATATGTCTTCTGGGGGTTCTATATCAACCAGTCTTGTTAACTTTTCCCAGAAGTCTTTATGAAGGTGGCTGGGGCCGGCCAACGTCAAGTCGTCGACGTATGTCGAGAGAAGTAACCCGGACTCCTTGAACCAGAAGTTTCCAGGAAACTCTGCGACCTCACGCCCTCCAAGTTCACTAATGAAACCTTTGAGGTGTGCCTCCCAGAGTCCGCCAGCGTCAGGATGCCCATAAAGAGCTTTAACGAGCAAAACCACAGGTTTCACGAAACGCTCGCGCCACCACCTTGGCCGGAGCTCAGGCGGGAGTGTGATCCAAGTTTGGTACTTGGATTTCAGCAGTGCTTGCACATAAGCCTTTATAGCGTCCGCTGTTGTGGTGGAATTCCCTGGCAGGGATCCATAAGCGAGACAGTTATTAAGACCTTGTACGCTCGTGGGATTTGCTCCCAACTCTTGGTAGACAGCTGCTGCGCCATGTTCGTCTTTCGCACAGTCTCCGCGATACACAATCCTACCTTTCATCTTCTGAAGGTGTTTCGCGAGTTCGGCGAACTTGACGGATGCTAGCGACATCAACTGCCCGAAATGAACTTTTATACTGGATCGTCGCGCCTCAGCGGCGACTTGATCATATTCTCGGACTGAATTTAGATCCCAAGCACCGGCTTTCTCCAGGCCTGTGGCTTCAAGTCGAACGGCTTCAAGGGCTTCCGGGGAAGCCAACATTTCGGCACGTGACAAGAGTCTGGTCACCATTGCGGTGATCTCAGGATCCTTCTTCTCCTTGACTTGTCCTAGGGAATGTGCGATGAGATTTTCAACATCAAGAACTTGTTCAAGGATGTCGTGACACTTTTCATCGGACTCAACAGCGAGACCTATATCTTCCAAACCAGAGAGAGGGGATATGTGTTTCAACTGTTGCTCACGTTCCCGGTGATCGAGAGGCAATGGCACTTGGACAGGCATTGCAGGCACAACGGGTTGAACTGTCGGATACAGCGCGCGGGCAACTGTGAGACACATGCCTTCGGGGTAGAAAGCGGTCTTTGCGGTCTTGTTACCTGCTGCAAGCGAATGTTTATACCCTTTTTCGTGCGGACACTTGAATGCACTTAGTGCGGATGCGAGTGTGCTATTGCTGGTCATGACTTTCCATGGCTTCTTGATGGGATAGCCATTGCTGTCCTTCAGACCTAGGGCGCAACCATGGAAGGTCGCTGGGGTGAAGACGTGTGCGTATTCCCTAAAGAATGCAGAAACATCATCCCTAGCCCAGCTGTCGCAATCCCTTGGCCATTCAAACGAAACACTACCCCCCTGATGGAGGACAGTCTCAGCGTGACGTCTGAATCTGGAGAACAACTCTCTCGACTCTTTAACCTTTTGCTTCAGTTTCTTTTTGAACTGGCTTCCTAACTTGGCCTTATTAAGGCGTTGCCATGCTGAACCTGATGTACAGGGAATTGCGGCCCAGAGATTGGGTTTATCACAACCTTCAATCTGCGACTGCAACTGGATTTCTCCTTCATCTGTGCTGAGGTCGATAAACTCTTTAGCCAGCCTAACATGAGGTATGCCAAGACCTTCAAACACGCGACCCATATTGGACTCTGGTGAACATGCGTATTCGAACATCACAGGCAACTTGTCAAGACGTGCCTGTCTCTTGCGGGCACGATGATTTCCTACCTCAAACTGCTTGCGCTGTGGAGCTTCAACCTCTGCGCTGCACGGCATGCCAAAAATTGGCAATGTGTTCGGACGACCGTTCTTTGATGCATCGGTGAGAGGTGTCGGCGGTACGGAGTCTAACATCACGGCTGCACCTGTGGTGACACAATCGGACTGAATGGGTTTTAACTTAAACACTGTGAACCCGGTCCATGCATCTCCAAGTGAGCGATTAGGTCGGCTACCAAACCAACCATCGTGGATGTTGTCTGCTTTGCCCCCCTGAAACACGGCACGAGTGGTGCGAGCTGCAGTAAATCTTTCTGGGGAAACGGGGCAATCCTCGACCTCTTTTGGGGTAAAAAGATTCTGCCTTGGCATGATATGGTATCGGACCAAACAGTTGGCATTTTCTTTGAACACCCAAAAATCTTCACCTTGCGATGTTGCGGCTGTCGCTGGCGCGGTATCGAAAAATGAGCCACCGGGTCTTGAGGGAGCGGGCTCCCCAGCTTCGGCTGCATCAAATTCATGCGCAACATCTTCTGCACTAACTGCGGTCTTAGGATCTTCTTCATGCTCGGATGCGTGGATTGCTCTGGCTAGCTCCTCATCCCCTTCAGTGTGAACAATGGGAATGGGTTCCTTAGATTCAGTTTTGGCAGCGCTTTTTGCAGCTGCTTCAGCTCGATCTGCAGAAACAAGTTCGGAGAACCTCTTCTTGCATTCGGCACTGTGAATCTTGGAATGACCGGTGCATGCACGGCAACCTGGCGTTTCCTTGAACTTGATGATCCTCTCAACAGTTATGTACACGGATTTTGACTTGACAGCGGATGGAGTCGGTGGGGCACCAAAGGGCGCCTCTCGCAGGGGCAAAGGTGGGGGATCAGACCCTTCTGTCTTGCCACCATGCAATGCTCTATCTGCTGCTGCTGCAATCGGAAAGCTTGGGGGTCCGTCTTCAACGAACAATTCCGGTTCAGGAACATCGTGAACGGAAATGGAACCATCTTTGCGGAAGGCTTCATAGTCCATGACTTTGACCACGTTACGGTACCGCAACCCCGGATCGATCCTCCAACCCAAAAAGAGCGCTGGCGCCATGTTCGGATCGAGAGTGCGCTTGCCAGGAGTCTTGGTTCTGTACCAAACCAGTTGCCCGAAACAGCATCTCTTACCTTGGAACTTTTCCTTGGTGAGGGCTTCCCATTGGGTTTTCCCTGGGCTGAATGGAGCAGGCCTGTCGAACGACATGGAGAGACATGCAAATGGGTAACTAAACGTATGCAACGAATAGGGCAACCCTGATTGCAAGTGGATGCTGCGGCAGCATTCCTTCTCTTCGCGAATGTCGCGCTCCAGAACGGTGTTGTGTGGCCACCTGTTCGGTAAGCTTGTCTCGGGGACGAGACCGACTTCGTGGGCCGCTCCTTCGAGCTCTCCTGCTGCATCCATTTTTACTAGACATGTTGGCGGCGAATCAGTGGCCCGAAGGCCCATGAACTGACGGAAGTTTTTGACATGCGCTTGCGTGTCCCGCCTACTCACAGGGTAGGCAAGGCGAACGCCTGAGAAAACATCACGTACTACATGGTGAGATTTGATTCCACCGAAACCTACTCCGAGATGTTCATCGCCCATGGCAAGAATCACGGAATCGGTAGCCAACTGCTGAAATGGTGCGGTTGGGACATCGACTTTGTCGTCTGATCTAGCATCCTTTTTGTGCGCTACCCTTGCAGAAGTGGTCTTTGAGATTGAACACACCTTGCAAAACGGGTTCTTAGGGAAATGGGACCTCATGTGCTCAGGAGATTTTGCTTGCTCCTTCAACGCAGTATCATGTGTCGGGTCGCCATCCCCGAAGGCGATCAATGGAAGTTCGTCCTCGGGAGGAGGGGCTTCCTCGGCCGCTAGCATGTTCACAGGAACCTGGTCTATCTCACCTTCATCTGACGCTTGGCACGAGTCATCGCACAGAGAAACGACATCGTCTTCGGCCGCGCTCATAGCAGCGGCTTCAATCGGCCAGAGGTGAGTTGACGACTCTGCCAACTTGGGTTTTACCACCTCATCATATTGGGGAACGTATTCCACTACCCTAGATGCATTAATGCGCGCATTGCGGGGCACGTTAATCTTACATCTACTGATGTCCTTTGGGGGAACAAGGTATGGAACGTTTTCACGTGGATCCCAAATGAATAGGTGTCCTTGATCCATTACGGTCTTCCCGATGGATTGCGCTGGTGGGCAATCACGGAGGACGTACACCTGTTCTCCAGCAGGTATCACTCGGCTGTCCTCGAACCCTAATGAAGTAGTGCCTTGTTGGGCACCACCCCCAGTCGCAAAACCTACGGGTGTGCTGCTCTCGCGCACGCACTTGATCATGTTGCTATTCAAAGCTTGACGTCCGATCAAGTGTCTCCCTGCAGCCAACTAATGCGATTGTCATCGGAAGCGACGCTTGCCATTGCCGGAATGAGCTGTGCAACAGCTGCACTCGCCTTTGGCGGCGGCGGGGACAACAAACTTTTGGGCTTGGGACCAGTGTACTTGTTGGTATCACTGTGGAGAAATGCACACTGCTTGGCCTTGCACGAATTATAGGCATAAAACATGCATGGCATCTTGGCTTTCTCCGCCGCGGTCATAGTGGCTGTCTTGCTGATGGCCTTAGACCTAGGAGTAAGGTTATCGTTCGAACCGCCCTTACCTTTGCCCTTAAGGGCTGGTGCTGCATTAGCTTTAGGAGGAGGCGGCTTTGGAGCTTTAACCTTCGGCGCAGGGGCTGCCGGAGTCTGCTAATCAGCAAATTTATCCTTTTTACTCTTCTTACTCTTCTTGGGCTTGTCTTCGCTGCTTGCTGCAGGCATGGCATTAGAATTATTCCCCTGGGACATGACGGCTGGCTTGATTTGAAGACTTTTGTCAAACTCATCCCTGTTCCGCTTGTCCTGATGGAGCTCCAAGGCTAGATCAACCTTGGGCCACAACCATTCCGGCTTCCTACGGTGGCTGCCGAAAGGGGCTTCCCGTGCCTTTTCTACCTTAGGCTTCAGCGAGGTGCACTTTTCCAGCTCATCCAACAGGTGATCAAACAAGGTTGTTTCCCTGGGTTGTTCTGCCACGGGGATTGCGGTCAGCACGTAAACGTACTTTTCCCGAAAGGCATCCAGGTCAGCAAGGGACGGGCCTGCAAGAGACAACTTTAACAAGTTGCGACCTCCTAAGGTTCCGAGCCTACCTCGTTCCAACTGAAAGTGCTTGAAGATGGCACGCAACATGATTCTCCCTACGGGCATCCCACCTGACGAGATTCTCTCTTGTTCAACCATATTCTGAAACAAGAGCCCGAACTTACCTTTACGGCAGGTTTTAAGGAGCTTTGCGGCTACTTCACGATCTAACCGTGGGAAACGCTTGTCCGCGATGAGTTCTTGCTCGGTGGAGGACATGCATGCTTGGGCCCACTGGTAAACTTCATCTCCGGGGGTCTTCTGGAGTCGACCGATGGCCATCAAAACTTGGTTGACGAAACCTCTAGCCTGTCCAGCGTTCTCCGGAGGGGATGGTAACACGAGATCCTTGAGGTCCTTGACGCGAACAACGGACTCCTCATGTGCGGCGTGATCTACGGCGGTCATGCCTACACTGGGATCGGCAGCTTGAGCGGGTCTGCATTGGGGAACTGGCCGGGGCCTCCCCCACCTCCCCCACCACCATTCATGGTGAGGTATGGGCAATCCGTGTCTTCATGGCTGCCGCCGCAAACTCGACATTGTGGGGTATCATCATCTCCATCAGAGTCTGATGATGTGTCGGAGCTTGCTGCCGATGGCGCTTGTGGGGATGACGAGTACAACCCTCCCAACATTGTGATTGGTACTGGCGGAACATGAGTGCCGTTGCCAGCTTTTGGCGGAGGCGGCGCCCCTGCAAGGGGCATGGGAGGCGCTGGAGGTGGTGCGGCCGGAGGCGGAGGTGGCGGAGCCACTTGATTAGCAACCAATTGGGAAAGCTGCTGAACCATTTCCGCTAAAGCTGTCACTTGCACTCTCACATCGGCTTGATCCCTTGGACCGTCTCTACCCAACCCGCTAGTCCTCGACGCGCCGGGGGCTGCGTCTCCAACAGAGGACGCTGCTCCTAGCACTGCCGAATGGCCTACGAGATGTTGACTTGTTGCACCCCCACCAGGGTCCCTTGAATCAGCTGGGGCATCGTGACCAAGTCCTGTACTTTGAACAGAACCACACGGAGGGTCGGGGATAGTACTTGTGAAAGCATTCCCTTGCGACGATGCGGCAACACCGGAGGCATCTTGTGAACCTGAAACCTGAGGTGCTCCAACCGGCTGATGGGTTCCTGGGGGAACTGTGCCTTGACTTGAGGCTTTAGCCGCGCTTGTTTCCGTAGCTGTTTCGGCTATTGATGCGGCTTTTGGCGGGGACTCTTGCATCGGAACAGGGGTCGCACGAGCTTGTTGGGTGAGCTGCGCAACAACACGTTCGAGATCACCAAGTCGTTGATGCATCACAGAATTTTCCTGGGACAATCCACGAATGGTATGCTCTTGACTGGCAATGGTTTGCTCCCTTTGTAGGATTGCCTGTTGAGCCTCTTGAACAATGCGTTGAACCTCTTGCTGAGCGTCCTGTTGAGTGGCATTAACAACCTGTCGTGCGTTCTCGACATGGCCAAGGGCTTCCTGTCGTGTCTGCTCGATGAGTTGCCTAGCCTGAGCCTCACTTTGTTGTGCTGTTTGTACAGCCTGCTGTGCTTGCGAAGCTAGCTGAGCGGCCTGAACCCTAACGTCTGAAACTTCTCTTACAGCCCTTTCCCTGATCCATCCGGCCTCTTGTCTCGCCTGATCGGCGGCCTGCTGTTGGTGCAAGGCGTGATTGGCTGCCTGAGCAGCGAGGTCGGATGCTCGATGAGCTTGCTGCACCGCAGCTCCAGCTATAAATGCCGCAGCGGGTACGTTAGTCATCGGGTCAGGTAATTGCGATCCCTGTGAAGGAAACTGAATGGCTGGGGAAGCTTCGGATGATGTCGGTTCTGACACGATCGGACCACTCGGGGGTGATGATGGTCGTGTTTGGGCTGCTCGTTGAGGTGTGGATGTGCGAACTGTGGACATAACTGCAGGAACCATGGCTAGGTCAGGGTCATCCGGTTCAGAATCCCTATTTGGGGTTGACCTTGAACGGGGTTCTGATGGCGGTGATAAGCCCGTTGAAGCCATGACACAGCAATGCAACTTTTGCACTCACACGAAGCTAGCTCCACGCGCTTTGAGCAGCGTGTCAAAAGGTGCTACGAGGAGATATCCCTGGATTGGCAGCTGGTTGCGAAACGCTCAAGTGAGCCACTCAAGAAAATACGCCCTGCTGCTTTGCACCTGATGAATTCTGTATTTGTAATTGTACTTGTAGATTGATTGATCCGCACTGCCGCACTATGGTGCTTTATCGAGGGATGTTGCCAAGCTGTATTGAGAATTTGTCTGCAAATCGAATGCCTGTAACTGCAAAATGCTGTACTGCGCAAAGCGACGGTTTTAACGGCTTGCAACAAAGGCTATCGAAGTACCCGGCTGGCGGGCAACTGGGATGCAGATCGGTGGAGCTCCTCGAGGTACTGCGATGGATGCAGGCCCCTTGCCGCCGGAATGAATTGTCTGTTCCGGGACTCGATAAACTCACCAAGGTTCTCAAGTGCGTTGGCAAATCCGCCCGGCCCGAAATGCGGGAAGTTGCGGAACGCCGCGATGCCTGTCTTTTGAGCTTCACGTACAATCGATGCTGTATCGTCAATAAGGGCGTGAACGCCCAGCCCTTGAAGGGCGTCTGCTTTGCCTCCCCTACCCAACCGTTCGTGTACGATTTTTATCGCAGAAAAAGTGAGTCCAGATGTCGCCCGCGCGTGCTCCAGGGCGACCTGGAACTCGCGGCGGCGATACTCGCTTGCAGCCCTGCCCACGAAGGATAGCACTATAAAATTTATAGGTGCGTAGTCCGCTGCAAACTGAACGAGATGCCAGTCAAGAGCAACAACAAGCTCCTTGGGCGGCACAGGCCTTCCAGGCGGAGGTGGTGGCGGCGGTGGCGCAGGCGGTGCCCTTCTTGGTGGCGATCGAAAGCGTGAGCCAGCCTCGGAAGTTGCAGCGCTAGCAGCAGCTGCTTGAACGACCTGCGGAGGTGGCGGCTTGACGATGTACCCGAATTGTGGCGGGTTTGAGCTCGATTTGCTTCTGGGTTCGGCCTTGTTCAATCCTCGCGGAGGCGCCTTGTACCCGAATGCACTCTGAGTCCGAATAGGAGATCTTGCTCGTGGCGGTGATTTCCTCGGAATATCTGCTTTTGCCGGTACCGAAGAAGCTGCCCTGGGGATTTCCTTGGGCAATGGAGGCTTGCTGCCAAAAATGACCTTTGGTGCGGCCTTTGGTGGCGGCGGTTGAACTGCTCCAATTCTCCGGCTGTGCAACGCGATGGGCTCAGTGTGAGTCGGCGCCTCGTACACGCGCCGAGGCACGTAGGCTGCCCTGCCCGTTCTGATGGATTCCGCGTCTTGCGGAGGTTCCTCTTCCGAGCTGTAGGCGTCGAGGCGGAAGTGCTCCGCTGGCGCCGGGCGTCGATCAGGAGATCGTGAACGCGAGCTCGTGGATGATCTTCTTGGGGGATCTCTCCACGTCTCGTCCGCGAGCAAATACGGGTCAGCCTGACGGAGTTGTCCAGACGTGCGTTGTGCTCGCCGATGAGATGCCGCCTCACGTGGCTGTGAAGCCTCCCGAAAAAGTACCCAGGTGCCGTGCTCGTCAAATCGAGTCACAGGGTATATGCTATTCTGTGGAGCCAAAACGATGGGCCGTGTGGCAAGGGAAGTCCTGGATGGCCTGCCCTCCCGCGCAAGCGCGGGTTCAACACTGTGAGCCCGTTGTTCCACAGGGGTAGCAGCAGTTGGTCCTCGTCTCGGAGTTGATGATGGAGACCTCGACCTTCGGGGCGATGGGGACCTCGATCTTTGTGTTGACCGTTCCCTGCTGCTCTCCCGCCGCGTTTCCGCAGCTTTAGCGTACACCCCGCGAAGTGTTGACTTGGCGGCTTGTCTTTCCTCTGCAGATGGCCGGATGCGAGGCAAAGGAGTGCGTGAATCTTGCAGCCAGGAGGAAGCTGAAGGAGGCGTCGGAGGGCGTAGCCAGTCCGCTGCACTGCTCGCTGCTTCCGCCGCGCCCGAGGCTGCGGCTTGATCCTGAGATGGCACACCTTGCGGCAAGACCACACCTGTGGTTTCAACCGATGCGAGACGCTGCTGATAAGCGTTGTCCGCGGCCTGGATCACGTCGAAGGCCTCTTGGTCAAAATTCCACAGGTGCCAACTATCCAATGACTCACGCCAGGAAAAGAGCGCCTCGACCTGTTGCTTCGAGGCGTCCGCAAACCTGATCCACCGGAATCGTCTGTTCTGCCGCTTGTACTCGTCGACGACGATCTGTTGCAGAGTATTGAATAAGCGGGCACGCGGCCCTTTCCCACCGCGAGTGCCGCGGTGAGGGCCGGCTTCCATGTGCGACCAACAGGTCGCAGTCACGGAAGGGTTTGTTTACCCGAAAAGCGTTACGGCTGATAACCACTCAAAGGAGAGGGAAACACAGTTTTGTCAACAACGGGGGAACCCGGGACCTTAAAAGGAACGAACCCCTCCGTGACTGCGACCTCTCCCTTAACCTTGGGGTTAGCGCGAGCAACGCGCTGTTTTCAGCACTTGAGCCAAAGCAGTGATTGGATCATGCTCTGGCATTGACTTGAATGTACAACATGCAACTGACTACATGAGAACCTACCTCATGTACCTCTGGGCCATAAATGTCATCGTGATAATTGACTATGTAATTATGAAGAGTTCATGGCCATAACAATAGCCCATGTTAAATCATTTGGATCTAATAATTCACCCGCAGATAAGAGGTTTCCATGAAAGGAACATTCAAGTTGGGACATCGCAAATAACGTCGGTATTTGTCCAGAGTGAAAAAATGGTAATTCCTAGTCAATTCTCAGTCTATTCTCAGTCCGCCCTGTTTCTCTAGGTTTCCAGAACTACATGTCACGGGTGCAATGGGTCTGTTTCCCTCTACTTTGGGGTGTGGATTGGTGGTTTGGTGGTTAAGGGTGGTTCCCCATGAAGTCTCTACAAGAAACAGGGGTTGAATTCCCGCCACCAAACCACCAAAGGGCTACCTGAAGTCAGCATTCACCGGTCAAGCCCGAACGGACGTGAATCTGAACTGGGAGAATTCCAAACCAAGAGATTCCCATGAGGATCTAAAACAGATCGGGAGTCCAACTTGGACACCTAGGGATAACTCAAAAACCCATGAAAAGGATCAATCTTCATACTTTGTTTTATTGGGTAAGCGCGCTGCAAAGTAACAATGTTGACCAGACAAACACAAACCCCACTTTATTCGTAGGGAGGTGGTTATTGGCCGTTCCAAAAGCGGTCTGATTCCGCACATTTCACCCAGAAATACACACCCCCTATGAATAAGCTTGTGGTTGAAATTCACATGGGGTCAACATGACATGGCTGTATAAACTAACAATGTTGGCCCCGGGTGTTCCCTTCCAAAAGTGGTATAATTCCCCACTAAACCCCACTAAACCCAGAAATGGACACCCATTTCAAACTAAACTGGTTGGTTGACATTCACTTGGGGTCAACATGACATGGGCCGCTTCTTCTGGCGCCTTCTTGTACTGCATGCCCTCGCAGTCTGTGGACGCCGCGTTCTCGATGGCCACCGCGCCGCAAGTGCGGCTACAGCCTCGGAATTGTCTGATCTCTAAAACCACCTTTAAAATGTCTGTATATATATATATATATATGTATTAAAACCAAAAAGACAACAAATAATAATTAAACACATAATAACAAGAATACTAAACCACATAACAATAATAATAAGAATAATAACAAGAATAATAAAACACATAACACTAATAATAATAATAATAATAATAATAATAATAATAATAATAATAATAATAATAATAATAATAATAATAATAATAATAATAAAACAAGTAAAATAAATTCAGGGAATGGACTGGATCCCCATGCGCAAAGTCAAACACTTTTCGTCGGCGAACTGGGAACCAAACCACACCCACGCAATCTGAAGACCTAAGGAACCGGATGGCTGGGAACCGAGCCTGGAGCAATCGGCCAAAAGAAGAGTCCCTCACGGTCTTCTTAGCATGTTAAGCCATGCCACAATGGACCCACACTGGACCTTGGTCGGGCTTGAGGACAAGTGTGAACAGAGTTCTATGGTCTGGGTTCACTCAAGTACACAAAACCAAAATGGAGGGTACCATCTACCCAACTGTACTCCCCAAAAACTCGAACGTAGTAAGCATCGGTAAGCCCAAGAATTGGGAAACCGAATGAGCGGGTTGGGCGGGTTCCTGGACAACAACTAGCTCTTGTTGGCGGGTATGGCCTTTGGCCTTGGCTTGAGTCGGCCTCTCGTCTCATGTTTCTCCTGCTCTCCTGGCTCTTGCTCAAACTTGGGGCCTGATGCTGGGAGCTTCTAGCCAAATGGAGCGCGGTGCGGCAATTGTGAGCAGTTTGGCAACTTTTGCAGTTCTGGTCAGAGGAACTGCGGTGGAGTCAACAGAGCGTGTTTGAGCAATGGCGCAGCGAACATTTGAAAAAGAACACGGTCGTGAGAGGGATTTTGCATGGGGTGGCGGTCAATCATGCGCAAACAAACCGCGCCCGGATTGCGTCATGATCCCGCAGGCCCCGGTTTGGGCAGAAGGGGCCGGTGGGTCGCGTTTGTATGTGGAGTGGGGGCACGTTGACCCCAGATTTGGTCAACTAGGTCCTCCAGTAGAGAGCTTAGAATCAGGGTACCCGATGTTTTTCTGCAGTCTATTTTCGTAGGGGAACCCTCCCCCAAAAAAGGGGAAAGGGCACCACTGGGGGACCTAGTCAATGTAGGGACAAGCTATTCGTGCTCATTCTGCCCTTTACCAAGACGTGTCCCCTTGCATTGCCTAGCCCTACTGGGAGTGTGTTAAAATCGGCGAGGGGACCCGCTAAATTGGCGGGTGTTCCTTTGGTTACGTGCCAACCCCAAAAGCGTACCCTCAAACAAAGACACGCCCATATTCCTGCACATACCGGGTTCTGCGGAGGAAAAAAAAAACACCCATCCCCCCAAATCCATTGTGACAACAGATGCTGACCCCCTTACCCCCCAACTTCAAAGTTGGATGTGGCCCATACTAACAAAGCCTGCGGAAAAAAAGCGCCCATTCTGGCTTCAGACATCGCAGCATTCCTCAACAACATTGAAGTTGGGGGCGCGGGGGGCGCGAGGGGCAAATAATTGGCTGAGAGTAGATGGGCGTTTTTCTTTTTCTCCGCAGAACCCGGTATGGGGGGTTGACCAAAAGGTCCTTTACAAGGGATGACCAGGGAAATCGCTAAACAATGACTTTCACCACATGGGAAAAGTGATCCATGGTCATGGCCGGGGGCCTTTAAGGGAATATTGATCAACCCACCTATCCCAAGCACCTTGTTGCGTCGCTTGAGTCCCCTGGAAAGAATGAGCTATATGCCC
Organism: Effrenium voratum; assembly: GCA_963377175.1. Lineage (NCBI taxonomy): Eukaryota > Dinophyceae > Suessiales > Symbiodiniaceae > Effrenium > Effrenium voratum. The sequence continues at coordinate 778,278 of CAUJNA010002302.1, read as the reverse complement.
AGTAGTGATAGATTCCCTTCAAAACCAACAAGGGGAAACAAACAAATATTCTTTTCAGGAGATATGTGGGCAGCCATTTTTCCCCAACAGCTGAAAGCTTTGGGGTCTCAGCCCAGATAGGCTCCGGGGTGGTCCGGGGCGGCCCTGAGGCGAGGTTCCACGAGGGTTCCACCAGGGTTCCACGAGGGTTCCACGAGGTTGCAAGGGCTGCGGGGTGGTACGAGCCGCTGTTGGGGATATCACTTGAGCCTTTTTTTTTTGGGGGGGGGGGACCTCGTTGTGGTTGGGGTTTCAAAGGAAAACCAAAAGGACATACCACCATTCTTTCCTGAGATGCCCAGTGGCCATGGGGAAAGAAACCCTGTTTGTCTTGGTTGAGAATTAGAGGGTCCACCAAAAAAGTGAAAAAAGGAAAGCAACCCACTCCCAAACCGCCTCCCTTCCCCCCCGTTCCCACCCCCCCCACCCCGAATCAGCCACTGGAAGTCTGGGCTGCCCTCAGATCCCCTCCTAAAAGTTTTGAACTTTTGGTGGGTCAAATGGGAAAACCACCCACTAAACTCTAAAAGATGCGAAAAAGCTAAGCCCCCACCCACCCCGCCCAGCCACCCCGCCCAGCCACCCCGCCCCCCCGAGTTTCAGCCACGGAAGTGGAACCCTGAGGCCCAGCCCCCCCCACCCGAAGCGCCACATGGCGTCCGAGAAGCTGAAGGTGGAGGGCTGCAGCACCCCCACGGCGCACCGCAGCTGCGCCTCGTCCGGCTGCAGGCCGTCGATGCAGCGCGGGCTGCAGAACCCTCCGCTGGGCACCGCGGAGCCCTGCGGCGTCCCGTTGGTTGGACGATCTCCGTGTTTTGGTTGGGCCTCCATGCAAAACACCATCAAAAATGACCATGCAATAAACTTTCTGCAAGTGTTTCAGGGGTGCCGAGCCATTTCCCTTCAAAGGGAACCTCAAACTAGATGTTGTTCAGTGTTTCAGGATATGTTTCAGGGGTTCCGCGCCATTTTCTTGGGAACCTCCATGGAAAACACCATCCAACAATGACCATTCCTTCACTGCCCTTTGTATGGGAGCAACAAACTATATTATTTTCAGTGTTCCAGGGTACGTTTGAGACTTTCCATGTGTTTTACAATCATTTCCAAACCTGAAAACAATTCGGATCCCCAAGTAGAAGGCCCAAGCCTGAAAAAAGCTTAGTTATAAGTTATAAAGAAGCTTCAGCAAGAGTCATCAATTGCTTTTATGGTTATAAAGATATAGAGGCCTGACCAAATTCTAGAAACCGCCCCAAACAACTTGGGCTGAGACCCAGTTGCCCAGTTGGACGTCTCCAGGGTTGGTTTTATTCGGGATTCTTCCAAAGATTCGAGCCCCAGTGAATCGGCGGTCCTTTCGTTTTGACTTGAATTCCAGCCCAAAGATTGGGTATGGGTCAAAATTACATCAGGAGATTGCAGGTTTGAGTCCATGCTTCCACTTCCTAGGGTAACCCATTTTGGGGAGACCCTATTTTTGACAACCACAGTCAAGTCTTGGTCTTAAATATGGTTGACTAGAGCCGACACGGTTTGATCAAAATATCTAGGGCAACCCATTTTGGGTACATAGTGTTTGACAGCCATCCATATTGAAATCATAGGTGTCCTGTTCGGGGAAATAGATGGGTTTCCCTGGTAGATGAAAAAAAACACCAGGTAAAGGAATCGCCCAACCAAGTTTTTGAGCAAAACAACCAAAACCACCTATGATTGAGCCACGCCCCCATTTCGCCAGCATCCAAAACTCCGTCGAGTGCGCCTCCAGGCAGCTCGGGCTAAGAGCATCCTCCACCTCCAGCGCCGCGCACTCCTGCGATCTCCCAGCCCCCGCCCCAAAAACTCGCGTAACGGCCGGGGTCCGGAAACAAGGGAAACACCAAAGGGAAACCAACAGACCGCAAGAACTGCATTGCCCAAAAGAACTCCTGAGTCCCCAAGTGCTTCTTTGCCACTGTTCCCAAAAAGTATGAAGTTCATGGTGAGTCTTCCCAACAGTTTGCTCAGCACACTGTTCAAATCACAAAGGGGTCCTGACGTCAAAACCATCCACCCCATCCATTGTGGTGGCCATGGTAAACAAAGGCACCTTGTTGTTGGTTTGGTTGATTTAAAGGGCCCCCCTTCCAACTCCTTAAGTTGCAACTCATGTCCATGGAAAATGCCACCTTTTCGAGGTCCAACAAATGGAAATGGGTGTTCCAGTTGATTTCCACTTCTAAAAACACACACAACAGCTGGGCACCCTCAAAAAGCGACCGACCCCTCCAAAATGGAGCTTCTACCGTTGGTTTCCCTGCAACCACACCCCAAACAAGTCCTTTCCGGCTGGTTTCCCTTTCTCCCGCGGCCGCCCCCCCCCCCAGGAAAAAAAAGAACGGGGTACCCTCAAACTAAATGCAGACCTGCCCTCAAAAACCGGCAGACCCACAGACCCACAGACCCCCCTTGAACAAATCTTCTGAGCGCTGAACCGCGCCTTGTCGCAGCGCACTGGCGACCAAGCGCCGTCCTGGCACACTGAGACCGCCGTCTGCGAGGAGAAGCCCTCGAGGCAGGAGATCCTTGGGCGGGGAGAAGTCGTGGGGAGACATATAGCTCCGTTTTTTTTCACTGTTTTTCTTTCTTGTTTTTTGTTTTGGGGGGGTTTAATTAGACCAGCTTCTGTCGTTATTTTTTTTTTTGGGGGGGGGTAAGGTCTTTTTGTTGGGGGGGTTTAAAAATTTGGAGGGGTGTGTCGCTTCTTTCTCAACGGTTTGGATGCGCTTTTTGATTTCACCTGTTCTTCCCCCTGGTCTGTTTTTTGTACTCCTGCATTTTTTCTGCAGGGGTGGATCCATAAAGAGACACAGCCAACTAAGGGGGAAAACACAAATTATCAACTCTACAACCCTTGTGGTGGCGAACAACTCAAAGTTTCTTTGCAGCCCCCCACTAAAAATGAAAAAAACCAAAAAAAAAACCAATCATGCCAACAACAGGAAAGACGATCACGATGTGTTTTCAAGTTTGAGAACACACACACGAAAGCTCCGGATGTCAAACGTGGCTAATCCCATATCCCCCTACAAAGGTCCAGCAGCCAGGAAAACCCCCCCCCCCCCACAGGAAAAAACATAAGCCAAACTTTCTCCTTCTGGACCCCCTGTTGCTGTTGAAACGGACACAAATGGAGGTCTGGGCCAAAACGGGGGGGTTGAGAATCAAAACCCACACGCCACATGTGGATCAGTAGGCCAAGGCCCCATGTTGGCAGTAAAAGCTGTATATATATATATATATAGATGCTCACCCCCCCCCCCCCCAGGGCCTACCTTTTCCAATTCAAAATGTACAAAACCCTCTTATTTTTAAAGACAGGGGGTGTGAGCATATATACGCAAGAAGTGTGCTGTTGCTGCATATTTTTTTGTGGGTGACAAGTCATGTTGAGTAACAACAGCAAAGAGTTTATAAACTTACGAGACAGTTTATAAACCATGTCAAGGGTTTGACGGTTTCCCTGCAACAAGGGCGGGGGGGGGGGGGTCAGAACTCTTTACGGGGGGGGGAGGGGGGGGGGGGGGGGGTACTGAGAAGTCTTTACAAAGTTGGCTGAGTCACACCTCACTGCTAAGACTTCCAACCACCCCCCCCCCTCCCGCCAAACTTCCAACCACCCCCCCCCCCTCCTTCAACGATACCATGAACACTTCGTAGGGTGTTGTTGCCTTGACGCGGGAAACTCGTCAAACACTCAATAAGGTTTATAAACTTTCCTGAAAGTTTATAAACCTTCTGTAGGCTTATTGCGTAGCAAGTGGAGACTGTTGTTTGGGAAAAAAAGGACACTCATTTGAGGCCTTGTTTGATGTGGTTTGGGCATGTGGTCCTAAAAGGTTGATGATTGTGTGTGGGTGTGTCATCACTGCTGCACTGTTATATCAAAGGCTGTCCATTCGGTCCAAGGGAACACAATCTGAGCAACTGCTGCAAAACACTGCTTTACAGCATTTTGTTGGATCTCTAATCCCTTGAAATGTCCAATTTGAAACACCAGAAACCTAGAATCTGGAGATCAGAATCCTTGAGATGTCTAATGTTGGATTCTCCAAGCCTCATAATTTGGAGCCTGGAGTACTCCAACACGAATTGAATTGGAATGTTGAAGGGGGCAAAATGTTTTTTGGGAAATGAACAATCTTCGGCCCAAGGGAACCCAATCTGAGCAATTTCTTCAATACACTTTGTTTTACAGTTTTTTGTTGGACCTGCAATCCCTTGAAATGTCCATGGTGAAGCACCTGAAACCTAGAATCTGGAGATCAGAATCCTCGAGATGTCTAGTGTTGGATTCTCCAAGCCTCATATTTTGGAGCTGGGAGTCCTCCAACATTTTTAAATATAGATTCCTTTCCAAATATACTGCGAATTGAATTGGAATGTTGAAGGGGGCAAAATGTTGTTTGGGGAAAACAATCTTCGGTCCAAGGGAACACAATCTGAGCAACTGCTGCAAAACACTTTGTTCTACAGCATCTTGTTGGATCTCTAATCCCTTGAAATGTCCAATTTGAAACACCTGAAACCTAGAATCTGGAGATCAGAATCCTTGAGATGTCTAATGTTGGATTCTCCAAGCCTCATAATTTGGAGCCTGGAGTCCAACATATCCAAGTACACATTCCTTTCCAAATACGATTTTGATCCGAATTGAATTTGCATATTGAATAGAATTTAGTAAGCACATAGTTCACCACCATTCATAATTCACCATAATGTCTATATTAGATCAGAATTTGAACAGGAATACCTTTCCAAATAAGGAAAATATGATTGCAGTAGAATCCAAATATACTTTAATGCAGACAGAATTCAATTAGCTTTTGAACATAATAATTTAATCAAGAATCCATCCCCAAATACAGCTTGAATTGGAATATAGCTTATTCTGGAAAGAAATCACTTGGCCTTTGCAATCAAATTTTAATAGTAACTCATTCCCAAATATGATTTAGCTTAAATGTGGCTAAACAAATAAAGGGCACATATCCCCAGACTCCCAAACTTGGTCTGGAGATGTGTTTGGCATGTGCAGGTCTCAGAGCTTTCATTTTCAGGAGATTTTGTGCTTTTGGGTCTGTGCAGGTTGCAGAGCTCAAAGCTGCCAAAAACATCATTTTTTCAATGTTTTTCCCTGGTGTACTCAAACCACTGTAAAAACCAGTGATTCAATCAAAGCCAGGCTCGAATCTGAAAACGGAATCCGTTTTCGCTTTGCTGCCTTTCAAGCCTCAAATAATCAGACATTTGCTGTCACATAGAAGGTAAAAAAAACAACAAAAACACTGTATTTTACAGTGTTTCAGGCATCTGCAAGAAAGAGGCACACAGAGTAGAGTTGACACCTTCAACTAGAAGAGGGCAAAGGTAGGCCCTGGGGGGGGGGTGACCATATATATATATATATATGAAAAAGTGTTGTCGCAAACGTGGCTTCTTTTCGGTGTTCCTTGTTCATGCCCAAGAAAGGTACCCACAAACGACCACACACCCTGGGCGGATTCCTCCGGTTCCGCCTCGGTACTACCCATGGGCAACATCCAGGGATGGATGAAACCCCCGTAGACCCCCTGCCGAAGGCTCGTGGCAACGGAACCCCCCACTAACCAAAAGCCTCCAAACACCGAAGACCGCTACCAATCGCCAGCTAACGTGAGGAATCTGCCGAGGGGGCCTCATGTCGGGTTCCAGGTGAATTTTGACTGAGCCTCTGCTTGGGTAGGAATTCAACCAGGGAAAGTGAAGTGGAATTTCGGAAAGGGTCTAAAGTGTAAAGCTTAGAGGGTGCTTATGGAACTCGCTACGGCCCGGCTGCCCGGCTTCGACTGCTTGTCTGAACCGACAACCGAGCCGCGTGCAGGTGGCGCCCGAGGGTCGCGCCGTGCAGCCGGTGGCTGGATGCGCGTTGGCAACGCTGGGGGGACCTAAGAGAACGAACTGGCCAAAACGAGAAGACTTTACATATGGCTCGTCATTGTTCAGGTTGGCCCCCCCAACATTGGGTGGGTTGTTCGTTTGGCTTCCCTTCAAAAGTCAACAAATGTTGCTGTGTTGTGCTTTGTTTTGGTGTTTGATTTGATGGTCGTTCGCTTTTGTGGGGGGTGTTGGTGGATGGCCGATTTGTTTTTCGTTTTATTGCCCGTTGATTGGTCAACAACGGAAGCATAAAACAACGACACCAAGTTGAGCCAGGTTGATTGATGTGTTGGCCGATTTGTGTAGAACATCAAGGGACAAATAACACACGTGCACGTTGCTTGTTTTGCCGTTCTCGATTGTTCGATTTGTGATATACTTACATATGAAACAGAACACAAGTCAAAGGAAAACAGGCGCACCATGTTGCTTGCTCTTGGCTTGCGCGTTTTTTTCTTGGTCTGGCGTATCTGCTGCAATGGGCAGGCATTGCCTCTGTGGCAATTGCAACACTATTCGATTCCAGAGGAAAACCCAATCCAAGAACAACCGCCAAGTCTTGACCTCATGCAACAGAAACGTCACATGCTGCCAGTCTGTCGGGGAACATTCCGCTCTAATGTCACTATCCCCATCCGATGGACGCGAGTGCGTTTTTCGTCCCCAATCGCTGATAGTCCCAAATAGTCATTGGCTTAGATTGCCCCTCCTTGTTATGGCTCCATATGATTAGAGGCTTGGAGCAACCCAAACTCAGCTGAAGGGCTATTGCAGAGTTGGATGCAGGCCGCGTCGCTGAAGGAGCCGTCCTGGTGTCGCACACGTTTGTTTGGCCCAACAAAGACCAGACTTTCGGTCTTCCAGTACAAGCTCCCGGCCTTTCTGCATTCTTTCAGGACATGGCCACCAAACTCTGAACTGGCAGTGGGGAAGGAAAGCAAGGTCACAAACAACAACTCTTGCAGTACTAGAAGCGAATGGGGCTCAAACAAGCGGCTGCGCCAATGGCTTCCTGCCCTTCAACTCAAGTTGTGATTGCGGTTCTCGTGGCTCATTTTAGGATAAGCGATGAAGAACCTCGTGTAGCTGCCAAATGATTATGTTTCTGAATTCTGCTGATCCCCAAAAGAGGCAAAAGAAAAGAAGCTTCTTCTGAGCTCTGTTTCCATTGGACCAACTCCGTGTTCCTTTAATACTCAGCTTTCCCCCAAGGATCTGGAACTAACGCTTCACCTTTTCACCTTTTGGAACCTTTGACCTAAAATGAACACCAAAATGGGGACACCAAAATGAAACCACCATGACAATCAAAATGCGAAAGCCAAAATGCGAAAACCAAAAGGGGGAATCCACTTCAGCTCCATTTCAGCTCGATGAACACTTAGAACCACTGAGCCGCGCGCGAAGAGACCGCGCTAAGAGACGCGCGAATCGCGAAGAGGCCCTGGGTCCTGGCAGTGAAGGTCCGCGGTCTTGGTGCGGCCGCCCAAGCACTTCCTGAGCCGTTCACCAGGGGGGTCCCTGAGCTCCTGAGCTCGGGGGGGTGGGGGAGGGTGGGGAGGGGGTGGGTACCCCAAATGGCTTGCCCTGACAAAAGGAAACAAGGACTATGGCCTGCGGTGCCCTGGTGGATTAATTTTGACCCATCACGTGGAATGTCCCCACTCTCAGGGTGGGGGAGGGGGGTGGGGGTGCGGGATCCCCAGTTCCATTGATCTAGTCTTCCCCATAAAAGGGAAGGGAACCATAAATGAAGATCTCCAGGAATCACCCCGCTCCCCCAATTCCATGCGTAAAGGGGGTGGGGATTATGGAATGTGACGCATCTGAGCCCAAGTTTTAAACATTTTGCTGGTTGCCCTCCCTCCCGCGTTGACATGGCAACAGGGTCCCTCCAACGGGAATTTGGCCACGCTAGTAGGAGGGAGGGCAAAAAGGCAGAAAGGTTACGTAAGCCTGGCAATGGAATCTAATGCCGAAGTGGAATTCTCATATGCGCACCTGCTGCAAAAGGATTCAATCGGTATCTTTCGTTTGTGTTGGTCCCTTTTCAGGAATTCACACAACGTGTTGTGTGTTTTTAAGATGTCCTTCTTCTTGAAGTATAAAGTGGTTGTTTGAACAATTGTTGAGTCTTAACATTAACAACAAGCAACTGCTCTGTTCTTTGCGGTATTTCCAACACGATGGACTGGAATTACCGCTCGTTCCATCTTGATGGGCTATATGAACAGGCAACTCTTGTGACCTTAAGTCGCCAAACTGATGGATCCACATCGCCGTCTCAAAAAACCAAACGCAAAAGACCCCAAGCTGGGCTTGGCAACGAACGAGCCATGGGAATTCGATGCACGACCCCAATGTTAAGTGGGCCCAACGAAATCACCGCTCTAAAGCTAGGGGAATATGTCTAGAATTAGTTTGGAAAGCCTGTGGGTGTTTTCCAACCAATGGGAACTTCAAATGGGATATGGAACTTTCAAGACACATGTTAAACCAAAAACAAACTGAATAGCGATTCCCCTTAGGACAACCCGCAGGAATAAGAAACACACATGCTAACCACATATGATCTTTTGCTAAGAATAGATGGCCCTGGCACACGGAGTAAAACCCGTCTAAATCAGGGGCCTTCTTGGGTTCCCTGACATGGTTTTCAGTGGCACCCCACACAAATGGAGAACGAACTCTTCTAGAATCCCATTTAAGGGCCAACACTTGCTCATGCTCTGTAGTGTCGATAACGAACCTATTCTATCGGGGTCATCCCCTCATTTCCCTGCCTGCGATTCCCTCCAACAAGACCACGCCCTGGCGCCCTTTTTGTTGGCCCGGGCCAACACCCAACCCGGCGAAACCGTTAAAAAAAAGAGGGAAAAACCACCACGGCGAAGCATCCCCGGATTTGTTTGGTCCAGGCGGCAGCTCGCAGCTGGCGTTGTGCAAGGTGCCCACACAGGCCTCCAACATGGCCTGGATGAAGCAATCAAAACTGGTCGACCCACCATGCTTCAAGAACTAAGGCGGATCTCCGCAGCTATTTCTGGCTGGGATCGTCCCTAACATTCACTTCTCCGGGTTTTGATTGTGGCTCAGTTCTTTCTCTTTGGGAGCCCCGTAGGGCCTATAGCTCTGGGCAGATATGGGTGATGCTGAGAATTTTCAAAGGCCCAAACTTACCGGGTCTCAGTTCGGTCCTTAAAAATGCGCCGAAGGTCACAGAGCTGCATCGGCTCGGAGTCCCAGAGTCCTTTAGAAGCCACGCCTGGGGTGGGGGTTCAAGCGCATCATCTTGGGGTTCAAACAGCGATTCCGTAAGTGAAGATTCCCAGATTGGGTCGGGATTTAACTTGGGATTTTTTTTTGTTTTATTGTTTTTTGGGAATTCCCAGATTCCCGAAGACTCCGTAAGTGAAGATTTCCAGATTCCCTTGGTAGCAGATTCCCAGCGAATGTCCCAATGCAAACAACGCCAGCCCCAGATTGTTCCTGACAGAGAACTGGGAGGTAGGCATCCCCTGATTCCCCAGATTATTCCGTAAGTGAAGATTCCCAGATTCCTTTGGTAGTTATTGGGAGGTACAGAGGAGATTCCCAGATCCCTTTGGCTGCCACGGGAGGTTCAAACAAATCATCTGGGGTTCAAACAAGGATTCCCAGCAAATGTCGTGAGCCAGATTATTCCTGACAGAGAATGGGAGGTTGAAGCCATCCCCTTCCCAGATTCCTTTGGTAGCCACCGGGGGTACAGAGGAGATTCCCAGATTCCTTTGGTTGAAGCCACGCTTGGGGTTCGAACAACATTGGGATAAAACAACGGTTCTATGTCCCAGATTCTGCAAGACAGAAGGTGAGTATTTCCGTAAGTGAAGAGTTCCCCCTGAAATTCAGTTGCAGTTGCCACAATTGAATGGGTTCCTACATAACCACCATGTGTTCAATCCCTCAGGAGAAAAACACATCAACACATTCTTTTCATGGGAATCGGTTGGACCCCAGGATTGCAGTATTTCGGATGTCTTTTTGGGAGTTGGTACCAACTTTGGGAGTTGGTTTAAAGGGAAACCAAGGGGAAAGCTACAACATGTTGGGGGTTCCAAACAAAATAAACACGCACCCACACACACACACACCCAGTTAGGGTGCCCTTTTGGCGTACCCTGATACTCAGTGTTTTTGGAGTTGGCACCTTTTAAGACCGACGGAGATCCGCACCCATTTATAAACGACCTTCATCTGTCTGGGTTTTGATTGTGGCTAAGGCGATCCATTTGCGACATCTGTTGCATGTGTACATGTCTACATACACATACATACGCATGTCTGTGTTTTGGCATGTTCCTTTGGTTTCGACTCCAGAGAAAATTTCAAATTACACATCGACACAAAGCCCGCTCCCGGGGTCCTTTCTCCAGGTTGCCTTTCTTTTCCCTTTGACTCCAGAAAAGAAAAAGAGAGAAAAACAACAGCAAACACCTTACAGAAAGCAAACCCACTGGGGTCCCAAGCTGCCCCCCCTCCCCCCTCCCCCCCCCTTTTCCCCCGGCCTCCCCGGGAAACCCCCGCCGAGTTTTCCGAGTCCCCCGAGTCCGGTCCGGTCTACTCGCCTGGTCTGCGAAGGCCACCGCGGGCTTGGTGTCGCAGGGGGCGCGGCAGCGGAAGCTCGCGGGGCTCAGCGCCCCGTCGAAGCAGCGCCTCGAGCGCTCGAGCGCTCGCGCCGCGCGGCCGGGGTGGGGCGGGGGGTGGGGGGTGGGGGGTGGGAGGTGGGGGGGGAGGAAGCGCTGGGCCGCGCTTTTTTTTAGGGGACCCAAGTCGGTCCAAGGACGAAGAAACCCCACAAATATGAGGAAGGCTCATATAAAATTGCAATTTACAAGCTAGGTCGAACAAAGGTTTTTGAGGTTTCTTGCATGCTCTTGTGCAGGGACTCATTGCCTGTTCTTGCAGGGCTTTGAAAACACGAGCAAGTGCTGTTGGGTTTCAAGTGCTCAGTGGCACTGTTGTTCCCATTCTATGTCGTGATTTCCCTCCAACACGGAAATCAACCAGCCAAAATGGGTTCCCTGGTTTGTAAGGTCGCAAGTCCCAAACCCTCGCAAATTGGATGTTGCTCCTCTGTATGACGTGAGGTCCCATGTTTCAGGGTTAGCCATGGGGCATGGCTAGTCGTCAGCCTCGGCTTATATATGACCGGGCCAGCCTGGGAACCTGACGCTAGTTTGCAGGACAAGCATGGCTATGAATGAGACAGCACGGGTTGGTGGACAAAATCACTATGGCTACAACCTCACTACCAAGGCCGTATTTGACGGTGGATTCCCGAAAAGTTGCAAGTTCAAATCCATATCCAACCACAGACCCAGGTTAAGAGTCTACCCCGGAGTAGTCGTTGGTCTTTGTGTGTTTCTGCCATAAACACGGTCATGACACTCGCGTAGGGGTTTCCAAGCGCAAACAAATGGTCTTCCCTGGCCCTGGCGGCAAGCACTGCGAACCTACTGCCAAATAAATGTGTGTTTTGTTTGTTGTGGCACCTCTATTAGCAATCACACGTAACACCATGATGTATGGCCAATGGCCCAAAATGGCTCTCACATACCCGCTGGGATCGTCAATGGGGAAGAAGCTCTCGAATACATCTGGCTCAGAGGGTTGAATATCCCAACTATCTCACAGAGGAGACCAAAGAAGCCCAGGGTTGAGTTTGATCATGTGACCTTTTGAAGCCCGAGACAAAGCTACGGAGCAGCGCTTTGTGGGTTGTGTTGTCACAATCTCCTTCATAGACCTCACCGTCTCATTGTGCCATGCAGTTTAGCCACACTTGGGTCTGTGTGTCTTTCTTGTGGGTACCCTTTTCGGGCTGTAATCCCAAAAGGAAGCCGTGCTATCTTTAAGGGCCCCGGTCCAGCCAGAAGAAGACACGCATCCACGCAACCGAAAAACCGCACGACGCGCTCACGCCCCCGGTCGACTTTCACCGAAACCGCGGCGCAGCGTGGAGGAGCCGTCCAGCAGCTCCGGCAGGAAGGCGCCGTTGCAGCTCGGCTCGCAGAGGCCTCGGTCACGCGAGGCGACGGCCACCGGGAATTTTTTGGGATGCCAAAAGGACGTTCCCCCAAAGCTGGGTGGGTTTTTCCTCCACAGCTGGTGGTTTCTGCTCTGAAGTTGATTGATTTTCTGGGGTCCGTGTTCAAATGGGGAGTACGTGCGCTGTATCTGGTGTTCTAAACTTCCTTTGACCCTTGTTTTTGCTCGAGGAGGAGCCTTGCCCGTGTTCAGGCACTAAAGTTGATGTAGCCCCTTCTGCTTTCTTTGCATTGGCATTGACGCCGATCTATCTATCTATCTAACTATCTATCTCCATCCGTCTACTATGTTATCTCTATATATATATATATATATACATATATGTCTGTACATATCTACTATTTCCACTTGTGGTTGTTCATTCTGAGGTTTGGAGCACCCCCTGCAAAAAGTTGTTAACTTTTCCAAAAAGTTAAAGTCTGAAGATCCAACCAAATAGCAGTCAAGGGGGGGGGGGCGGTGTCAAGATCAAAGCGCTCTTGTACCAATCTGTGCACAAGTGCAGGACCTTCATCATGGCTTTTGCTGGTTTTACCACCCGAATCGGCCCGGGGAGCTCGCCACATAAAAACAACATGGCGGATAGATTTCTAAGGCTGAATGTAAGCCCACGCATGAACCCCTAGTTCATGGGTGAATTGTGCGTTCGTCATGGAGTAGAAATCAGGCACGAAAGGGCAAAATGGCCACGGGTTCATATATGGACCTATACAATCAGCCTTTGAGGACTTCCATTTGGTTAAGACCCCTGGGAAAGATATACTTATTTCCAGTAGTGATAGATTCGATTGAACACCAACAGGGGGGGAAAAAACATGGAAGACAATTGGCCCTTGCCACTGCCACGCCGAGTCGCCCAAATGTGGCACTCGCTCCCCCGGCGCCAGCCCCTCGCAGCTGATGTTGGCCTTCACCCCGCTTCATCCCCGGTTCGGCAGGAAAGCAGGCCGTGTCCTTGTTGTTTTAAGCCCTTTTTGGGCCTGTACTCGGTTGCTTTCTGCTCCCCTACAAAAAGTTTAACTTTTAGTGGTTTAATACGGAAACCCATTAGTTGGCAAAAAGTTAAAGTCTTAACATCCAAGCAAAATGCACCAAAGTGCGAATCGATGATTTTTTCCGAGTCTTAAGAGGAAACTCCAAACAAACAACTCAGGACAAGCCGGCCTCCAGGCTTTCGAACCAAACACGCCAAACAAAAGTAACCGCCCATCCCCTCCCCCCCACCCCTTTCTTTCTAAAAAGGCCCGGATTTGCCGGAAATTCCCGAATTTGCACCGCCGCCCCTTTTTCCCAAGAAAAACCCAAACGGAGTGCATGGGAATAGGGCTGCGCCTGCGGCACCTGGGGCATGTCGCAGGGCGCAAGGCACGTCTCCACGGACCAAACGCCACGATGGCACTCCTCAGATGTTTTTTTTGCGAATGGCAAATCGGAAGGTCAGAGCAAACCTTTCAATTGCTTCCCCGCTGGAAAATGGGGGGAAGTATGTCCAGTAGTGATACTAGGGCCTCCAGTAGAGAGGTTAGAATAAGGGTACAAACTTTTTTGCTGTAGTCTGTTTTAGCAGGGGAAACCTCCCCAAAAAAAGGCAAAAGGGCACTACTGGGGGATGTAGGATAGGTTGCCTTTGATACCAACAAGGGAAAATATACAATATTCTTAAGCAAATGGAAGACACCCGCCCTACTGGAGCACCCAAACAGACTGGCCTTGGGAGGAAACCAAAAGGATGGGGCTTCGAAACCTCAAACACCTAAAAACAAAGCGACCATTCCGCGGTTCAAAAGACTTCGAAAGGGGCGGACTGCTCTGTTGTGGAGCAGCCACCCACAAGAAGGATGCGAGCGGAATGCCGGTCTGGTCAAGGCGGAAGCAAAAGTCCAGCGGCGCATGTCCTTGCATCACGTCAAGCTGGCGGGACCTGGGAGGAAAACGGATCGTGCAAGCCTTCAAGCATGGAGGAGATGTCCAACCGTCACAGCCGCAACCATGGAGGCTGGCGTGGCCATGCAGCGGAACGAAACGGAACCACAGTGGGTGTGAAAGGATGGGGAGGGGTTGAGACCCTGATAAGGCCGGCCTTGAGTTGGTTGAACTGAGCCCCATGAATGACTTAAATCAAGAGGATTCGCGCCAACCGCCTTTCAATCTTGAACGGCTTTCCAAGGCCGGGCTGCCCCGAGTGCAGCTAGTCTTCCCCGGGTTCCGACTAAGCCGCAAACCTGGACGAACTCGACGACCTAAACACGAGGAAAAAAGAAAAGAACCGCTAGCTCGGATTCTTCCTTTCTACGACATGAATAAGACATATCTTCTCACAATTTACCCGCAAGACCTGAGAAAAGGCCGGATACTCGGCAGGATCCACCGGCAAGGGATACTCAGCGGGATCCACTGGCGAGCTACTCTGGCTCAGCAGGATACTCGGCGGGATCCACTGGCGGGCTGCTGGACTTAGCCGAGTATTTAGCTGAGTATATTTGAGGGTCCGAGTATTCCGGCAGTGGAACTCAGCAGGATACTCGGCAGGATCCACTGGCGGGCTGCTCTGGTGGGATACTTGGCGGGATCCACTGTGGCTCGGCGGGATCACTTGTGAGCAGCTCTGGCGGGAAACTCGGCGGGATCCACTGGCGAGCTTCTCTGGCGGGATACTGGGTGGGGGCGTGGCGTAGAAGCATCGCAAACACGGATTCCAACGTAAAATTCAACAACCCCTTCCTGTCGGGTGGGGAATTCAGCAAGTTGTGCTTTTTCAACCCCCTCTTTCATGCGGCTTGTTCAAAGGCGACGGACATTCAACTGCACCACAAGAGGAGCGGCCCCCCCCAACAGGTGGTGGAAGCACTGGATGAGAAACAAGTTTTCTTTGCAATCAACGCAACCGACCTAGTTCTCCGACGTGAAATGAGTCTGCGGGTTATGGTTGAAAACACCGTGTGAGTCCCCAACATCCCACCCAAATTGACTTTGGACTGGCTCTGACAGGCATCCAAACTTAGAACCAAACAAAAGCTTTGCTTTCCAGACCTGCGGCCATGGGGTAAATGGACACTCGTTTGTCGTCAGATTCTGAACGGCTGGGCTGTCCGTTTTCAGACCCCTGCTAAAAGTGAACAAATTGTGGGTGAATTGGAAGCTCAAGCACTAAACCAACAAAAACAAACACAAACACCTAAGGAACCAAGTAGTGGAACCCCCTGGGCGTAGCTATGAACCTAAGGAACTGGCCGGCTTGGAACGCTCCGAGGCGCCGGGTCCCCGGTCTTCGCATAGCCCACTTCGCAGCGCAAGGTGCAGACGGTGCCATGGCCCGCGCCCTCGGCGGAAGTCTTCGGCCGAAAAGAAGCTTCCAGGTGGGCGCTCAGGTTGCATCATGCTTTGATTCCATGGAACATAGGGCTGCCCTGTAAGAACACTAACACCTCCTCCTCCCTTCCATTTGGTGCAAACCCCTGGAGAAAATATACATATATATATATCCAGTAACTAGTGATACATTCCCTTTAAAACCAACAGGGGAATCTTTGTTTTATTTGACACATATCTTAAGCAAGTGGAAGGAAGGCGACGCAGGGTGCCACCGATTCCCATCCACCTTTCACCAACAAAATCCACGAAAAATGTAAGGAACTGGATGTCTGGCAACTACCAAGAAAATGGCCAGGGTGAAACCTTTCCCTCCATTTGCTGTTGCAGGAATCAACAAGAAAAAGTGAGCAGTAGTGATAGATTCCCTCTAAATCCAACCGGGGATCAACATAAACAAGTCTTAACCTCCTTTTTCTTGTTGGCTGAGTTTAAAGGGAGAAAAACACCTTCCCAAGAACCAGTTGAACAACGGGCGGAAGCCAGTGGGCAACTGGGTTTTGGACACCCTTAACAATCAACCGGTCCAGGTCGATCTGCCAGGCGGCTTGGCAATCTGCGTCGTTCACGCTGTGCAAGACACCGGGGCCTTCGGCGCCGCGCAGTTTTCGGTGAAAGAGCACTGAAGGGATTCTGCTGGAGGTGCAAGTCCAAAATACTGTCCAACGGGGTTGTGGCGGACTTTGAAAAACCAAGTCATGGACCAAAAAGGGCAAGTTGTGTAATGTGTTGCCTCCTTAACCGCGACACTTCGATGTAAACAGTAACGTTCAGCCTCTGACAGACTGCGATGGGACGCTTCAGCTTGCCCAGGCCACCTCCAGAAGACCCCGCCACCCTTAACTGGCGTTGAGCTTAACAAGGCTAAGCCCTTAGCCACCAAAGAGCACGTGTTTGGGTCTTGGAGTGCTTGTGTAGCTTTGGTGTCTAACCGAAGCTCCAAAAATGAGGGTGTCCCACCACCCCCAGTGACAGTGAGAATGACAAACAATCCGGAGAAACATTTTCTTCCTCAAACGAGAAAGTGACCCCGAATCAAAGATATGCTCAATGCCTCACTTGACTGAATTGGCAACCAAGAAACGACCAAGCTGGATGTTTCCCATTGCGCCGGTCCTCCCAACTGCCAAGTCTAGAAACGTGGTAAGTCGGTCGATCACTTCACCCTTTAAACATCACAACCCGCAAAGTAGGCTGAGGTATCATAATTTGGGCTTTCCAAAATGTAATGGGCAAAGCCACGTGTTCAGGGGAATTAGTTGGATTTTAGAATATGTTGTTGAAATCCATCATCTTGGGGAGGTTGTTGCCTTTGTTCCACTGGCAAACCTCTAAGAACAATGACTGAGTATAGGATGACATGCATCACTTTTACCACTGTCACCTTCGAATCCTGAAACTTGGGAAGTGAGCTGAGTCTGTGATTGACCTCGCAATACAAGATGCCCAAACAAGCGCAAGCGATGCTGGTGGGAACCAGTGAATAGACGGATGTGGCAAGTGTGCTTCGCATTGCTTGAGAAAATGTCAGACGGTCCTGCTGGTTTGGGTGGGGCTGCGGTCAGGGAGTGGGGAGAAAATTCCGTCCGAACGACCACGCTCATGAAGCCAACACAGTTCAGCTCCTGACTCTGACGTCGTGTTGCAACTTTTCGGTTCAGGATGGGGCGCCTGAGTGAGCGTTGGTTCCTCTTGCCCGGGTCATATTCATCCGTTTGTCCGATTCGGGCCCGGTTTTTGCACACCACAAAGTCTTGACACCCCTTTGCATGTAAGTTATTGTCAAACAAACCCGACATCCCTTGTCTAAAACTTGGACTTGGACGTGCTTTTTGCACCGCGCAAGAAGAAGTACTTTGGATTAGAACCCAAGCCAGCTTTCCCGAACCCAGCCAGGGACCCCCTTATACTAAAAGCACATATGTTTGTCCATGAACATATATTTGTCTCTCATCAGGGGGGTGGGGGGATGGACCTCCGTTGTGTTCCGTTCCTTCTTCTTTCCTTGTTTTGTGGGGGGGGGGGGGGGCGGTACGAACCATGCTTTTTTTGGGGGGGTCCTTTTTATTGGGTGCTGTAAATCCAACTTTTTGCTGGTTAAAAGGAAACATGAAGGGACTCCAAAAAGTTAAAGTCTAAAGATCCAACCGAGCTTTCATTCGGGGAAGGGATGCATCATTTCGTGGAGCTCCGACTAAGTTCTGGGTCCCGCGCCCTCAGTGCAGCCAGCAAGGCACTCGAAGGACTCGATGGCGCCGTCGCGGCAGGTGACCTCGAAGACGTCCTCGGACAGGTGGGTGGGTGGGGGTGGGGTGGGTCATGGGTGTGGCGCGGGGTGGGGTGGGGTGGGGTGGGGTGGGGGGGGTGGGTGGGGTGGGTGGAAATTGTTTCCCTTTAACACCAACAGGGGCACATTTGTTTCCCTTTATATTAACATATATATATATCTATATATATATATATATGCGCCGCATGATCAACGATTTCGCTTGATTGAACAGTATGGGGAACCCTTTTTTCTCACCCTCCAAACCTTTTTTTTCAACCCTTCCCTGTTTCTTCAACCCTTCACCCTTTCAATTTAACCCTCCCCCGTCTTTTTTAACCCTCCCCCCTTCTTTTTTAACCCTCCCCCGTTTCTTTCTGACCCTCCACCTCTTCCTTTCAACCCTCCATTTCTTTTTTGCCAACCCTGTGGCCGACGCCTGCGGCAACTGCACTAAGCTACGGTTTAGAGTTGGGTTGGTTTCGGAGTGGTTTTGGATTTAGGTGGTGGGTTTAGGGTTAGTTTCGGATGGGAAGGGTGGATTTACGGTTTTGTGGTAGAGTCGGTTTTTTGTTGGTTTAGGTTGGGCGACCTCAGATTTAAGGCTAGTTTGGGGTAGGATTAGGTTTGTGTAGGAAGGGTTTAGAGGCGGGGTAGGGTTTGTTGAGGGCGGGTTTAGGGTTGGTTTGGGATGGAAAGGGTAAGTTTGTGGTCGTTTTAAGTTTAAGGTTGGTTTCGATCAGGTCTGCTGGGTATATGGTGAGTTCAAAGTTGGATGAGGGTGTGGGTTTAGAATGGGTTTAGCATTAGGGTGAGGTCAGGGTTGGGATAAAGGTTGGATTTACATGGTGTTAGCTTTGGGTGGGATTAGGGCTTGTGTCGAAAGGCTTCAGGGTGGATTTTGGGTGGATTTAGTGTTGGCTTAGAATCTGTTTGAAGTGGGTTTGGGGTCGGCTTCGGGTGTAGGGTTGGATGAGGTTGACTTAGAGCAGGATTTCGGTGGGTTTGTGTTTGGTTTAGGTGGTCTAGAGTAGGTCTGTGGTGGCTGTAAGGGTAGCTTAGAGTTGGTGTAGGGTTGGTTCAGGGCAGGTTTGCGGTTCTATGTCTAGGGTGGCTTAGGGTTGATTTGGGGTGGCTTGATTTCAGGTGGGCTTAGGGTTTTTAAGGGTATGTTGTTCGTTTGTTTTGGGTTGGATGTAGGTTGGATGTAGGTTGGATGTAGGTTGGTTCAGGGTTGGTCTGGGATGGTTTAGGGTGGGGTTTGCGGTTGGTTTCGGCTTGGATGTGGATTGGTTTTGCGGTTGGCCGAGGGTTGGCTTCACTGGATTTAGTGTTGGGTCAAGCTCAGCTTGAGTTGGATCGGGGTGGATTCATGGTTGGTACAGTGTGGGCTTATGGTTGGTTTAAGGTTGGTTTGGAGTGGCTCAGGGATGGTTAGGGTTGGTGTAGGGCTGGCCCAGGTTGGTTTTTGAGTTTAGTGTGGGTTGCTTTTGGGTGAGTTTAGGGTGGGGGCAAGGTTGATTTAGGGTTGGTTTTTGCTGGGCTTGACTTTAAGGTTGGTTCTCGGGGTGGTTTGGGATTGGTTAAAGCTGGGTTTAGGGTGGGTTTAGGCTTGGGTTAGGATTGGCTTAGGGTCGTTTTAGGGTTGAGGGTTGGTTTTGGGTCGGTGGGTCTGTTCAGGGTTGGTTTAGGTTGGGCTTGGGGTTGCGTTAAAGCTAGAGTAGGGTGGGGTTGGGGTGTTGGCTTAGGCAAAGCTTAAGGTGTGGGGTGGGATTGCGGTTGGATCAAGGTTCGGGCGGATGTAGAGTTCGTGTAGGGATGGGTTTAGGGTGGGTTCAGGACTGGCTTGTTGGTTTAGGGTTGGTTTAGTTTGTTGATTTAGGTTTGGTTTAGGGTCGGTACGGGTGGGTTATGTATGCTTTAGGGTGGTTTCGAGTAGGTCAGTGGTGATGTAGGGTGGGTGTATCTTGGCTTGGGGTGGGTTTAGGGTTGGACAAGAGATGTTTCTGGTTTGCTTAGGGCTTGTTCAGCGTGATTTAGTGTAGGGTGGGTTTGGGGTGGGTTTGGGGTGGGTTTGGGCGTGTTTGGCTGGTTTGAGATTGATTTAGAGTTTGGCTGGTTTGAGGGTTGGCAAGGTTTGGCTTAGGGCGGGCCTAGGGTTGGTTTGGGTTGGGTTGGGTGCGGGGCGGGCTTAGGTTGTTTTAGGTTTAGGGTCAGAAAAACAAGGTTGCGGGGTGAAACAAGCAAGCTCGCGGGTGAAAAAAACAAGGCGGAGGGTGAACAAAAACAAGGCGGAGGGTGAAAAAAACAAGGCAGAGGGTGAAAAAAACAAGGTGAGGGGTTGAAAAGAAAGGATTTCTCAGGGTTGGAGAAACAAGGTTCCCGCAGACGGTTCCCAAGCAGGGTTTGAGGGTTGAAAAAAAAGGAAGGGTTAAAAAACAACTTCGGAGGGTGAAAAAAAAAGGGAGCCCGAACAGTATCTCACCCACAACCCCATTCTACATATTTAGGCCCTTACCATACACTTTGGTGGGATAGAGGTGTGAGCCTAAACCATGTTTGATTTTTAATGGGGCTGAGATCCGGATCACATTGAAAACATGCAGGGACTTCCCAGGCAAACGGTAGGACCTACAGTAAGTACACGGTCCGAAACGGTAAGATCACAAAAAGGAAACGGCATGTTCTATCCGGATTTACCCTTTCCCAGCACTCATGAAAGTGCACAACAGGCATTCTCGAGAGGATTGTGGTCTTCCAAAGCCCTCCTGTCTACTTCAATGATTGGAAACATGACTAAAGGGAACCCCCTCGGGGTTTTAATGCTTCCCTTTTAAGTAAATCTCCATTTTCTTAACTCCCCTGGGAAAAATAAGAAATACTTCCAGTAGTGATAGATTCCCTTTAAAACCAACAGGGGGAAAAAAACAAAAACTTAACCAAACGGAGCTGTTTATACAGTTTTTGGTCAGCACCCCTAATTGGTGGAACGTGGTTCATGAGGGGTTTCCCATTCACCCCCTAAGCCAGGGGTACAAATCAGACATCAGCTGGTTGCAGCGCCGGGCTCCGGCGTGCCGCTGGCGCACCTTGCGCGGCAGGACTCGCCGTGGAGCATCCGCTCGTAGCCCGCGCCGCAGGCGCCGGAGGCGTCGCAGGAGGCGTAGCACCGGGGGACGCCGAAGAGGAACTCGAAGGCCAACAAGGGCTGGTGAACATATCCTCGGCTTAGGATCCAACCACCCACCCACCCCAGTTTCCTCCAAATAGGGGGCTTTACAGGATATCCAACCCCTTCTCCTCCCCCCCCCCCGCCAGTTTCCTCCGGGGCTGTGTAAGGGTGTGTTTTTTTTTGGCTGTGGGTCATCATTCCAGGGTTTCTTAGGTGGTGTCCACAGTATTGCCGGTTTCTTCTGGGCTGCCCTCAGATCCCCCGCAAAAAGTGACTAACTTTTAGTGAGTTAAATGGAACCACTAAATACTAAAAAGCTAAAAGGCTAAGGGAATGGCTGGGAGCCACCAAGTATCCTCGAAGGCTTCCTAGGATCCAACCACCCACCACCCCCCCGCCGTGGCTTGATACCGTGGATGGTCACGAAATGAAACCATGGTTGACATCATTGTTGGTGCTTGCAGGGGAATCCAATCATTCCCAACGTTTCTGAACGGTGGTGCAGCGCCCCGAGTTTAGCGCCTAATCAAGGGCACGCCGTGTCTACTAAGTCACAGCTTGCCAATTAGGTGATAACCAACAGTTGCCCTCATTGGACCCACAAATACAAGGGGGAAAGCTGAGGTAAAATTGGGCCAAAAGGTTGCGGGTAAGTCCCTTCTAACCTTTTGGGACTTTGACGAACAATGGGAATGCCAACCTGGGAAAGCCAAAAGGTCCGATCCGGTCGATTCGCTTTGGGCAACTGAGAACCCAAGAGCAATTGAAGGAGTCCACCCCTGCGGAAAGTCATTCGAGCGCACAGGCCGCAACTGGATTTTTCTGGGCCGTCCCCGAAAATTCGACCCAAGGCTTGATTGTGGCTCGATGTCAAGAGAAAGTTCCGATTTTCTCTGCCTGAGCTTCAGGGCTGGTGGAAGAACAAAGTGGTCGCTTGCCCGGCTGTGGGCAGAAGAAAAGGACACCCCGGTGTGGTTGCTTCTATTTGTGGGCGCTGAGGTGACTGGCCAAAAGAAGTTTGAACTTATTGGCCTTGATCAAAATGATGAATCAGTTTGCCGGCGAACAAATTGCAGTTTGCCCACTCAACAGTTGGGTAGGTCCCCGTTAATGGGAAAGGTCCAGCCTGTGGTGCATTGAGCTGCACCAGCGTCTTTGTCGGTTCAAACCCGGCAACTCCGGGTTGGTCAAAATGACCCCGCGCAAAACGTTAAACGTTGGCAGATTCGTGGCTAGGTCGTAGGGGAACCCAAAAAGGATACAGGGCACTACTGGGGGACCTAGGTGGGGTAGTAGCAAACACTGGCCCCATTAGTTTACCACTATCAACCACCTAAGTCCCCAAGTGGTAGGTTCAAGGGAAACACCCCCCATCTGCTGACTTTGATAACCCCTCAAAAAGCAGTCAAAATGATGACCGTCGCCGGCAGGTTCCGTTGTTTGGGTTACGGGTTGGGAAAGGTGTGGTAGCTTGGGTGAAAGTGGATGGCACGGTTCTCGCTTGGTCTTTGGTTTGACATCCAAAACCCTGGCCTTCTTCTGGGGTCATGCTTTGTTCAACATTTAGTGAACCTCAACATGGAAAAGAGTTTCAAAGGATATCCCACCAAGTGGGTGTCTTGGTTAGAGGAACACCCACAATGCTGGTTTCGTGTTGCTTCTCTTCAACATCAGAACTTGAAGTACCCTCATAACAAGAAGCACAATGCAACTCATCATCTGAGTCAATCAAAACCCGGTCTTATAATCGTCTACCCACAACCATGTCTTGAACGGTTTTGAATTGTCAAGGCGGCCGCAGACAAATTTCTGGCAAGGGCATTGTCCCTTGACCTTCATCTCCCCGGGCTTTGAGCAAGTGGCTCATTCAACCACCAGCTGTTCCTTTCAGGTTTTGATGGTTTTCTGAAAAGAAGGATCCCTGTAAAGAATGGTAAAGCTTGCCTTCCATTTGGTTAAGACCCCTGGAAAAAGATTGAGAACATATGCCCAGTAGTGAAATCGTTTCCCTTTAAAACCAACAGGGGAAAAAATATATATTTCAGCAAATGGAAGCCCTTGGAACTCTGCCAACTCCTCGAGTCATAATCAAAACCCGGTACAAGAATGGTTCACCCAGAACCATGTAAAGAGTTAAGAAGGCGGATATCCGCAGCAAATTATGGTTGGGATCGTCCTTTACCAGCCTTCATCTACCCGGGTTTTGAGCAAGTGACTCATCTGCACCTTCCGAGATTCGTCCAAAGACGCAGCTCAAGAAGCCGCTGGCCACAAAGTCCGCAGGACATCTCGGTGCGTTGCGCGCGCGTTTGCGCGCTTCCCCCATGGAAAAAGGAGTTGGGCTCAAAATAGGTTGGACGGCTGGACCCCCCCCCCAGCCCCCCAAAGCAACAGAAGAAAAGAAAGAGGTGGCTTCCTTGTGGTTTTCCTTAAACCCCAAACAGGGCGCCTTCAACACATGCGCCAGCCCTTTTCCAGACTTTTCCAACCATTGATCTTCCAAGCCCACACGGACTGGACACATTGGAGAGCACGCTTTCTCACTTAGGAGCTGGACATCAAGGTGTGCGCTTGCTGCGTCCAGAATTGATGTTGGCAAACGATCAACACTGAAATGCCCTGAAATAGCAACACTTGTTTGGCTTTACACAACACATCAGGCCATTTTTTCAAAAAAAAGGAGAAACAAAAACAACAACAAGAAAAACTTGCCTGAAGCTCAAACGGTTGACTGCACAACCACGTTTGGGAAACAGACCGTCACAAATGGAAACGCTTGTCAGTTGTTTCGCAGGGAACCGATTACAGAACAACTGAGCAAACCGCACGGCCAAAGGGCTAGGCATCAGGCGTGACCACCAGCAGACCATTCTACCAAAAGGTCAGACTCAGTTCGTTGGCGAATCGGCTTTGGTTTACTAATTCACTCTACAGCCTTCGCCAAACAACAGATTTAGGCATTGGAATCGCGGGGGGGGGGGGGGGGCAGTTTTGGTATTCTTACAAAAGCCCAAGATGAAACAATACCAAAAAGGGGAACAAAAAACAAGACTGACTTTGAGAACTCATGACCCCGTAGTTGATTGAAACTCAGGTTGCATGCTATTGTCATGGTTTGATTCCATTCATCATACAGGTCCTTCTGTAAGAACTGGGCTGTCCTCAGATTCCCCGCTAAAAGCTTAACTTTTAGTGGGTCAAATGGAAAACCCCACTAAACGCTAAAAGGCTAAAAAGCAAAGGGGATGGCTGGGCGCCACTAAGAGAACAACAACACCACCAACACCTCCAGTAGTTTGAGGTTAGAATAAGGCTACCCGATTCTTTTTTCTGTAGTCTACTTTGGTAGGGGAACCCTCCCCCCAAAAACGTTGGCAAAAGGGCACTACTGGGGGACCCAGACAACAACACCATCAACACCTCCGCCGTCTTGCGGCCACTGGTCAAGTCGCTGCAAGTTGCAGAGCGAGCCATGCGGAAGGCCAGCGCAGAAGTCGTGGCTTAGGCCGTTGTACACCTCGCGTGGCGCGCGTGGCGCGCGTGGCGCGGGGCTCCCGTTCCACAGCCCAAAGGAAGCCCAAGCCGGGCCAAGATGAATGGGAAAAGGGGCGAAGAAAAACCAAGGGCCAACTTAAAATGGGAAAAGGGACATATGAAACCGCGAAGATGAAGGGAGCCCGTGTTGTTTAAAGGGACATATGGAATGAGAAGCCAAAGGGAACCCATGATTGCTTTTGCTTTTTTTTTTCTTTGTGTTTGTCTTTTCTTTCTTTTTTCTGGCGGGGAGTTCAAACTTGCCAGAGTCTGCACCATCGGACAAGCGTAGGTCTTTTCCTAGACCTGGTGGAAACCAAAATAGGCATTTTTTGAGACCCTTTCGGTGGTTTGAACAAACATGCCAAAGGGAAGCCCATCCTGGTGTACCAGTTCCCAGTGGCCCACGGAAGCCACTTGGGAATTGTCCATTTGGGTCTTCGGGAACCCCCAAAATGATGGCTTTGCTTTTGGTGTCCCTTCAAAACCACTCCAAAAGGGGTACTCTCAAAAAAAAGACACCTCCTATTTTTCTTTGGGGGTGCGGGGAACTCAAAGAAGGAGAGACCCACCTGACGCCCACTTGCGGTTTGCTTTCAAATTCAAATCCTGGGCATGTTTCATGGCTTACGTTTGGGGAGCAGCAGAAATGTGGTCAGAGGGCTTGATCTGTTGGCCAGAACGTCTGCGCGGCTCAGTGTGTGTGTGTGTGCGTGTGTGTGCGTGTGTGTGCGTGTGTGCTTCCGTTCCTCCAATGACATGTCCAAAGTGAGCAAGGGAAAACCCGGACCAAATAGGATGGTCACGTTTTAACCCAATGGAGCAAACACGTTCCGCTGATCTCAAGGTGGCAAGGACTTTCCTAAAGGAATGCAGATCTCCCACAAAGGAATTCTTCCGAAAAATCAGAGATTCGACCATTGGGCGGCTTCTTGCCAAACATGAAGATGTTCGAATCTCTTTGGCGGGTCCCAATTTGGCCGTGGCTCAAAAAAGTGTACCAAAATGGCACCTTGGTAAATGGAACCAAGCTCGGTTGCTTTCTGCTCCCCTGCTAAAAGTTTAAGTGGTTTAATGGAAAACCCACTAGTTGGCAAAAAGTTAAAGTCCTAAGATCCAAGCAACATGCGCCAAAGCAAAGACTCGAACCTGTGTAACCCGAGCTCTTAAATTTTGAGCCACACCCATTTGACCTTGGACTCTCTCTGTGCACCAGTGGGACGTGCTTCGTGCCAAATGCCCGGACGCCAAACTCGTCGAAACGTCGAAACCAGGCCGGCCCAAAGAACCTGCTCTGCCCAAAGCACTTTAGTGGATGTCCAAAGGAGATCCACTAAATCCCATTTTCTTGGGCTGGCTGCTGAGCGACCCCCCCGGCTTCGGTGGTCTGGGTTTAGCCTCACTTCCTGAGATGGCCCAACCAAGTCGCCAAATTTGTTTCTCGCTCAAATGGTCCAAACCCAAAAAGTGACCAAAGTCCAAGTCCCGGAACTCAGGGAGTGAGGCTTCGGGTATCCTTCCATTTGCTTCAGCCGCCTGGAAACCTAAAACATATTTCCAGTAGTGAGATTCCTTCCCTTTAAAACCAACAAGGGAAAATAATAATGATCATTTCAGCAAACGGAACCTATATTCTTGTGGGAGGAGACCCCACACATGGGGGTTGATCCATATGGACGTATCCCAGTAGCGCAGAAAAAAAACATCCGCCCGCCGCTGGATCCGTCCGCGTTGCCTGAGGGGCCTCCATGCACCTGGGCCAGCAGTCGAAGGAGGCGGGAGACAGCTCCCCGTAGCCGCACCTCAGGTCGTCGTTTGAGGCGGTCTCGCGACGGTCTCCGCTTGGCTTCTCGTTCTTTGCAACCGTGGGCTTGCAACAAGCGGGTTTTTGTTGTTCGCAGCCCCCTGCTAAAAAGGGATAAGACCCAAACAACGCCGAAACCTAAAACTTGATCCAGCAAAGTTCTTGAATGCCAACTTTTATAGCAGGTGAATCCCCCACACACGAATCGTTGAGAAATAGCGAACCACTTGGTACCTGGTCTGACAAATTACTATCAACAGCTGAATCCTACCCATCAACCTGAAACGTGGTTGAGACTACATCAAAATTAGAGAACTATATGGGTGTTTCTCCCCTCCAGGTGGGTGGTTTCCTTTTGGTGTATCTTTAAAACCATCCAAGAGGGGTTCCCGATTTTGAGGCGGACCCATATGAACATATTCATGGCTTTGTGCTTTGAGGGTATCCTTTCTCTACCAACCTTTGGGACCCGCTTCTTTAAAGTGACGTAGAGCCAACCACAAAGCACCTAACTTCTATACTCACCAGTCTCAATAGCGGGGATCCCCAACAGGGGCCTTTGATGAAAAAAGGTATCCCGGTTTGGCCCTGCGCGAAACAGTGTTGCTACCTGGTGGAGTGTGTGCCCAAGTCGAACCTGCATCTACTCGTTTGTTTTTGATTTGCCACCTGGATCAATTCCGGTCCGGAATCCGCTCCCCTCAAATGCGCCTGCCCCAATCAAAAATGACCAACTGAATTTCCACTGGGAGACTGAAGCCTTTTTGGTTGGTTGACCCGAACAACACATCGGAAAACAGCACGGTCCGGGTGGCTTTCATCATTGCAGGCCTCTTTTGACGGCTTTCTTTAGTCAGCTACAGTAGATCGCATTGGGAAGCTAGGTCCTCCAGTAGAGAGGTTAGAAAAAAGGGTACCCGATTTTTTTCTGTAGTCTATTTTAGTAGGGGAACCCTCCCCAAAAAAGGGTGAAAGGGCACTACTGGGGGACCTAGGAATATATTCTTGCAATTGTTGGTTCCATCTTTACTTGCAGGGGAGAAGTGACATTGTGGCCTTTTGAAGAATAAGAAAACTAACAGGTCGGCCATGGTCAGCCTTAGGCAAGTGCTCTGAACAATACACCAGGCACTTGTGGCTGCATAAGTTGTCCTATGGATTTTATTTTTATTTTTTTAATGGGAAGCCTTTGACGAACATCTTCTTCATGGGGATTTATGCGTTTATGTTTGTTGCTGGAAGGTAAGTGGTGCTTTGCAGATTCTTTGCTTTGCTCTCAAGACGTCATTTGGCCCACGCGGATAGACTTGAGGAATGGAAGCCCTGAGGGACCAAGGCATGAGGTGCCTGAGGTTCCTTAGGAGCCTAAAGATTCCTGAAGAAATGCCACACATTGACCCACAATACGGGCGTTTTACGTCGGGCTTGGTTGTTTGTGGGCGTTGTCAAAGTCGGACATTGGCAGTGTGCTTCCCTTCAACCGTTTAGAGATCATGAGGGCGGTCACTGGATATGACTTTCAGTTGTGATATGAAGACTATCCTCCCAAATGGTTTGGGAGCAACATTAAATGAGCACCCTTTGGTGGACATAGATTTCCTGGTTGTGCTACTTTTTAATTGGAGGGTGTTTGCCCTTCGAATATCCACAGCCCAAAACAATCCCCAATTGAGGTGATTCTATTTGTTCTGGGCAGTGGGGTCTCTGATTTCCTAAGAGGCCCGAACAAAAACACACCAAACAGCAACAACAGAGTTTGCGCTCCCGGCGTTTGCGAGTCCGCGGAGTCCGCGAACTCGAAAACGCGGGCTCGTCCGCGGGCTTTGGCTGACCAGCATCCCCTCATGGGAGCTGCCTTTTTTTTCAAAGGTTTTTTTTTTGTGGTTTCAAAAACCCACCCCCTTCAGGGGACGCTCTCTTTGGCCGAGGGGCTGAAGCAGGGGTAGGGACTCGGTGAACTCGTCCTCGCACGCGGTGGTGCAGTTCTCGCCGTGCCGCAGAACCGCCACCGGAGCTCCTGCGGTCGCCGTACGGTTTTTCGCGGGGTTTTTCGCGCTTTCAGCGGGGCGTGGGAAGAGGCCCAAGCCTTTTGCTGCCCAGAGGCTCCGATCGGCTTCGGCTTTCAAGGGAAGACCCGACCCCATTAGACACCCCGGGAATTGGTGTTTGGGACCCGGTCTCAAAACCTGGCTGTTAAATCGGGCCCTAAATCCATCGGGAGCCTTTAGGTGGTCAAACATGTCCATCCGCGAGACACGGGCCAGGGTTCAAGGAACAAAACCTGCGGTATCAAGAGACCCTGAGCAGAAAATCTTGAAGTTAAGAGACACAACACGGGATGGGTCATGTTCTATGTTTGGACTAGCTCTTCCAATGGACCGGAAGGAACCTAAGGAAGCAGGCCCCTAAAAGAAATGCCATGTTCAGGGCCCCGTGCAACAAGCTTGGGGCAGGACCAATAACCGCTTGGTTGATGGGGGTCCTGAAAGGGGCTATTCCACCTTTGGGCAGTTCAAAACTGTTTTTCGACACAAGTCGTTTGTTTTTGGTGCTTTTGGTTGTTCTCTTAAAAGACAAAACAAGGTGTTACAGTGTGCTGTTGCAAACACACACAGACTTCGACCCCCCCCCCCCCCAGAAACAGTCAAAATCATGACCTTTGCTTAAACCAAACAATTTTATGAGCGAAACAAATCATGAGCAAAACCAACGGCTTCCTGTTGATTCCAGCCTCCCGTCTCCGACTCGGATGGTTTTTCGATGCTTCGAGTCCTGCTGCGTCGAGGCACGGCGGCGCCAACGCCCCCGCGATGTTTGACGGCGCGGCGCAGGGGGCGTCGCTCACCGTCAGGTTGCCCAGGGCCATGCTGAAGTTCCCGCCTGAAGCTCATCCGCTCTTCATAAGATAGAAATTAATCAACATATTGACTGTTAATAAAGGATCCGCCCGGTAATGTTGACTGCCAGGTAATGTTGCGCCAACTAAAACATGATGGGAGACCATTGTGGTTGGTATTTACAGGGGGAATCATCATTCCAGAGTTTCTTCATAAGATAGAACTTATTAAAACTCTTGACTGTCAATAAAGCATCTGGAAGAAGCGCATGTAAATCAACCCCGGTTTATTTAATAGGGCGGTGGGGGCCCCTGCAAAAGTGATGATTCAAGCTCCCATACTGTGGATGGTTGCGAAATCCGAGACCGCACCACGAAATGAAACCATGGTTGAAACCATTAGTTGTTGGTATTTACCAGGGAACCATCATTCTAGGGTTTCTGATCGGTGGTGCAGAATTTCGTCCATCCACAGTATCAATCAACCCCGGTTTCTTCATAGGGCGGTGGGGGCCCCTACAAAAGTGATGATTCACCACTAAATCCTGAAATGCTTGCATGAACCGTGTTTCCAAATATTTGCTTCTACCAGCCCCTATCTTTTCCATAGCGATTTGGCGGGCCATACAGAGCCCGGGGACCAACTCCGGGCGAATGAAACCCGAGAAATCTTGCGGCTCTATCTGGTTTCTTGCCTGCAGGCTTGCTTCAAAGCTAC
Organism: Effrenium voratum; assembly: GCA_963377175.1. NCBI lineage: Eukaryota > Dinophyceae > Suessiales > Symbiodiniaceae > Effrenium > Effrenium voratum. The sequence goes on along the minus strand of CAUJNA010002302.1, from coordinate 748,489 downwards.
CTTGGCGCACTGCAAAACCCTGCGGGTAGAAAGATGGGAGTTTCACTGAAGGTGTCAAAAAGACGATGCCCCGAATTTGTGTTCCTTTCCCTAAACCTGTACAGGGGTCCAGGGGTCGCTGAATTTCCCCATACATGCTTGCAACTCACTGGCGGGTACCTCTGAAACGATCGCCACTTTTGGAGGTTCAAACAGGGAAATGGCTCAGAACCCATCCTTCGCTTGGGGACACCCCTATTTATCTCCACGAGTTTGGTGCATCCGTCGACGTTACGCCACAGGCGGACCAAGCTGCCCAGCGAGAGGCACAGCGCGTAGGTGCCGACCACCTCCTCCGTTTCAGCCAGATCCTGCGCCACTGGCCTGAGCCTCGAACCATTTTGGCCATCAACTTGCGCGACCAGGCGACTGGGGGTGGTAGGTTTGGTGGGGGTGGCAGGTGGGTGGGGTAAATACTACCATACGTTGTGGTTTCAACCATGGTTTCAAAGTGGTGCGAAACGGATTTCGTCCATCCACAGACTGGAGAGTTCTTCAATCAAAAGTACAACACCTTGGTATGGGCGAAGGCACGGAGCCTCAAATACCACAAACTCAAAAGGATGAAACCTAAAAACAACAAAACACAACCCGCCCTGTACGAATGATCATGGCCACTTGCTTTTCGGTGTTGTCAGCAACTCTGAATAACTGCCCCCCTTTCCAATCATGGGAGCGCTGAATTCGGGCCTATCCTGGAACTCCCAACTCAATCTCATAGGATTCCAGTGTGACCTTCAGTGTTGCTCACAAGAATGGGCGCTCGGGGACAAATCATTCAAACATGAGCGGTCGCCCACCCCAAGCAGGTTCCGTAGCATAGAAGTCTTGCCCAGTATCCTCAGTAACTGCGGGACACCCTTTGGCTCTGGCCTTCAGGCCCTTCAAATATCCCCCCCCCCCCGCTCAGCTAAGACTGCCAGTGGCAGTTGAAAGGAATTGGCCCACCCGGGTTTGATTCCACCTTTGGGCGCTGACCTCTGCAAAATTGAAATAGACGTTGGCGCCGCTGAAACGGGCCTCAGAGGTCTCAGGTTCCTTACCCCTTAAAACTCCAAGCCCTGGGGAAGTTAATCTTCTACAGACATATAGCCCATGTTACCCAAAAAGTCGAAAAGTTGTGTTTCTTAAGAGGTCTCAGGTTCCTTTCACGACCTGACATGAGCGCTCCATCCTCATGCACTGGATCGGCCGGGCAGCAGATCGAAGAAGAGCGCGGAGAGGTTCGAGGCGTTGGAGGGCGCCTTACGTCAATCAGGCCACATCCGAATCGTCGCGCCCGTTTTGGAAGGCAGCTTTGCCCATGTTGCCCATGGATGTGCCAGGCCCACCTTAAATACGTGAGGGTTATGGAAAGCAGGTGGTGGACACACACCCGTGGAGAAATCGGCCACTTACTGTTGGGCAAGGAACATCCCAGTGTATTTTCTACGGCTTACCCGTTCTCAATCCAGGGATTCTTTCCGCAAAACCACCAGTGACTCCATTTTGCTGGTACTCAAGAGAGCCGCCCTTAACAGGCCAAAAGGAACATGCCCCAGTAACACTGGCAACTGGGGTCTGCAACCAGAAGGCTGAAACAAATTTGCTGCAATTTGTTTGTATTGTGGGACCACACTGGACGCACATACCTACGCAGAGGCTACGCGGTTTTCGCTCCACGTAGCAATTGGCTGCACGCGAAACCTACGCGAAACACATGGCTTGATGCTGGTGGTCTGGTGGCCCACCAGGCCTCCTGAAAAACCTCACGGACGAGATCCACTCTGGGCCACTGAGTCCGGGATTGAGTGGTTGAAATGAGTCCGGTGAGCTTTCAAGAGACATCTGGAGGCGTGTGGGACACGGTGGCACGCTAGGTGCATGATGCGGGAAACCAGGGAAACCAGGATGATCGGTCCTGAGAAGCACGAAGACCGAGTTGAAGTACAAAGGAGGAGTTGAACGGGTATGATAACCCTGAGTCTTGTTTTGAGACAAATCCGACCTGTCCCGGGAGAGACCCTCAACTACGTCCTAGTAAAAGTTGGAGGACGATTGGCCCGAATACCTGCTTCCCAATGGTTTGGGGGAATCATGGAACCGACCAAACCGAATCAGATGGGCCCAGAATCCACTGACTAGAACATGGCTATGGGTCAAACAAATGTACCAACATGGCACCTTGGCAAATAGAGCCAAAAACTAAAACCTGTGTACCCCCAGTTGTTTAATTTTGAGCCACAGCCACATGACCCCCCGGCCCAGGAGCAATCGGCTGGGCGATGCCCCACACCGACGCGGACGCGGACGCGGAGGTGCAGGAGGTGTTTTTCACCAGCAGCAGCCGGTTGTCCAGGCTGAAGCCGTCATCCAGGCTGCCCACGATGGAGTCATCGGCCTCAGCGATCCCCAAAAGATCGCTAGAAAACAGTTGACCAGCTAAATGATTCGGTTATGGTCATGACTTGCTTGATTAAAAAGTGTTGACCTTTTGCACTTGTTCTAGTGTATGAACACTAGGCGACAAAAGGGTTGGCTTGAGCCTATATACTTTGGTTGTGAACTTCACAGCACATAATGATCATGACTTAATTCGATATGATTTGGAAACACTTATGAACACATGATCATGAGTGTCCTTGGCTTTGCAGTAGCTCGCGACCAACATATAACGCATGATTCCTTCTGGTATTCCACAACCGTGGCTTTCTTCGTTTGTTCTAACTCTATGCAATTTAAACCATGATGAACCTGCTTTGTTTCAAGCTCTTGCCACGTATCGATTACACCTGATTTGCTTTTGGGAGAATGCATTGACGCTGGAAAGCCCTTGCGCCAAAGCTAGTCCTTAAGTCCGGTAACGTCCCGTCTTCTTAAAACGGCCCCGAGTAACTGTGGGGTCCATGGCTGTGAGAGCGCCTCCTTCGGGACTGGTCATCCCAATAATCCGGGTGCGTTGGCCGCGTGTGTTTCCTGGGAATTCTCCTTTAAAGGCTTTCAAGGAAGACAAGTGTAAACTCGGATGTTCAACCTATACTCAACACGTACTTCCAAAGTGGGTTGAACATCCAAGACCTACTTAATACTTACTTCCAAAGTGGGTTGATGCAGGAAACTTTGCCTCTCTCGCTCTCTCTCTCTCTCTCTCTCTCTCTCTCTCTCTCTCTCTCTCTCTCTGTATACATATATAAAAGAATTTTGTCTGTGACGATGCCATTCCGTGAGCCCACCATGAAAAGTACGTTAGGGTCATAAGTTGCCGCCGCGCTGCAAGGGAGACGTTGCACGTCTCGTTGAGGCGGCAGCCAATTTCCAGGCCAGTCATTGGGCCATAGATCCTTCGTGCGGTGAGAGGTATGGAAAAGGCAGCTTAAAGCCTGAAAAAAGAGACAAAATTCAGCCAGGTATGTTTTTCAAGAAACTTAACATTGATTTATTTATTTATTTATTTATTTTTAAAGCAAACAACAAAAAACAATGTACTGGAAGGTATCAAACATGACCCCCCCCCCAGCCAAATGATCCAACCAACTCAAAACGCCAAGTGCCTCCAACCACAAGATGCAACATCTCTAGGGGTTGATTCCCCATTGTTTTCAACCATCGATCTTTCAAAAACCGGCTGGTTCCCCTGCGTTTTCGATGGTCTCCTGAAAAGATTCGGATCTGTGGAAAGAATGGAAATGCAAGGTACTCATAGACATATCTATGGAAAACATAGAAATTGACATGGAACTCAACACCGACTTGTGGATCTGTTCAATTGTCTCAGTATGTGAGGGTAAACTGGATGAGGGAATCGAGAACATCACCTACTCGTTGCAAGCGCCAAGTATCATGAGGCTGGCATAGGAGATGCCCGTGGCTTCGCCAGTGGCATGCCAACATACCAGCAGTCTCTGCGGATGAGCAGCCAAAGGGGTGCCAAGCAAGTAGGTCGCATTATCCTGGCCAAACAGGGGCAAGAGTCCGGTGGATGTGGACGAAAAATGCGGAACCACAAACTTGATACCCGCTCTCCCACTAACATGGCACCTCAGAAATGGACCCTAAAAGAGGAATTTGATCTTCCAGGTACCCTCCCGCTGGTGCTATATCTCTACAGTCACGGGAAAGAAACAACATCAAATGTGGTGGTTGGTTTGAGCCGTCATTTTTTTTCTTCTTTGCCTCTCTCGGTGCCGCAAAACAAATGTAGAACTCCGCTGGATGCCTGTGTTCAACCGGGCGCTCGTAGGGTTGGTGCAATATGTGGTGCTATGCTGTTGGTCGTTGAAACAGCTGCTAAAGGTCATGTTGATCTCAACAACTAACGTTTTGCACTCCAAGTAGAATGGAACCTGAAGGAGCCTCATTTGCATTGTCGTGAAGGGATCCTAGGTTTGGTGCTATAGCAATATAAGCGGAGGGCATTGGTTTATTTATGGAATTACCACAAAGCAACGTACTTGGACGAGGGATTTGTTGACCCATTGCCTTCATCATGTTTTCCTTTGACCACCATTGTTCCACCTGGCTCATGTTGCTATTTGTCAAAAAAAAGTATCCCTGGAAACAACTCACTTCCAGAGTAAATCAGTCAGAACATCCGCTTTTTGCTTGCCACTCACAAAAAACATACTCCCAAAACGTACCATGATGAGAGTCAGGCCCAGTTATAGAATGTATATTTTATTGCTTGCTTCACATGGACTCACTGACTCACTGGTAAAATGTAAAATGTATCCTAAGTCTACCCCAGGTACAAAGTCCAGGAACTCGTGGAGTGCGAAAATGAAGTGGGGCGCACGGTGTGAGCAACGCCCCGGCACGCCTCGCTGCCGGCGAGCGCTGGGTTTGACAGCCCCGCCAGGAAAATCGCCGGCACCTCGCGAGGGGTCGGCTGCTCGGCTGGTTGCAGCTCGACCAAAGATATGGCCATGGGTCAAAACCCCGGTTATCCCCCGGTGAACATCCCAATCCCCACTAAAATAGACTAAAGAGGGTGGTGCACCCAGCCCAAAATGGTACCATTGGTGTTGCCTCACGGGCATATCCCACAAGAATCCGTCTAAAACCGCAAAAGAGTGCGGTCCTCTTAAAGGCTGGACGTGTCCACCCCAAGACCCGAAGATGAAAGGGGGAGGTCTGGTTCCAATTTTTGTTGTAATCTTCCAAGCATGAAAGGTGAAAGGCAGTTGAAACAGAATTCCAGGGGCTGAAATTCACTTCCCAATTCAATTTGAGGGGTGGGATAGCTAATCGTTGAGGATCTAAGAAGATAACCTACCTCATACTTCCAAGAAATCATGAAAGTTACAGTGAACCGTAGAGCCCTGATGTATGTAGTGTTTCTCCATGTTACCCTTTGAACCCCCTGTAAACCCCTAGACTTGAACCCATAGCAACGCGCAAAGCATGCCAAGAACCCAAGACGCAAACAAACATATGCCGGAAGTAGTGAGTCAACCCCCTGACAGCAACGAAATACCAAGAGTTGGCTTAATCCTGATCGAGGTTGGGGATACTTTTCCCACTAAATTTGGTGCCCAGGTTCCTAACTGCAACCCACCAATTCCGGTGATGAAGGAACGGCAAAGAGCTTCCTGTTGATGGAAACCAAGAGGAACCTAACCGCCAGACAAAACCTGCCAGGAGTGGTAAACTCCATTCTGTTCAGGGCCCAAGGAACACGTGTTGCAAGATATCGAAGGGTGAAAAGAGCGGGGAATCAACCCTGAAAATTCAGCTTCGTCATACGCACCTCTTTGACATGGCGTACATTATCCTCCAGTCTGTCCGTTCTTTCATAACATATGCTTTTTCCAAAAGAATGAAGCCTTAGACTACCCTCCCACCAATTCCCATTAAAAATGACCTTGGACCCCCCGAAACGGCAGGTTCCACGTTTGGTGGGAGCGTACCTTTCCCCAGGTTCCAGGTTAACTCTCGATTCACCCAGTCAGTTGCACTCCCGTAGGTCACCAGGGGAAACCACCATGTAGAACTTGAGGGTACGGTAGACTAGGTCCTCCATAGAGGTTGGAACAAGGGTACCAACTTTTTCTGTAGTCTACTTTAGTAGGGGAACCCTCCCCCGAAACAACAGTAAAAGGGCACTGCTGGGGGACCTCGTAGAGCTCGCTGCCGCGCTTCGCCTCTCCCAGCCCCCAGCCCCAACCCCCCACCCGCCCCCCAACCGCCTCCCCGCTGCGGTTCTCGCACGGAAACGACGCCTCGCCCAGCGTGAGGCGATTTGCCGATGCCAAGTTGAGGCCGCTGACCAGGATGAGGCACTCGAAGCCCACCCAACACCTGTGGAAAAGCGACATCCGTGTCGCACCAGGAGCCTCAAAGACCCATGAACCTGTCATACCTACACAAAGCACGATGAATTTTTTTCGGGGAAACACGATGTTTTCGGAAAACCCAATATGGTGCAACCCGGAAGACAGATCTAACGTTGGCATGGAAAGGTGGCCATGAAATAGACATGGGGAGGATGCAACAGTCCGGTGACCATGGGGTGACCAGTGGTTGGATTAAAGATGAAATCTGTCCCGCTAAATGGGATCAGCTACCCATAGTCGTTTGTAGGCCGAACGGAATATTGATCCACCCTTGACATAGAAACGTGGGCATAGAAATGGATTATTATTTCCATGAAACTGTGGCATTCGTTCCCCAAACCGACGAAAAAGCAACATCCAGTTCTCACCTTGGCCAGAGAGGCGGAAATGCTAAAACCATTTGCTTCTCGCACCACCGGATGAAACCATGGCAATGAAACCACAACGTGTGGTGGCATTTACAGGGGAACCACGCGAATTTATTTGTTGGTATTTACGTTGGTGAGCAATACTCACGATCATCTCTAATTTGTGCTGGCACAACATATATCAAAACCTGAGTGGAATGGAGTACCAAACGTAAACATGATCCTATATAGTGGTAGTGTACTCCCAAACACTGACATGGAAGCCTCTCGAGAATCTGCGAAAGCAAGACCTGACGGCCTTGAGTGGCAGCTTCTGCTTTTAGCCAGGGCGCTGCAGCGACAAGAGCGCGGTGCTGAGGTAAGGCCCTTCCACAATCAAAGACCCCACGCTGGTTCGGAAGGGATCCGAGGGTCCAGGAGACCAACACAGGTGATAGCCGCCCGCGCTGCCGTTCGTCGCCTCGGCCAAAACTTGCCTGGAATTCGAACCCCAAAAAAGCTATACTTTTTGCCCGGTTAGTGGACAACACAGAAATGGGGCCCGAAAAAAGCAGCAAAGGAAGAAGGGGAGCGAATTCTGGGGAAAAGAACTTACCCTGGTGGTAACATGGACTTAACCCTGCGGTCCATATCCTGGTTTGATTTTGACCCATGCCCACATGGATGTCACCGGAAAAAGCTTTTTTTGGCTGCCCAAAGACTCCTGGGCCCGAGGCTTTCACTGGAAGACCCGAGCCCGAAGCGTGGCGAGATCTGCGAAGCCCTGCGAACAGTTTTCAACTTTTGGTGGTTTAATTCGGAAAACCCCTTAGTTGGCATTTTTTTGTAAATGTCCTAACATCCCTTGGCAAAATGCACCAAAGATTAGACACGGGAATTGGTGTTTGGGACCCGGTCTCAAAACCTGGCTGTTAAATAGGGCCCTTTTCTACATCGGGAGTTCTCTGGGTGGTAAGGAAACATAAAGCCACCAAGGCAAACAAATAGAACGGCAAGCTACTGTGGATGGACGAAATCCATTTAGCGCCACCTAAGGAATCCTAGAATGATGGCTCCCCTGTAAATACCAACAAGCAAAGGTGTCCCATGGTTTCAAAGTGGTGCGACATGGACTTTGTCCATCCACACTATGGCAAAACGTTTTCAGGGTACCCTCTAGGTGAGATCACTTGTACAGGATCCAGCTTTGGCAAAGTTCAGGAGGACACCAAAGGCATCACCGATTTCTAGAGGTGCGCAAGACATGCGCGTGATGTACCCAGCTTGTGGACACCTTCTTCTTCAGATACGGTAACATGGCCCCACTCATGACCCCAGACTTGTTTGGATCAAAGCGAGCGGCAAGTGTCGTATCATCCTGCACCCCCGAACCCCACCTCTGTTTTTTCACAAGAGACGAAAGCCTTGACCTTTGTGAGAGCTTCTTTTGGTGGCCATCCCCGCTTCGCTAAGATTGCCTTGGCCGCGGCATTCACGGGCCCTGCGCGAGCCACGTCCGGGCGAAGATCAGTTCTCAAACTGGTGCCGCTTGTGCACCAACCCCTTGAAAAACCTTTTGGGCGGCTGGAAAACCGGGAAAAAAAACAAAAAAAATGGAAAAAAAACATCGGGAAAAAACAACAAGGAAAACAAGAAAACAAAAAGCCAGGGGCTCGTTTTCGGTGGACTGGTCCAAGCCGAAAAGCGGTTCCCAGCAGAAAGGACTGGTTCGTGTCCGACTCGTTGGCCTCGAAGTAGGAGTTTCCGAAGCCCAGGAACTCCGCGGGCACGGCCTGTCCCAAAAACCAAAACATGTGGGCCAAAACACCCAAATAGATATATGTATATATATATAATCATATATATATATATATAATATGTATACATACAACACATATATCATTGTATATATAAGATATATAGATATATATATTATATGTTTGTGTAGGTGTACATATGTGTATATACACATGATATATAGATTGTTACATTGAACAAAACGTAGAAAGCCTGCACAAAAGACGCGTAACTGCGTAACCCCCCTGCCAGCTTGTGTTCAAAGGGCACCTCTCAAGATGCACGCCCGGAATCGTCCCCGGAATCGTCAGCGATTCCGGTAACTGACATGGATACTCAGCAAGGAGTCTTGTTTGGGGACAGGCGGATCCTTCGGAAACAAAAACTCAGCAAGCCGAAAGGAACTCTCCACTTGAGGCCTCCTTGGACCGCTTTGCTGGCCAAGGAGGGCAAAAAGGTACTGGAAGAATGGGTTGGCACGGATTTGGACCCTATTTGAGGGCTGGGCCTGTGACGGGGAACAAAAAGACAAGCCGGGCCCATACGTCTAGCTCTGCTGGAATTTCCCGGGACCAAGGAACAAGTCTGGATTGATAACAACCAAAAGAAACAATCAGGATGGAAGCAAGAAAGCAACATCATGGCTATATTTGCCCAACCAAGAGGGTGGTTCATAGCGGTAGATATGGGTGGTTAATACTGGATTGAATGTAAACAACATGATTGTCATATGAACCCAAGCTTTGTTTTCATGGTGGCCTGCCTGAACCCCAGGCTTGAAGCCACCACTCGGGGTTGCTTCAAAGACCCTTGCTTTCACCGTTCAGAACGTTGATCCAGGAGCCAAATACCTCTTGCCTCGCCTTTTGGCTTCCTTCTCTCTTCTTTTTGGGGTTCGGAGCAACCAAGTGAATACAGCCCCCTAACACTGAGGCCTGGTCGGCCAATAAAAACGGACAAACACAGAGGAAAACCTGACTGGTCGTTCATCTTGACATTAACTTTGAGGGACTCCAGTTGTTTCGAACAACCAGTTGTTTTGGGCCTAAGATAAAGTAACAGATCCAAAACCAGGTTCTGAAGCCACGTTGTTGACCCCTGATTAATAAACCCCGCTTATAAATCAGGATGGTCCCCTTCAAGAAAGGAATCCCCACCAAGAAGGAACCCCCCCTGATTACTCACCGGGGGGGGTATAATCAGGGGTTGGGAAGCCACACACAAAACTTGCCGGTGCTCAGTAGGGAATGTGGGAATGAACCGGAAGGGGATTCTCTTAGAGGAAACCACCAGTTGGATGGCTTTTCTCGGGGTCCTTCCATTTCTCATTCCCTGCATCTCTCACTGGGGGGCTTATTAGTTAGGGGTCAACATACCCAGGCTTTGGGTGGAAACCACAAAAAGCGAGTGGCCGGACCCGCTTTGCTTCCCGACCTCAGCACAGTGGTCCAGCGCAGTGCTCGCCGTGTCGTTGAGCTGCGCGAGGACCAAGGCGCCGTAGCCAAGGCCGGCGCCCTGCCTCGGACGGGATTCCTCTACCAAAACAAGAGAGATGTGCGCCTTGGTTGCTGCAACGACCCCTCTGCAAAAAGCTTTTTCTTTCTAATTTTGTGTGGGTCCAATGGAGTATCCACTGCTTCCCAAGAAGTCTAAGTGGGAAGCTCCAACCAAATGGCCACGAAGTCTGGGCGTCTTTGGGAAGGAGCTGTCACTTTTTGATAATTGTGGCGCTTTTCGAGGATGCCCGTTGAACTGCTTGCTGGAATTCGCATGGGCCTCAAACCTCATTTTTCAGAGGAAACATGGGCCTTTCCAGGGATGCTAAAAGGAAAGGCCCAGTCTGCAAGTCTCGAGTCCCTAGTGATTCTTTGAAGCCTCACACCGCAGCCATGAGCCCTGCTTTTGAGCCTCACGAAAGCCGAAAAGTCTGAGTGCTGGCAAGAAATGGTCCTGGGCCCAAGCAACAATGCCAGTCACCAATGATCACTAAGGCTTCCAAACAGAAAGGACCTCCCACGGCTGGTTGCCCGTTTTTCCTTTTGGTGTCGCTTTTTTTGAGCGTTTTTGCACTTTCTGAGTGCATTGGCCCAAACTGGTCCAAGCTATTCCTCTACCAATTTGTTTGACCCAATGAGCTCCAGGATCCTGGATCCTCAAATTCCCCCCGCTTTGGTGGCACCACTTTTGTGTCAAGATAGAGGGACCTTGAAACGCTGGTTTTCCCTTTTGCTTCCCTTTCAGCACCCCGAAACGGGAATCCTCCAACACACACGCAAACCCAAATGAGGGTGGTTTGTAAATTAGCCAGTGACCCTAGCGAAACAAAAAAACCAACCTCCAAAAAGCGAACGCGCAGACACACAGACACAGAGAGCTCCGAAGGCCCAAAAAAGCCGCGGTTTTGGGCCTCCCTCTCTCTCTCACGCCAAGGTGCAGCACCACCAGACAGGGCAGGCCCAAAGTGCACCGCCCATCGAAGTCCTAAAAACGACGACCCGTGCTCGGCAAATATCTCATGGACTTGGTCAGTGAAACATTTAAAACACATCTGAACAAGCAACAGACCTAGGAAAAAGAGGAAGGGTGACAATGTCTGATGCAGGGAAGAAAGGCTCCGAGAGGCTGAAAACACATAGTACAGGAAGCACAACATAGTCAACCTATTCACACTCTCGACGAGCCGTGGCAGCTTTGGCTTTTGGAGGTGTGTGCTCTTTTGAGGATACCCCCGTTTTGGCGTATAAAGAATCCACACCGTTTAACACAAACCCCGAATGTCATGCAGACCAAAAGGCCACCTCCCAAAACATGGGGCAGCACATGTTTTGGAGTCTCTCTTGGGCCTCTTGGGTTAAGAAGGTCCCCTCCCCCCCAACAAATCCAACCACCTTAAGACTTGGCGTCAAACTCGGCGTCCCTCCGAAACATCTAACCACGCCTTTAAAAGGCTTCCCTCGGCCACCCCGAAATTTGGCGTCCCTCTTCTTCCCTCCGAAACAAAAATCGTTTCGGACGCACCAAGGCGACGCTCCCACCGCCCCCCTCGTTTCCCCCCCCCCCCCGCGTCCCGGTGGTCGGCTCCTGGCGGGGCCCGCGGAGCTGAAACTGCCCGAGCCGCGTGAGGTCCTTGGAGCCCCAGAAGGGCGCCCAGCCTCGGGACTCGGCTTCGGCGAAAAATTCGGCGGGGAAGTGGCGTGAGGTGGGCGCGGCACCCGGGTGGATTTCCGCGTTCGCGCGAAATACGTGGGGAGGGGAAGTGGAGGGGAAACCGGGGGGGGGGGGGGGCGGTTTTCGCGTCACCCGGAGGGAAGTGGAGGGGAAGTGGGGGGGCCCTCCAAAAAGTGATGAGACCCCCACTCCAAAGACAACAAAAGCAAGAAAGCACCAGAGGAATAAGGGGTTGATTCATGCTGACATTGAGCAGTTTTGGGGCTGCCAAGAGTGCACACCGAACCAACATCGCTAGGCTTCAGAAGGGCAGATGTAAGTTGCCACACGTTGACCCTACATCAATCGGGTCCAGAGGTAAGGAGTGCTCATTCGGCCCTCTCCCGGCCTCCCTTTCTCTGTTTTTGGGATTCATGTAAACCTGGAAACAAATAACAAATGCCCTGGATCGCCAGTTGCTGCTTTTTAAATCAACTTTACCCCAAAAACCAGCAACAGTGACTGAAAAAAAACGCAACTTGGCTATAGCTTGCCTGGAGCTGAAAAGACGCGGACAACAGCTCGGACAGCCCACAAAACACACACACACACAGAAGGCAACCCGTCTTTGGGGTTGACCCCATTCTGCATGGATCCGCAACATCCTGAGCCCACCCACTCAAATTGTCGTACCAACATACAAATAACAAATGCCTTGGCCGTTTAACAACATTGCCCCTGGATTGGCAAAGAAAAGTTTAAACTGTTTGTTGCCTCTAAAATTGTCATACCAAAAAATATAAAGTCCAGGAACTCAGGAAGTGAGTTTTCTCTGAAAGCTTCGGCTCCGGAGCCCGGAGCAGGAGAGGGTTCCGGAAGGCTTCGGGCAGGCCTAACCTTAGGTTTGAGTGGAAAACCCCTTGGCTTCCCTTGGATGTCCCGAAAAATAAAAAGAAAGCAAACAGGACTCCACTTTTGGGGTACCCTCAAAAGGACATGTGAGTCATAATCAAAACCCGGTATTAAATTGGTCGACCCAGAACCATGTAAAGAATTCAGAAGGCGGCCGCAGCTACTTATTGTTGGGATTGTCCCTTACTAACCTTCTCTTGCCCGGGTTTTGATTGTGACTCATGTGTCCACCCATAGTTTTGGCAACCCAAACTTGCTGCTCCGTAGGGAATGACGCGAATGAACCTAGGGGTTCTCTTAAGGGAAACCACAAGGGAGGGTCATTCCCCCATTCCCTAAGAAACTGAAAGAGACCGTTGCAAGAACACACTCCATTTTGGGGCGCCCTCCAAAAAGAAACATGTCTCCACTCTTGGGGTACCCTCAAAAAGACGAGTGTCACCCGTAGTTTGAGCAACCCAAACTCGGTTGCTTTCTGCTCCCCTGCTAAAAGCTTAGCTTTTAGCGGGTTTGATACGGAAAACCCAGTAGTTGGCAAAAAGTGCAAAGGCGAACATCCAAGCAAAATGCGCCAAAGAAAAAGATGGCGGCTGAAGCCTCCCAGTCACGGACAAATGTCCAAATCCGATCGGCACCAGTTGGCTGGCGGGTTATTTTAGTCGTAGGAGCTCATCTATCCCGACGGATCCCGACGAATCCCGACGGATCCCGACGGATCCCGACGGTGGCGACCCAAACCCACGGTTTCGAAACCACAAAGTTCCGAGGCGCACAGCGCGTGGTCCAGGGACACCGCGCCCGTCAGCGCCGTGCCCAGGGCGTAGCTCCGATTCGAGGCCGACGCGCCCGCAGAGGAGTCGGGCTGCGGATTGGTAAAGCCAACCACCGCCAGGACCTGGAAAGTGGTTTGGTTTGGCTTGGGTTGGTTGGTTTGGTTTGGTTGGTTGGCGGTCTTTGGTTGGGTCTTTTGAGGTGTTGGCTTGTTTCGATGCGATGATTGTTTCCTGTCGTTCTTTCTATTGGTGTGCGGTGTTTTGCTGTGCTGCGTCTTGTTGTCTGGCCGGTCTTGTGTTTGTGTGTTGGGACGGTCTTGGCCTCACATGTTCGACCCCTCAGAATGATCCAGAAAAGCCAGGCACTCATCATGTGCGTTGTGGTGTCTCGCATTCACTGCCTACAGCTTGGCTGCCCTTCCAAAGGTGAACGAATGGCGGCACCCACTTGGTCCCAGTGATGTCCAACAAGATACATGGTGACAGGTCGAACCGAAGAGCAACGAAGCCCTGTAGAGTGGCAAATTGTTTGGTTTGCGCAATCCTGCAAAACATGATCATCAACCACAAACCAGCAAATTAACCATGAACAGCAAGAACCGTGAACCCACATGCGTCCTCAGCTGGCGTCCTCAAACGTGAAAAACGCCCCCCCCCCTTTGAATACTAGGCACTACTTCAAGGGCCAAAAGCAACTCGCCACTTCAAGGGCGCTGGTATCTTGGGAGGACTTTGCAAAACCCCCCAAAATGAACGTATACCACATATTGCTGTTTCCCATCGAATCTGTCATTTCTAAATCGATTCGCTTGAAACCATCTTGAAACAAGCACATGTCTGAAGATCGGCATCAGTTTACCATTTACCTGTTCATTCAGTCGCGTCCATACAGCATGCACGAATAGTACACTTAAACTGCTCTTGGAAGCACGACATGCCGAGAGGTCCCTAATACCTAGCCCTGGTGCTCTGGGCCAAGACTGCTTGAGACTAGTTATTGATGCCAAACAAGGCCTCTCGGCACTTGGGGCCTTTGAAGACAAGGGACCTCTCAGCACATTGGGCGTCCAATGGCAGAAGTCCATTTTACCTCATCTGAAACAACTCTAACGAGCTTGGTCTGCTTCATCTAAAACCCATCGAGCAAACAGAAAGGAATCCAACCTCCAGAAAACACATCTGTCAAACAATGCACACTGTCTGCTTCAGCACATGCCAAATAAAACACAGTCTGCTTCATCTTAGCTCCAATCAAACTCTGATCAGAATTCGGTCGGAATTTGAAACGGTCAAGCATGTAGAGCATGCTGAACAACATTGCATGCTTACGCGTGGTCTTGCATACCAGACTCTAGGTGTGGATCTTGGGGGGAGGGGGTGACCATACATAATCATGTGTATATGTATACACATGCATATATGAAAATATATATTATGAACACATATTGATGATGTGTGTTGAACGACAAAGCACTAAGCAAAACACAACCCACACTAGGTCCTCCAGTAGAGAGGTTAGAATAAGGGTCCTTTGTTTCTGTAGTCTGTTGCAGTAGGGGGACCCTCCCAAAAAAATGGTAAAAGGGCACTGCTGGGGGACCTATAGCGCAGCATCAAGGCGGACGTCTCCGCCTGCCTCTTCGCAGGCGGCGTCGAGCGCCACCCAAAGCACGCCGTGGGCGTCTCCGTCGTTCAGCGCCGACGGCAAGACGAGGTCGAGCGGGGACAACCTCACACCCCCGGCCATCTGACCCATCACACCAAACATGGGTGTGTCTTGGTTTTCCTTGAAAGGACCACTGCAAAAGGGGTACCCTCGAAAAAGGACAGCCCACACATTGTTTTGAGGGAAAGGAAAGGGAGTTGTTTAAAAACAAGCGGGCCATGGTAAACACAGTTGGGGGACACCAAACACACCATCCCCAAACACAGACCCCTGGCGCGGTGGCGCTTGGGAGAGGGTGTGGGGCCAAAGGGCAGAAGCAGTTGTGTGAACCAAAGCGGCCAGGAAATGACACGTGGTTCCTCTTTTTGGGAGACCCTGTGGCTTAAGGTCCATCCCTTCGGGAGCTCTTTTGGGGCCAGGTTAGAGCAGCTCACTTTGTCTCCGGACCCCATGTCTGAATAGCAACCTCCAGTGGGGAACGAAAGGGATTTTCACAGGCAACCCCGTCCTGAAAAAGCTGGAAACAGAAGCAACACTGAAGGTCTGGTTTTCAGAAGGGTCGTCCAGGATCCAGAATGAGGGATCCGAACTTGGTTGTACCGTAAAACTCGTGGATCGAATCTTGGCAAAGATGTAAGATGGTCGCAAACCTTGATTGATTGACCCATCAAACAACTCGTCGAATACATTGCTCATTAACGGACCGCAAAAGGTCATATATGAGAAGCCGCAAGCTTTGGGACCCCTTTCCCGAAGGCTGACCCCTCCAATGCAGAACCCGGACCAATTCCTCAGGGGGTTGCAAACAACCCGTGTTGAGGCCCAAAATCATTGGGAGCCTGGGGTTGTTGGTTCTAAAAGCTGTGGCCAAGCAACTCCACGGAGCAGTGGAGCCCGAGGCTGCAGGACACATCTTGCAGCGCTGGGCCTGCCAACTCGAATCCATGCGCCCCAAAGCCCCCGTGGTTTCGTTTGTGTTCGAAGAAAACAGAAACGGGGAAAAACCTGAATTAACTGCTTGTTCGGCAAAAAAAAGAGTTTGTTGGAAGGACCCACTGTTGATTCAAACACAACACCACCCTAAGCCAACAAAACACACAAGCACGACACAAACGCCAGCCAGGATGCTGAACTTATTACACTCGTGAAGGCAAGTAAGCAGGACATGTTCTAACAACAATTGCCAACTGGACTGGTAAGTCCCTGCCCCAAAAGTGTGACTCCAAAAAAGGCGCAGTCTCAAGCGGCTCCAACTCACACCTTGCGAGAGGCCGACATCAACATCCTTCCGCGGTCTCTTTTCAGCAGACCTTATTTAACTTTGTCCTATGCAGATCCCTAGTCGAATCGCCAAGTTAGAGAGTTCCTGCCTAGATGTTCAAGCCACTTAGGCTGCTTGGAAGGTCAACCCACTTAGGAGGCAGGTGATAGCAATACTTGCAAATTGGAAAGCACACATTGGCGAACCGAAAGCCAGAGTTACAACCTCTCTAGGATGGCTTCTGCTTGGTTGCATACCCCATTAAACCACCGGGGGTAGCTTCGCTTTGGGGGTGGAAACTGTTTGGCTTCCAGCTTACCGAGGGGGAGACTCGATCCCCACCCCGCTCCTCCCAGGCATAGATCCCGTGAGCTCTGCAGTGCCAAGATGTCCGCGTTGTACGCGGGGAAGCCGTACATGGCGCCCGAGGGCGTCAGCGCGAGGCCGCTGTATTGATGCTCCCCAGCCATGGCGAAGCCTTCCAGAACCTGCCAATGCGACTTGGATGACTTCGGGTACAAAACTGGTC
This sequence comes from Effrenium voratum, assembly GCA_963377175.1. Taxonomy (NCBI): domain Eukaryota; class Dinophyceae; order Suessiales; family Symbiodiniaceae; genus Effrenium; species Effrenium voratum. The sequence continues at coordinate 731,707 of CAUJNA010002302.1, read as the reverse complement.
TGGATGAACCCGATTTGAAGACTGGGATGGACCACCTACAAGGTGCGAGCTTTTGGAATGGTCTCCCTTCACCCGAATCACTGCTCGCAGGGATCTCATGGATTACACGGTGTAGATAATAATAATGTACGTAGATGTATATATATATATACTCGACTTCCCTCTGGGGCTGGTTATCATAACATGATTTCAAATTTAGACCCTGAAGAGGTTTAAAATTCGAGGTGCTTGGTTGGGGGGCGGTGCTGGTGTTTTTGGGAGGCAAATAGGTATGGTGTTCTGTGAGAGGGTCCATAAGGCGGGTTCCTGACCAAGCAACAAACCAAGACCCGCAAAATGGCTGCATTTCAGGGAAACAAGAATTAAAAAAACCCAAGGGTGACAGATATATCCCCTGCTTCTCATCAGATAGGATCCCGTGTCTCAATTCTCCTTCCAATGGCGGCAACACTTGATTTTGTTCAAGATTCCACTTTCCGAACCCTATTTCTTCACCTCTCGACACAACATTCCAAAAGACCCAAAAGGCACCCGCTCAAACGACAAAACCTACAGCTAAAATAAGTATCTCTTGTTTGGTGGGTTTAATGGAAAACCAAAAAGTAAACCGACACCATTTTGCGGAGCCCCCAAAAGACAAATCCACAGATCCCATCCACGAATCCGGCAGGTGCCATGCCGTACTGGACCCGATGTCCGGAAAGGACCCTTTGAAGTGTCGGACCTCGAAAGGAAACTCCCATTCACCGCTTTGGCTGCATTGCAGTGCGCCCTCTATGACTTTTGGGCCTAGAATGGGGTTGGGTATAAAGCGAATGACCATCTAGGTCATGGGAGCAAAGTGAAGTCCGAGTAATTACAGTGTTGAACTATTTGTTTTCACCCCCCCCCCCCCCGGACCCCCCAAAAAAACTGAGAGCAAAGACTTCGAATCAAAACGGAAACCGCCTCTTCCACCAGATCCGCGCTCGCGTTGATGCGCAGCACGCGCTCGGTGTCGTAGGGCGCCACATAGATGGCGCCATCCTACCGAGCCACGCGAAGCCAAGGCCTATGACTGGGCTGTCCGTGGTCTGATCCGCCGAAAGTGACGGACTTGTGGGTGAAATGCGGAAACCCCAACCACCAAAAAAAACCAACTGCAAACCTACCGGGATGGGCCAAACTGATCCGCTGGTGGGTGACATTCGGAACCCAACCACCCCTCACGTTTCTAGAAACCACCAACAACCTGAGGGACAGTCTATGTCCAATGGGTTCGGGACATGGGGAGGACGTAAATATCCCAAACAACCTACATGGTGCTAAGCATCCTTTGACCATGTGGCACATTCCCCCGTCATAGCTCTTTGATATCCTACGTCATTACCAACCAAAAGGGTGATGTGATCCAACTCCTTCTGCCTCTGAAATCATCTCGGGACCTCAGCCTTCCCAGTGCCTTGGACATACAACATTCGCGTAATGAAACGAGAGCCCTGCCTCTTCGCTCCTCCAAGAAACCACACGAAGGTAACCCAAGGGTCTTGTGGATTGAATCCGACTCAAGGTGGAAATGACCCACAATCAAGGATCCAGAAACGACTCGTTTACAGAAGTGGGATATTTGCCAAACCCTAATTCACACTACCTGCTCTGAACAGCATGCCAACACATGTTGTTTCTTTGATCAGGAATAGGTGCGTTTGAAAATGGAATCTACCTGGATATTCCACAGCCCTGACTTGTTGCCATTTCAACCGTCCGAGCAAATGGCAACAGGACAATTCCTGGCAAAGCCCATATTTCTTGATAAGCGTGGCAAATTGAACGGACTGTGATTTTCAGGGACCTCTCAACCACCTGAGAAACCCTGTCTCACTTGCAACCAAAGGACCTGGGCGCAAAATATGATTACCTTGCACATAAGTCCAAGCAGGAGGAATCCAAAAGGTCGACTCACCTGCAAGTACTCAAACTTGCACGAATCCCATGAGGTTCAGAATGAGATCCCACATATAAATGCTCTGGTGGTTCCATGCTGCTCACGGATCCGGGCCCCTGCAAAGTGTTGCTGGTTGCCCAAGAGGCTGAAAGGTCAAGCTGGGAATGGTTTGGCAAAACAGGGGTGGAGGTGTTTTTGTTTTTGTTTTTACTAACCCTGGTTTTTTCCAACCAACCAACCAACCAACCAGGGCTAAGGGGGGACCAGGGCTAGGGGAAAAAAAAACACCATCTCCGCAAGACAGGCACAGTCACAACACCAAAGCATTGCAATCACTTGTCTCCTCTAGCCGCAGTATGCTCCAAGCTACCACAAAAGGTCAACCAAGAAACACAAAACGGTTTGTCTGCCGTGAGCCCGAAGCCGGGCGTGTCCCCGAGTCCCCGACTCGCGACGCACGAGCCAAGCATAGGTGTCCTTTTAGGGCAAATAGATGGGTTTCCCTGGTAGATGATTACCCCAGGTAAACCAGGAATCGCCCTCTATTTTTCTGTACCAAAACAACTAAGGACACCTATGCTCCTTGCGGTGTGGATTTTGGTTGATTATGGCCATCTATTTTTCCACATCAGCCAAAAAGGGCATGGAGCCAAGGTGCCAGCGCCAGTACCCCCGAGTGCCACTTGTAGAGACCCCCGCTGAGCAGCGGCCCGATCAAGCTCACCTCGGCGAAGTCACAGGCCCAACCGACAAACTCCAACCGCTGGCACCGACGTTCGGCCTGAGGTGATTTCTTGGTTTGCTGTAACGACCCCTCCGCAAACAGCGAACCACTGGTGCGTCCAATTTAACAAATCCCGCTGATTTGTAAAAGGTTCAAGTCCAAGGATCCCTCTCACCAAATCGTGAGAAAGTTGATTGGTCTTTCCCAGACGCTCCCGATTGACTTTGGGCCCTCAAGCATCCAGGTTTTGAGACCCCAAACCCCCTCTGGGGTGTCCAATGGAGGGTGTGGGTCTTCCATAGGAAGCCCCAGGAGCGTCTGGGTTGAAAGAGAAGCTGTTTCAAGCGCCATTCCTCTTGGAGGATTTTCCCATGGCGTCACCCGAGCAAAGCCAAGGGGCCTGGTCGTTGCTGGTATCGATGACCAAGACTTGGGCGGCTCCATGTGGCACCCCGAAGATCCTCTCCATCACTCGATGGCTGGATCAAACATTCCCATGGCTCCCAACTTGGTTGCTTTCTGCCCTGCTAAAAGTTTTCAACTTTTAGCGGTTCAATACAGAAAACCCATTAGTTGGCAAAAGCTTGAAGTCCTCACATCCAAGTAAAATGCGCCAACGTCCATACCATCCATTTCGAGCGAGGAAGCTCCTGATCTCACCTCCTCAGTGGATCGGTCAACAAAAAGTCCCAAGCTTCTTCGTTGCCACTATGGTCTCTTCTTGCAAAGTCCAGGAACTCCAGTGAGAAACCCCACCGTGTAGTTCTTGGGGTTCCCGGTTCCATGGCCTGATTTTTGCCTGAAGGCGATCGCATGCGATCTGGTCGCGCGCAGGTCCTGCCATCGGGACCCAGCACGCCCTGCGACCATTTCCTCAGTTGCAGACCCGGAAATACATTCCCTTCCTCAGCAGACCAGGACATATATTAATATTCCCACTGGGTGCCATTACTAAAGCTAACGTCTTTGAGCGTCAAAAAGCCAGATGTGGAATGTTTGTTGGCTGGGGAAACGGTCACGTTTCCAAAAGTTAAGAGGTTGCAGGTCAAACAACCAAGCAAACAAGAACAGTAAACTTGCATTTGCTGAAGGTCCCTGGAAACAAACAATATTTCCAGTAGTGATCGATTCCTTTTAAAACCAACATCCCCTATTCTTAAACAAATGGAAGTAAAGCAACAGGGCACCAATTAAGTGGTTGGATTTCAACCACTAAAGCACAATAAGCAAAACTGTCAAATTTAAATCCCAACAACAACCACGATAACCAAATCACTCTAGAACTACAGTAATTGGGGAACGAGCCAATTCAGATGGCCGGACATGTAAAGAGGTGGATACGCTTTGAGCCACTAAGCTAAACTGCTGGACCATCAACTCGCATGGCTTCGGCCAGAGCTTCCGCTCTGTCGAATCCAGCAGACCTCCGCCATCCATGAGCTCCACCGTGGCGTCTGCGCCGCTTGCGCCGGGATGGATGCGGAGGATGGCCGTGGCTGAGCCGGGCATGCAGTAGATCTGGCCTCACTTGGCTGTGGGTCCGAAATAGGTACCCAAAATTTAAAATGGCACCCTGACTAAAACCTGTGGTCCCCCGGTGGTTTAATTTTGACCATACCCACATAGGGCTCGGAAGGAAGGGCTCTGAGAACCATTCTGGTGCGCAGCGATCGCAGAACCGAAGATTCGGCTGTGGGTCACAAATAGGGTAACCCCAAAATGGGTTGCCGTGGTAAGTGGAACCATGGACCAAAATTTGCGGTCCCCTGTTGGTTTAATTTTGACCCACTTTCACAAAGCACAGGGGTGCTCAGAGTGGTCTGTGCCGCAGGGTCTCCTGGAGGTATGATGCACTTGTCTCGAACACGGCTGCAAACAAACAAAATTGCCTTAAGGGACGTTAACCCTTGCTTCAGGGAGATATTAGTATGGGTCAAAATTAAAGCACCAGGGGACGGATTCATCCGGAAAGCTGGTACGAGTATGTGGTATTTGTCAGCTGGGGTGCTGGACACATAAATAGAAGGTGAAAAGGAGAAGGTCAACCTTTGACTCCATTCATTCCCAGCTTCTGTGGATGGGTGACTAGAGGGACCGCCGAAACGTGCAATGACAATGTGTATTCGGAAGACACGGCTGCCGAAGATGCTCGTCTTGTACATGAAGCAGCGGTATGCATCATGTGCTGTATGGTGTGCATCGTGAATGTGTACTCTGGCGTAATCAGGTTCTAAGATACCATACGGCTGTGGGTCCAAAATATGTACGCCAAATAGAACCCTGGCAAGTGGAAACATGGACCAAAACCTGTCCCAGTTTGTGAGACGTATGTAATGCCAAGAAGCAGAAAGGAAATGACTACTGGCCAAGGCATTCACTCGGGAAGAAAAGGGCTTGGCCATGATTTCTTAATTGATTTAAAACTTAAAGAAACATCACACACCCATAAATTACAAAGCAGGATGGACCACTGGCTTCTGATTAGGGCGTAGCCTCTGGTTGTTGGTTGGAACTCTTTAATGGGAAGTCCCACTAAGGTGGATGGATGGAATCCTTTGGGCAACTTGAGAAAGATGCCCGCGGGAACCGCAAAAGGGAACCAAATCCTTTCGTAACCCGGATGAAAAATAAGTTTTCCCTTTCAACTGTTCGGTTACACATGGTAAATGGTGTGTGTGTGTGTGTGTTTTCTTTTTCCCGAGTCTCGTTCGTGCGAGAAACGGTGCTCGTGATTGCTCCCCTTTGGACCCCTGGACTAGAGATTGGCTTTGAGCAACTGAGGCAAAGCGATGCCAACTTGCCATGGTGTCAATTCAAACGAATATAGCGTGTTTCTCTTGTAAACCTGCTGCCTCATACTCGGATCCCTAAACATGGAGGACGGTGCAGCTATGAACTAAGTGAGTCCCCCCCGAACGAGCAACACAAACACATATCCACCTTGTCAAGGCTAATTAAAACGAACAGATTCTCAACAAAGAGGCTAAGGACCCTTCAAAGACCATTGAGTCAATGAGACAGGGGGCGGTTCATCCCCACCGAGAAAAATGTGGCCCTCTTACCTGATTTTCCTGTCCACCCAAAAAGACAACATCTATATCTGGGGGCAGGGGTCCCTAGCATACCCGAAGTGCAACAGACACGAACAGTCTAGTTTTTGCGGGATGACTGATCATGGGAAAACCAACATGAGAAAGCCAACGTGGACAAACCAGCATGTGCTAACCTTCTGGCCATGTGTCTTTTTTGATGGGACCCTTTCTGAGGTCGCTCAAAAATGGGAAAAGGACAACCACCGCTCGGAGTCCACCAACTGACACCAGATGAACCAGCATGGAAAAACCATGGACATGGTTGACCTCGGGTTTGGGGAGCAACCATTCTCATTTTTTGCAGCTAAGTGGTTGGATTTCAACCACTAAACGACAAGAAGCAAAAATGTAAAATGGTTCCCAACAACAACCATGTGGAAAGGTCAAAAGAACGACTTTGGGCAAAAGAGCTATTCCATACATTTTGAACACAACAAGACTCCAACAATTTTTGTCTGTCCAAGTCGCCGTCAATGCCCACCACGCCATGCATCCACTTCAGGCTGTCCTTGCGAATTGGCTGAACAGGTCCAAAAATGCTTGAAGCCCGTCCAGGAGGAATGCACAAATAAACAAGGGAGGTAATAAAGGTTTCTGAGGAGCTGTGCATTACACCGAGGTATGACCAACATCTGTTTCCCGTAACAAAGGTGCCCCCTAACAAAATATGCGGTCAAACAATCCAACGTCACCAATACTAAAATAGTCTAGGCCAATTCTAAAGCTATTTCTGACACTGACCTCTCCAGTCGTATTAGGACTCTTTGTTCTCAGTCAGCAAGCAGCGCTTTTGAAAGAACACGGGGTTGCGGTTTGCATTTATTGTTTTCCACAAAACAGTCGTCTGTGACCCTTTTCAGGCGCGGCAGGGGGTACATTCCAAACGCAAATTCGGCCAATTGCTTAAACACAAAATTGTGGAAATTGTTGGCTGCTCATGACCGACCCTGCGCAGGCTTCTTAGGTGGAGCAGGATTTCGTCCACAGTCGGATGATACCCCCATTCTTTGTATCCGATAGCCTCCAAGCGGCCCATGCAAACATTGCCCTGACTGTGAAACCCACTTGGTGCTGGAGACTGAGCGCCTGTTGAGTCAGAGCAAGAGGGGACGCTGCAACCTAGTGACCCCTTAAAGGCCCGTCGAGGCAATATGAGCCATGTTCAAAACTCCCTTGCCGGCCTATGGGCATGGCTCTCTGAATAGGAACCATTATAATGGCGACTAAGGATCCTTACTACCAGTTGGATGACCATGCCTCCCAACTAGGGGTCTTTTGACTAACAGGCGACAGGTATTTTTGCTATTTGTCCACGCCCTCAAACCAACACCCTGAAATCTGGCTGGCTTTTGGGGCGGGTTTGGACTTGGACCCATTCGAATTTTGGCACCCATGCAGACCCACTTTCTTGGCTTGGTTTACAATGGATGATCGTTGGTCCGACCTCCAACCCTCGAAAAAAAAATGTGTGTGGAGTGCCGGCCATCCGGAAAGAAGCCTTGTTGCTTTTTGTGCATTGAGCAAAGATCTCAAGGTATTCAGGAAGGGACCAACCATCGAGGGGGCAATACGTGTTACAACCAGGTCAACCTGTTGATGGCGTTGCATGAGAAAGGGGAACAACCCTTGATCCCCGTTCCTTTCACCCAGGAAAATGCTTTTTTTGAGAAGCAATTCACTATTCAATTGGTTTTGACATGTGTCAAAGCAACATTCCCTTAGCCTTGAGTAGTTGCATCGAACCTGGGCAGGGCGTCAACACTTTTGGTGGCTAGTTCCATTTTGGTTGGAAGCAAAACCTCATGAGAAACTGTGTGGAGGTTTTTGGAGCCAAACAGCTCAGAAAGTGAGAGGCGTCAAACAGCCAGCCCAGGCAACCCAAGCTAGACCGTGGTATCCCGTTGCCAAGTGTCTCAGAACGCCGCCAGCTTTCAGTACCATTCTCTATCTATAGAAGGCATGTGGAGTTGAACAGCCATGCACCTTGACCCAATCTCACTTCCTGAGCTTATGTACTTTAAAACAAAAAATGGGTTTGAAGTTTGGACCATCCTAGTGGCAAACGAAAAGTGTGTCTTGCATAGCCATCCACTCACGAAGTGGATGCTACTCCCTGAAGGGCATGGCTTTGGCATCACTGAAGGGAAACACAAGGCTTAGGGCCCCGGGCCCCGGATGTTCGTATACACGGCGATAACATTTTTCGCGCAACGCGTAAAGCGGCGTAAAGATCGCGCCGTTTGGGTGTGGCTCAAAATTGAACAGGAGGGGCAAACCGCAGGTTTTGGTACCCATGTTTCCACTTATCAGGGTTCCATTTTGGTACCGGTTTTTGAGCCACAGCCATTGGTGCGAAACCCGCTTTTGATACAAACCCCATAGTTGTCATGCTGTCCATTCGGGAGAAACAAACGCGGGTTGTCCAGCACCCGTCGCATTCAGGGCTGAACCCGTTTCCCACCCGAACCGTCGCTTCGGTTTAGGAGTCTCCTCGCTGAAGTTCCCTAGTGTGAGCACCTCCTGCGTGGAGTGGCGGATGTGCAGTGCGAAGGTGGCGTCCGCGGGGACGGCGAAGATATCACCCGTCCGCGGGGACACCACGGAGTGGAGGAAGTTCTGCAGCGAGCTCGCCTAGATTCCATTCCCAGCAAACCAACGCCCCCTAGAGAATACTCGCTGGGGGTGTTTTGCCTCTCTTTTTTTCGCTGGACAACCCGTTGGTTTCGAAGGGGCAAGTTTCCGGACGGGTTTGTATGTTATTGTTGCGAAATACACCTTCTTGGTTGGTGTCTTAAAGGGAAACCAAAGAGACACCACCCATTTTGCAGGGGGGTATCCGTATATAAAGTGAGTTCGCCTGAGTCAAAGGGTCGGTCTCCATGGACGGCAGCGAAAAGGATGTTTCAAACAGTTTCCGCAAGAAGCACACCTGGGGTCAAGGGTCTGGGTGTGATTGCTTTTGTGAGAAACCCTTTTGGCGGATCTTGAAGGGGAACGTGTGGAATGAGATTCGATCCCCTGCAAGAATCTAAGAGTTGTGTGGCTCGGGTGAGCCAACCAAAACTGATTTCCAGATTACCCGCTCCCTGTCAAGGCTCTGGGTGTGTCAATCCGTTGCTTCGGGTGGGAATCCCTTTGGTTACAAGCGCAACCGAAAGACCAACAGCCTGTTTGTGTGGCTCGGGACTTCTTCAAAAAGCTCAGGGTGGCTTCCCCGCAAACGACGCAAACCCCCCGCCCTGTGGATGCACGAAATCTATTTCGCAGCGTTCAGAAGCCTGGCTTCTGGTCGGGCCTCTGTGGTTTCAACATGTTTCAACCACGGTTGGTGCAGGCGTTCATCCATAGTAGGTTCAGCAATTTCCGCAAGTCTGGGATGGTTTGGGGAAATGATCAGAGTTCAAAAATAGCCAGCTGGTATTGGCATATGGCTGTGGGTCAAAAAGAGGGTAACCTTTAAATGGCTTGCCCTGGTAAGTGGAAACATGGGTACCAAAGCCTGCGGTTCTCGTGGTTTAGTTTGACCCATATGATCGCTGGGACGGATCCCAGGGAGTCTGCAAAGTCCACAGAAATAGCAAGTCGACAGAAAACATCCTCAAACAACAACACCCGCACACCGACACACGCCCGTATCGACCCAGAGTGTTCCGGACTCGTCGCCAGCGTTGATCCGATGGCGAGCTGTGCTACACTCAGCGCTGCAATGTCGATGGCAAGAACTGTCGACGCGCCGGCAGGCACGGCGTAGATCTGGCCCCCACTGGTGACACCGTGCAGCCTGGAAATCGCAAGCTACCGATGCTATGCCTAGTGCTTCCAGATACGATTATAAAAACACAAACCCTGGATATGGTAGCAAAAACGTTGGTTTTTGGCAGCCCTCCCCTCACTAAAAATGAACAGAGCCAAAAAAGCTAAGAACCTAAAACATGACAACAGCCGTGAACCGTGAAGGGAATAAACTAGCGGAAAGAGCCAAACAACTGGATACTCTGCATCCCTTCCACTAACATAGCACCTTTGGGGTACCCAAAAGGCCATTTGACCATGCATTTTCCTTGGATTCTAGTCCTGTGGTGGGTTCCATAGCAATGATCCCTATACACACTCCCTGTGTCCTTTAAGGGAATGCCTAGGTTCATTCCCCTGGCAGCACCAGCAAGGGCAAACACCCGTATCAACGGAAAAGATTAATGCGGTTGCTGGGTACAAGTATCTCTGTTGGGCAGTATCTGTTTGTGGTGTGTTTGTTGGGTATCCACATGAGGGTTGCTCAGAAGAAAAAGGGCCCAAGTTGGTTCCCCGTTGAAAGCGGTTCACACAAGGGCTCATGATATACACAAATCTATCAGCAGTGACTCATCTGCTTCTTCGTTTTCCATCAAGTCCGGATTCTCGACAACAAACACATACTTTCGAAGAAGAAACAAACACATCCCAAAGCGGCTACGCTTCGAAATGGGTCTGGTGGAAAACGGTTGCCCTCCATGTCGATGCGCCCGAGATCTGAAAAGGTCAACTGCGTAAGTCATTTGCCGTTTGGCCACAAGGCTTGTTCTGCCGCTGGGAGGTTTACAGGGTACATCTTGGAGTGTTCAAGTGCCCCAATGTCTTCACCCAAGCTTGTATGAGGCATGTTTGCAGCTTACATGGAAAGTGGAAACCCCATTTCAATGGCATCCCACTGCAGACGATGGTCACAAAAGTTTCCGCAACTCCTACGTAAAACTTGATAGTTATCTATGCATGTTGGGAGTACTGGCCATTGCGACCAGTCGCAGTTTGGCTTGATTGCTGGTGCTCAGTAGGGAATGAGGGAATGAACCTGGGTTCCTCTTGAAGAAAACCACAAAGGATGGTTTATCGGGGATTCCCTCATCCCTGCTGAGCAGCAGCTTTTTTATACGAGTCAGTTCAGGCTTGGTCAGCTTCTTTGGTTGAGATGAATCCTATCGCTTCAAGAGGTTGGCTCGCTCGGTAGAAAATAGTGGTTCAACTTCTGGTGCGCTGAAGCAAGTCTGGGCTTGCTGGACGTGCCTAGGGCTTTGGGGCGCAGGAATCCGGGCTCGGTCACATGGTTGTTAAACATGGCGTATATGCTTGCTGCGATGCCAATTGTCAGGCCTTCCAAATGAACAACATCTTCCATTTGGGAATTTGGAATGTTCCCGCAATATCACAGCTGGAACCTCCATCATGGCAAGGTCGCACACTTTGTTGCGTTTTGATTGTCTCACCGGTGAGTGGACTTCTCTAGTCAAATAGGGGGTATCTTCTTTTTAGGGAACCTCTTCTTTTGTAGTTTGAAAGGAACACCGACAGGAACGCCGCCATTTTGGGGGTCCCACCTCAAAAGACTCTTTGCAAACCCCCCCAAATTGGTGGTTCTCCTTTTGGCTCCCCTTTCAAGCCACTCCGAAAAGAGAAATTACTCTCCCAAAAAAAGGCGAGCCACGATAGGCGTCCTTTTTGGAAAATAGATGGGTTTCCCTGGTAGATGATTGAACCACCAGGTAAAACAACCAGGGCCTTCGATTTTTAAAAGCAAAACCTATGCGAGCCAAATGTCTGTTTTTGGAGGGTGCCTCCTTTTGTGTGGTTCAAAAGGCGAACCAACAGGAAAGCCAGCCTTTTGGGGGTCCCCCACAAAAAGACACACCCGAATAAATCAAGAAGCCATTTGTAGCCGTCGGTCCCCACATCCCCGAAGAACTCCAAGGCAGAGGAATTCCCCTCTGCCGCCAGCGCCAGGTTGATGCGCATGACCTCAGTTCCATAGAAGCTGTCCCGTCCCGCCATGAGATCCCCTGCTAAAAGTCAAAAACTGTTAGCGGGGCAAATGGAAACTACCACTAAACCCTGAAAAGCAAAACAGCTAAAGGGATGGCTGGGAACGACTAAAGGATCCGAAAGCCTAAAGAACAGGACGGCTGGGAGCCACCCTTTTTCTCCACAATAGGAAATCAAGCATCTCAAAGGAACGTTCCGCCAGCTCGCCTTTTTGCCCCACTCTGCGGTTGTTGATGAATATGCTTTCCAGACACCCAATAAACCCGACGCTAGACTCGGATTCAGCAATGCTTGGTGAATTCTATTTAAGTTATGAGTGTGGCGGTAATCGTTGGCAATATCAGAGCATTCAAACGGGGAAATGCACGCTTAGAAGGGATTAGTGCCATTCTGAAAGGGGACGCCAATGTCCCGTGATTTGCAAGCGCCCGTACTTTTAATCCGAGGGTTACTTTCGACTACCTTTCCAGCAGGGGAACATCCTGGAGAAGGATAATTCCCTATGTTCCCCTTCAAATATCATCCAAACCAGCCAGGTGGCTAATTCACCCTGGGAAGTGTGGGGATTCGGTCTTCTTGCAGCTCTCAAACATCAGCCCAGTCCGAAACTCAGATATTGGCCGAACCAAATATCATCTTCACAAAAAGCAGGAGCCGTACTGTGGACTGTGGATGGACAAAATCCGTTCGCAGCGCCTAAGAAACCATGGAATGATACGATTCCCCAGCACAAATACCAACCAACAATGGTTTCAACCGTGGTTTCACTTCGTGGTGCGACCTCGGCTTTCGCAACCATCCACAGCCTGCCCTGTGGACATCTGAGAATCGATTCATCGATGCGGCCCGGATCTCTCCGATCGATTTCGGGATTCGGCTCACCTGCGAGGCGGAGTAGGGGATGGCGTACACGAAGCCGTCTTGGCCCAAGACCACTGACCCGAACTTCGCGAAGCCACCGGCGATGGACTGAGCAAAGCGTAAGATCAAACGGACTCGGCGAAATGGCAGTGGGTCAAAAATCGGTACCCCAAATGGAACCCTGGCAAGTGGAAATGGACCAAGACCTGCGGTTTTCTGGTGGTTCAATTTTGACCCATATCCAAATGGGCGTGTCACTTTTGAGGCTGCACACCGCCCGAATCGGGTGGTTTTCCTTTTGGTTTCCATGTAGCTCAGCCCCAAAAAGGGTATCCTCGAAAGAGAGACCCAAATGACTCGATTGTTTGAGCAGCTTCAACTGACTTGGTGGAACGACCCTGCAGGAAAATATTTAAGGGCGTTTAGGTCAAGGATTTTAAGGCACACCGAAGTCATTTGGGTCCAAATCCTTTTGGCGCAAGCTGGTCGACATTTGACCCTGGGAATGGTCCAGTTGGGAATCGCCTTTCTAAAGCTCGCCCTTTTCTTAGGCTCAACTTGGACCGGAGACGTTTCGCTGGCAACCTAAAGAAAAGAAATCCTTGGCCGGAAGGACTCCTTGGCTGACCTGGAGGAAACTTGCTTGTGGCCGCTGGGAAACTATGAAGGAAGCCCTTTCCCAAAGGCAGCCCTGTTTGAGTCAGACTCAAAAAGCTGAGTTGAACTGGACTGCACATGCGACATCTCTTCAAGGCCTTGCGACAGTCCAATGCTGATCCTCAGCCTTTTTTCTCGCAGAAGGCAACGAAAGACAGTTCTTTCGGGGGGAATCCGCCAAGGCGCGGTCCAGAAGTCTCCCCTGAAAAACATACATCAGAGCAAACCAACCCGGGAAGGCCTTCCAAACCAACCACATCGGAAACCAAACAAGGTTCAAACAACACGACACAATGTTTCACTGTTTTTTTGGCCACAACTCAAATGAGACACCAACCTATAATAAGGGGCTAAACCAATCTTTTATCCGATGCTCCTGACTACTCTCGTGATCACTCTTGTGTAGTGGTACGTAGCTCACAACCTTGTTCAAAGTACGGTTCAATAAGTCTACCCAAATCCAGAAGAAAGGAAGGGCGGAACAGAACAGCTTTGCGCACTCATTCGTGGTGGGCTTCAAATCTGCTTGGAACTGGTCAGCTGCCTGTTTTGGGGGGGGCAACAGAATCCTGTCAAAATGGGGACGAACAAATGGGACGTCTATTCTCTTGCGAGTTTCAACAGGTTCTTTCAAGGTGAAAATGGCCTCCTTAAAGACGCACGCAGCAACGGGAGGTTCTCATGGTGCGCCCTCTGTTGGATTGAAACCAACCCTTTTCCAGCCCTGTTCTGTACTTGGGATTTTGGACCTTCCAGCTTCTCTTTCTTCTCTTCCAATTCTTCTCATTCTGGGATTTGAAAAAACAGGTCCCATCCCAAGACGCCAGGAGTTTCAAGAATTCAAGGAAATCTGGGAGCCCCGTCCGAGACAAGGGGCATTCATGTATTTCTTGCTTTCTCTCCACGAGCCACGTAGACAGGGCTTAGGCAGCTCAATTCAGCGCACTTAGCTCCGCAATTCCAGGCGTTTATGTAGCATGGAATTGCGAACGCATGCACCGACATGGCGCCTTAGGTTGGACCTTTGTGGTGCAATCTGACCTGGCTTGGCAGGAGCTAGCGCAACGCAGCTGCTAGCAAGGGCTTGAATTGTGTTACGCCCTGTGTTTACAGGGAAGGGGTCTGTCTCAGTGCTGCCACTTAAATATCCTAATTAATATTGCATACTACCTCCGGGTGGCCCGGCCAACCACCTTAAATATCCGCTTTAAACAGATGTCCTACACTACCTCCCAGTCCTGAAGCCCTGGCCCGGCCCCCACATATTTACAAGTCGGCATCGTACGGCTATAACTAACTCACTTCCTGAGTGGATTTGCCAAAACAAGTAACCAAACTGTTTATTTATCACTAAACTGGTCCAAACCCAAAAAGTGACTAAAGTCCAGGACGTCAAAGAGCGAGATGGCTTGGGTCAGCTTCCCTCTATTTGGTGGTTTGGATTGGTGGTTTGGTTCAGTACAAAAGCCAGAGCTTCCAATCCGGGGGGGGAGGGAAAGGAAAAACAGCTACCAAACCACCAACTCAGGCTTACCCGAAATTGTTCTTTCTTTTTGGGTGCTACCAAACCACAAGTCCCAACCAACAACTAAGGCTTGGCCGAAATGGCTCTCTTTTTCTTGGGCTGCTGCCCCCGAAGCAACCGCCCAAACGACCAAAACCACCCAACTAAGGCTTACCAAACCACCAAACCACTGCTCTCTTGTTGTTTTGGATGCTGCCCCCAACCTACCAAAACACCAACTAAAGCTTACCTGACATGGATCGTTCTTTTCTAGGTCCTCCAGTAGAGAGGTTAGAATAGTACCCTTTTTTTCTCTAGTCAATTTCAGAAAAAAAAGGAAAAACAACAACTCCCAACCAAAAAAGAACCGGTGAGAAAGGTTGCACCTAGCCGGGGGGGCCTGGGGATCCTTCGTTTGGTCCCCCCCTTTTCCCCCCGAAGCCCCAGGCCTCGCTGGGCTGAATCTCCGAGACCTCCGCGGAGCCGCCGAAGCCGAGCTCGGCGCCCTCGGCGAGGCGCAGGACGCTCTCCGCGGACATGGGCGCCGCGTAGAGCGCGCCGTCCTGGGTGGGCAAAAACTGGGGGGTTTTCCAGCTGACGTCCGTTCCCCAAGCCAGCAAACCATGTAGATAAGAGACGAATGTTTGGGAGAGAAGAGTTTTTTTTTTTGCGCTGACGCTCCTTAAAAATAAGAGATATTCCCGAATTGGTTGCTGTATCGACCCCTCTGCAACAAGTGGAAACATCCTTTTGTGTCCAACTTGGAACATCCGAACTGCTTCAACCAAACAGTTGTTGAGTCCAAAGATCCATTACCCTCCCTCCAATTAACATGGAACCTGACGGTGCGCTGTGATGCTGGATGAGACAGGCGTGCGCTGCGTTTTCCGTGGTTCTTGCGCCGGTTTGTCACGGCGGGTGCCGGCACTCTCTGCATTTTCTTTATCTACTTCTATTGTGCGGTCATTTTCGTGAAGGATATAAACTAATACACCACTAAATTGTAGAGGAATAAGATTCGTATTAGAAGAGACCAATGGTTCGACAAATGGGGAAGCTACCCCGTTACAGTGAATTTTCACATGACTACATGGACAACGTCCCCTTTGTTTGCCATGTTTCTCTGTGTATAGAGACATGGAATTATCATGCTTTTCACTCTACGGCCTTGCTGTGCCAATCTGTACCACACGTTGGTTGACCGACCGTGACGTCGAGCTTAGGATCAACGCAGTTTCTATTCCCAAGCGAGAACCCGTGCTGTCCGAGATGGAAACCCCGGGGTTTCAAACGGCATAGCCTGTTCACCAAAGGCTTGGACCTCCTCAAGCATCTCTTCTGGACTTCGTCTTCCCTGGGTTTGTTCTAGATCATCTTTTAGCCGAGGGTCCGGTCGACAAGGGGGCTTTGACGCCCCCCTTGGCATTTAAACAGAAGCTAAGAGGGTAAGGAATCAACCGCTTGATGGGGACCATTTAGAGCACGTTGATTCTTCCTGCTCGTGGACCGATTCCTAATGTGGATGGACGAAATCCTGCGCCACCTGAAAAAAACAACCTGAAAATCAAATACCAACAACAAATGGTCTGAACCATGCCTGGATCACCGGTTGCTGTTTGTTTCCATGCACTTTACCCCCAAAACCAGCAACAGTGACTGAAAAAAGCAGCAACTTGGCTACCTAGGTGGTTTCTTGGCTGGTGCGAGATGGATCTCGCCCATCCACAAAAAATTGGGAAACCGCCCATTCCATACCGTGTCCTAACAGAACTCTGATCGGCTCCGAAAGGCTTCCTCCTTGAGAGCAAATTTTTGGATACCCCCCAAGAACCAAATGCTAGCAGTATCTACCAATCAGGGCTGTGGGAAACGACCACTTCTGTGATACAAAAAGGGCTTCTCGAAGACAAACCTGGCACAAGAGGAGGATCCCTGGTATCACTGGGGAAAAACCCCTGATCCCACAACCCTACCAATCAGGCCTCGAGCACTCCAATCCCTCAGGCCCCGTATACGCGCGACTCCGTCTCGCCCGAGCGCGGGTGCCAGGATGGGCTGCGTCCACTTCGCCGGCGCCCCGGTCGAGTAGGAAAGGGACAAGTCCCGGCTGGGGGCGGAGTAGAGGTCGCCGCCTGCGGCGGGGTCTCCAAATGGCTGTGTGTGGTCCAAACCGTTTTGGGATCCCATTTTGGTGGGTAGGTGAATTCACCACTCGTTTTAGAACCTATTTTTCTGTGGGGATTGGGATGTTCACTGGGGCTACGGGTTTTTGACGCATGGCCACATGCGTGGCTCGTCGTTTATTGAGTTGGTGCCCAACTATCTCCATTGGCATCCATTCACGCATCGCGCCGGAGCTGGAAGCTAATTTCACCCTGATCGGTTGCAACCTGTTTGAGCCGAAGCTGAAGACTGTGTACTCCCCTGCGTGCGCAGAATTCCAATCTGTTCTTTGGGAGAAGCTTGCAAGTTGCGAACCTCAAAACACCTTCAGGGTTCTGAATTCGGAAAACGCCAGTAGCGAACCTAGGGTCCGACATTACAAATTGTGCATTCTGAGCCTTCCCCAGCGAAAGGATACACGTACCTGGGGAGTTCTGTGCGACCAAGGCCTGAGAAGGTAGCATCTGCTGTACATCATGCTGGCCACTTCAACTAGCCCTGTTGGACTCGACGGAGCTTTGGCCAAAGCATGCCGGGACGTGGAAGACGAACCCGCCGCTTTTTGCCCAGTGGAATCCTTTAAAAGATGCGAGGCATGAAAGGTTAAACGGGGGTTCTCAAGTATCGCCCGCAATAAGAAAACTAACTGTTTTGGGGACTAGTTGGAGAAACCCTCAAATGGCCTCCTGAGCAACGCATCCCAAAGTCTTAATCGTCGCAGCCTGTGCTTCTTTGCCAACACGATGAAAGTGGACATGACGGCATGGCAGACATGCGACGAGCCCTTAAGGAATGCTATAACAACCTTCGATCACATCGTACAACCATACTTCGGCACATTCAAGGTCTGCAGCCAAGAGTTTTCTGGTCACCCCAAAGATTGGACCCTACGGGAAATTAGCCCCCTCGGGCCAATATGTTTGGATTACATGGGAAGGAAAGTCGTTGTAACCTGCTAAGTTGACCACCCAGAAAAAGTTCGGTCGCTTTGGCTGCCTTGACAAAAGAGGGGCAGATACCAACAAGGCAACTCAACAGTCAACTAACTCTGCCCACCGCTCTACAGTGTACAAAGTGTTGCATCGACATCCTGGCACAAGGGTAGAATGTGTCTCCCTGGTGGAGGAGAGACCAAGCTGAGTGGTGGGTTTTGGGGGGAATCCTACAGTGTGGGTGTTGAGCGAACACGACAACCACCGTTGACCAAAACCTCGAGCTCTCCGTCAAAAACCAGCACTTTGAGGGAGCCTTGTCATGGCCTTGCTCGGGTTGGGTTTGGCGCCTGGGCGGTTTTTCTATCTGCTCAAGGTCCACCTGGCTTCCCCTACGGGGAAAAAAAACCATCGGCCCTCTGCCCCGGTTCAACAAAAACAGAAACGTTGGTCAGTGGTTTCGTGCCTGTCAATGCAAAAAAACGGCTTTTGGCCTCTTCAACTTCGAACACTTGCATTAAAAGCTGATCAACGTACTGCATGGCTGGTGGTTCTTCAAATCGCCACTTTTGGAGGTTCCAACAAGGGACATGGCCCTTGTGACCCTGGGAAATTTTGGAAACCCCTAAACCCCCCCCCCCCCCCCACAAACACGAGGATACATCCTTTCTCCGCCTCCAGAGGTCACTGAGAAGCGGTGCCAGGGGCAGCCCACGCGCACACAGCCAGAAGTATCCACCTCAAGGCTGGGAGCTCAAGTTAGAAAACGCCCCCCCCCCCCCCGAGGGAACATGGGAGACCTCCTGGCCTAAATGGAACCAAAACGGCCCCTTGGCAAATGAAACCAAATGAAACCAAATGGCCTAAAACCTGCCTAGGTCCTCCAGTAGAGAGGATAGAATAAGGGTACCAACTTCTTTTTAAATGTAGTCTACTTTAGTAGGGGAACCCTCCCCCCCAAAAAAATCGGCAAACGGGCACTACTGGGGACCTCCTTGCCCTTTTCACATGGAACCTGACGTTTGGGCGGCGGTCCCCTTTTAAGGCAAATGTTTTTTTTGCAGGACCCCCCGAACGTCAATTTCAATTGGTGACATCCTGTGCGCTCATATGCAAACCAAATTCATTGCTTCAAAGCCATCATTGTTTGAGGGTACTCCCGGATTCAGCATCCCTGGGGCTCAACTTGCCGATTTCCATGTATCAAAAATGGGTGACCCAGGGGGCCACGGTAAATAATGGTGGTGATAGTGGTGGATTGAACCCCAGGGCTCCAATTGGTGGATTAGGGCTTGGTGGCTTGGTGGCTTGGTGGCTTGGTGGTTTGGTGGTGTTTCGAGGGTAGTTCCTCATTTGTCTACAAGAACCAGAACTTCAATTCCCCAAACAGTTGACATATTGACCCCTCTCGTTGCTCCTGTAAGAAGGCCAGACAAAATCAACAGGTGTCAGGGCGGCCAAATGTGGCCAGAAGCGTGGCCACCAGGCGACCCAAGTCCGTCTGACTTCGACAACCTGCTTTTGGTTTAACCTTGCCATGGGGCCAGGGCTTGGCATAAACAAAGCTTGCGACCAACCTTCACGCCCACTCACCGCCAAACCGCCAAGCAACCAACTCACTTCCTGAGTGGAGTAGGCAACAAAAAGTCCTTAACTGCTTACCACGAAACTGGTCCCAACCCAAAAAGCTCTAGGAACTCGGAAAGTGCGACAGGGCCAAAGGTCTTCACTCAACTTCCATTGGACAAAGGGTACGTCGCTCAAACGGCAAATCCAACTTGAGGGCCGCCGTAGAACGCTCGCCGTAGAACGCCTGCAGATCGGAGCACACCGTGGCGTTGCCCGCCATGCCCCAGTGGAGCTCCTGGCAGCTCACCGTGGTGTTCGCCGAGGAACTCAGATCGTAGCTCCTGACCGAGGCGATGGGAGCGGAGGCCGTGATTCCGATGGCACCACTTGGGTGGCGCTCGTCTTCTTTTTGTAGTGGCCCCCCCCTTGGTTGGTCGAATTTAAAGGGAAGCCAAGAGGAAAAATAAACCGAAGCCATGTTGGGAAGGTTTTGCTAAGAAACGACACACCCAACTCCAACTTGGGGAAGTAAAGGAGGCGAGCGATTCACCAAACTGGAGATGGGTGTTTCTCAAAATAGACAAATTGGCCCACGAACATGGTTGGCCCACGAACATGGTTGGCTTCCTTTTGGGTTCCCAAGAAATATTAATGTCCAAAGGGTGTCCACCTATATGAGAAACTCCCATGTTCCACCAGTCACTCAGCTCCTGACTATCATTGCGCCAACCAAGTATGTTTGCTACTAAATGGTCCCCCAAGAAAGTATAAAAAACCACGCTTGAGAAATATATGTATATATGTATATAACACCAGGTTGAGACTTGCTAAATCCCCCCCCCCCCCGACCACTGGGCACGTTTGAAGGGGCCTGAAAAGGCGTGGTGTCCTTTAACTTGTTGGGCCAACCCGCTCTCTTCAAAAAAACACGGACGGACAGGCCCCGCTGGATGAAACTCGATTCAGCCTCATGGGGTCGTTGCACGTACGCTACCGTACCATCACCCATTGCTTATACCCCACAAAGGACCTTCCAAGTTGAAGGTCTGTCAATCCCACTTCAACTGCGGGTCGTCTACATCAAAAAAACAAAAACCGTGGCCATTTTGGACTTGTGTTTTATTATTATTTCTCTCTTCTTTTGTTTTTTTTGGGGGGGGAAGGATTTAATGTGCCAAAAGTAAACCATACCCAGTCTATCATTGCCGAATAACGTGCGCTTCTCACGGCTCCACTGTTGATATTCAACCCGCGGACATGAATCACTTTGCACCCAACGCACCTGGTTGAAACCAAGGTTATGCTGTTTGGTTGTTTGATTAAACATGGTTGCCAACACAAGAAACCCAACATAACGTGAGAAGGGTTGCATTCGACAACTGATTGTTATGCATAATAAGCCAAATCAAGGATATCCATGCGGACCCTTGAGGACAAAGAAGCGGCCAAGCCGCCATATGTTTCAACTATGGGTTCATGTTCACCTCGGATTCATCCAGAGGACCATACTCATCCGAGGAATCTGCCAACTCAAAGTGGGACAACCTCTGATTGGTATGGTCCTGCGCAGCATCTGAAGTTGACGTTGCATTTTAAGGCCATGTAAGACAATAACATGCTGTTAGTAAGTTTGCCAGGGCCTGTAGAAAACAAACCCCGAGTAAGATACTAGTTCGTGTTGTTTTCTGTCAGGGCCTATATTATGATCGATATCATTATTAGTGTCATGATGATTGTGACTAATATTGTAAATTTAAATGTCATGATTCTAGTATTGCTAGCATTATTCTTATTTCTAGGGGTACCTTCCCCATTCTTTCCAGGGATCACTCTTTCCAGAGATCTTTCTCTCCAGAAATCCTCCGGAAACCCCGCAAAAAAACAGATCCGGTTTTGAAAAGAGCGATGGTTGACAAGAATGGAAAAGGAATGAACCCCTAGATTATTGTCATCTTTATACATACCCCCGAAACTTGGTCGCTGCCGCCAGGGCGCCACGAGGTGAGCGACCCATCGGCGGCAAGCTGCCAGGAGAAGGGCAAATCGAAGCCGGCCGCGCCTGTGTCTTCTTTTCATCGGGATGGAGGGGGCTGTCCCGAAATACCCGAAAACAACATTGCTGGTGTTTTTGTCGAGTTTGTGTTAGCGTCCCTTTTTTTCATCCAGCAAAAGGGTAGCCTCAAGAGATTTTTGTTCCGACACATGGCTCGGCTGTGGTCAAAAATCAGGTAACCCCAAAATGGAACCCTTGGAAACATGGACTAAAACCTGCGGTTCCCTGGTGGCTTCATTTTGACCCACAACCACATTGCTGGTGTTTTTGTTGAGCTTCCCTTTTCTTCATCCAGAAAAATGGGAGCCTCAACAAATACTCCCACGTGGCCGGTTTTTGGGTCCCACATGGGAGCTCAAGTGAGCCATTCCAGCGCTAAGCTGAAGGTGATATCGGGTCTAACATGTGGGATCCCATTTTTCTTAGTTCGTGAGACACCGAGGGACCTAGGGAAACCACGCAATTCATATGGATTGAGAAGTGCTTGTGTTTCTTGGCTTTCCACCCTGGAGGTCAAACACTGTCATCCCGCTGTCCTTGACGGAATATGCTTTCTGCAGGTCCTTTTGCCCCGCAGGAACCACATGTTGGTTCCTTTGCTTAGTTAGCTGGCCTGAGGTGTGAAAGTCACGGCAAACGCCGATACATGTTGTTGGGCCAGTAATATTATTCGCTACCAGCAAGCAGTTTCCAGTGTTCCATAACACAGATAAGTCGAAGGAAACCCGATATCTTGGCCATGTGGCATTTCAACTCACAATGGAAAGCCCAACCAGCAAAAGGACAACAGGATGGAGCTGTGCTTCTCGTGCAAGAACACAAGGACACAATGACACACTTCGGCAGGGTACCCCAAAAAACAACAACAAAAATAACAACACACATTACGCTGTTCCGCCTTCAAGTTGCCAAACCACGAATGGATTCTTGCCAGCAGAATTCATGTAAATTCATGTTGGGGCGGTGCCTCGGCAAAATCGGAGCATGCAATACTGGGAGACAAATCCACAACTGACCCACCTTTTTAGCGCAGGGTTGAGAATCACCGTTGCGATACCTGGGGGTTGATCAATCTTCCCGGCCCCCCAAATGACCATGCCTAACTGTTCCCGTGTGTAGAAAGTCCTCTTGTTGGGTGTTTCCCTGGTCATCCCATGTTTATCGGATGTTTTGATCAACCACATGAGTCATTCCCGAATTAAGTCAGCAGATTCCCGCCACCTCCGTTGCCGGCGCCCGCATCGCAGGCCGCGGCGATCGCCGCGAGCCAAGCCGCCGCGAACGGCGCGCGGCCCATGGCGGCGGCATCGGCGAGTCGTGCGCCCGGAACCCGCGGGCTGGAAATTCGCGGGGGGTTCAAAGGACCAATATGGTGGGGTTGAGAAAAACCACCGCTATTTGCCGGTGGTTCAAAGGCCAGGTGAAAGGGAAGCTTCTTCTTGGGGAGGGGGCAGCACCTTCAACTTTGCCAAGCCAATTTCGGCGATTGGTTTGAACAATGCTGCATCCAGTCACCACTAGGCAAAAACGAGAATTGGACGCGGTGGGGAATAAGATCTGATAAGAGTGTAGACATACCCAAATGACATGTAGGAGCTGGTTGGCACGCTCTATGATACACTGTGATGCTTGTGTGACATCCTATTCTCATGTCCAATGTTCACTTTGGATGGGCCTGGAGGCAATCAAAGGGATGCAACCCGAACCTTGGTCACGTGCAAAGCAGAGGGGCCTGAGCCAAAAGTCCAACCTGTTCGCAGGTTTAACGGAAACACATCTGTTTCCAATTTAGGTCCCAGGTTTTTGAGTACAGAGGTTAGAATAAGGGTACAATGGGCCTTTTGGGTCACAGCCATGATCTGAAGCTCCCATAACCCATAACCCAAAAGCATCCCAACACCATGTGGTAAGAACCCAAGGTCGGCCTGGGCTAAGTCGCGATTGGTTGGAAACGCCGCCTGCTGCTCGGGTTCGGTGTTTGGCTCATCTGAGCCACGGCCGAAAGCGTGGGCGCTTTCAATGAAAGTCAGTCGGTCGCTTTCTGAAAAATAAAGCATCCTGGACACCCAATACGTGCTCCTTCCGAAAAAATGGCCATACGGCCCCCAGGATGCTTAATACTTACCAACGAGCGGACGAGGAAGTTGGTTCAGCGCTACTGCCATTGTGCAACTGACGGTCCCTCCCACTAGGGCTTTTACTGAATGCCTCGGAGAGCCATCTCCAACTCATTTTGGGTGTGTCTTTTGATGGTACCCCGGTTCGGTGGCTTTCAAGGGAAACTAAAAGGAAAGCCACATGTTTGGGGGTCCCCCATGAAAAAAAGAGAGCCCCCATCTCGACTCAAACCCTGAATGCTCCAAAGCCCAGGACATCGAAAGCCTCGCCTCGACGGTTTTGGCAGGCAATAAACCCGCTTGCGGCTTCCCTGAAAAATACAGGAAGAAAACCTGACTTCACCACTCATGACTCGCCAACGTGACATAGAACATGATGACAGCACCAGCACAGCCTTGTTTGCTTGTGTTCATAAGCAGGCTTGAAGGACGAGACACTGTGGCTTTTTTTTGGGGCGACCATTTTTTTGCATTGGGTCTTAAAGGGAAGCCACAAGGAACGCCACCGCCATTTTGGGTTCCCGAAAACAAGACATGTGCGGTGAACAGGCCATGATTGATCCCTGCAATCATACAAGGCCCCCTAAGCTGCCCCACTGGCGAGCGAGAGAGCCGATTCCTGCAGATCTCCCGACATCTCCCGCTCTTCAGTCCAAACCAATGGAAATCGACTTGGCTGAATGAAGTGCTGTATAGCAAAACGTCACCGGGGTAGATTGCATGCTCAAACCCATGCCGTCCGCCCAGCGGTTTCCGCGGGTTGCTCGGAGCGGAAGCCGGGCGAATAACTGGCTCGAATCGCTCCCGAGCGAGTCAAAACTGATCTGACGAAGGTCTTGGACACCCGAATCCAGTGACGTGGCTGGTTTTCATGGAAGCCCTTGGAGTTCCTTCAAATCCATAGCGTGGTGTGGCTGCTGTTCAGGAACAAGGAAACTCTTGGAGTTCCTCTTTGCGTGGATCCCTGCGTCCCAGTCACCTCGTGTCAGAGATCGCAGCCAACGCCTTTGGGCCCCCCGCATCTTGCCAGCCACCGAGGTGCTGCGATCGCGATCGCTCCATGTGGAGACCATGGCTCCTCTCGACGCGCTTTGAATCCCTGCTGGTGCGCTTGTGCTCAAATTCAACATGTTTGAGGGGCATTTGAAACAAGCAAGGGAAAGATTCAACCAAATGCACAATGCGAATAACTTCTTGTGGGTCCAATTTAGAGAATCCCACTGCTTCCAACTTAAAGTCCAAAGATTCGCTACTAAATTGCCTCGGTTGCTTTCTGCTCCCCTGCTAAAAGTAACGGAAAACCCATTAGTTGGCCAAAAGTTAAAGTCCTAACATCCCTTGGCAAAATGCACCAAAGTGAAATAACCCCTATAATTCACCATTTACTTGTTGGTTTCCTTTAAGGGAATCCCCTTCCGGCAAAGTTGCCTTGGCGAAGTGGCATCTTCTCCGCGCCTGGCCGCCGGAGCTCACCCCCGAGCTCCCCTGAAGGGCTCCGCCCATCGAGCCGAAACTGGGCAAAGCAGCGCCTGGAACCGGGGCGGGGGTTGGGTGGGGTGGGGTGGGGTGGGTTGGTGTTGGGTGGGGTGGGTTGGGCGGGTTGGGTGCCCAATAGGGGGAACAAACATGGCAGGGGGCACCATGTTTCGCCATAAAGCAATTGTCGCAGTTGGTTCATTGGAAAAAGGGAGACGCGGAAGGGTTCATGGCTTAAGTGTTTGTTTTAAAGGGAACCCCCAAGCAAAACAAGGGGAAACACGCTTGCCCCTGTTCGCTTGGTGCATTTTAACGGGAAACCCAACCACAATTGAAGGAAAAGGCCTAGCCCGCTTTGGTTTAAGTTGAAGGCCAACCTCGCCCAGAAGGCAACAACTGGTTTTGCCTTTGGGCGTCTTTTTTGATGGTACCCTTTTGTGTGGGTTTTAAAGGGAGACCAAAAGGCAAACCACCAAGATGTGGGCGGACCCCCCAAAAACAGACACAAACCCAGCTGGGATGAAATCCTACGGACGAAATCCTGTGCATATGCCGGGCCACGCGCCCTACCAGCTGCCGTAGTGTTGCCTTTCAGCCCACCCAAAGGCTCCAATTCGATGTATTTCGGGCCCGATTTAACAGCCAGGTGTCTAATGGAGGGATCGGGTCTTCCATTGAAAGCCCCAGGAGCCTCTGGGCATGCAAACACCTCTGCATCCGAAACGAAACGCGGAGAAATGGCGCTTTTGCTTGTATTCTTGTTGCGAACCGGCGTGGAGAAACCTCCGCTTTGGCCGTCTACGGAATGTGTCCCAATGGGAATCCAGGATTAAGCAACCCCTTGTTGATTAACAGGGGGGACGATCCAGGTTAGACAGGATCCCTCACTTTTAGAGGGAGCACATTCCTAATAATCTGCCAGGCTCAATGATTCCGCGGGTCAACATTAGTTGGAGCCCCTGCTGACTGCACCAGCACATCCCTGAAGCATTCACAAAGATTCCAAATCGGCTTTGAGGCCGGCCGCTTGAATGATGCTTGGGAATCTCCCAAGAGAAGCCAACTGTGTGTAGCTCGGCAACTTTAGGACACATGAAAGATGCGCGTGAAACCTAATTGCTTCCTCTACCAGAAGCAAGATACCTGCCACGACTGGGTAGCTCTACCGAACCTTGGGTTGAGACTGAGACGTGTTGATCCCACATGTATAATGCTTATATTAGCACAACGGAGGTAGGTCACAAACACGTGCCACACGGATGCAACACGAGTTCCACCCACCTTGCAAGAAAGAGACACCTAGGTCTTTGGGGTCGGTCCGGTTGGCCGGCCAAAGAATCTGCATCCGCAGGTGAAGCCTCCACAAATTACTACGCACAATACAACTCCTTGCTGCTCGATGGGTCCCTTTCATGATAATTTCGGAAATCCACCCAATCAAGGACCTTTCTGGCGTCCGGACGCGTCCGGATTCGCTGCGATTCACGAAGAAGCATCCGAACCAAGCAAGTAGTGCTTTCCTTTTGCTACCGTGCGTATGCCCAAATCAAAGATCCCATGCTTCGTTTCCGGACGGCTTCGTTTCTTCTCTCTCCTACGATTGAAAGGCTAAGCCCCGCAAACTACCGAGGAACCGAAATCTGGAGGGTCCCCGATTCTTTTCAACCTGTGCAGGCTTCGGGGAGTAACCTGTAGAGTGTCACTTGGACCCAGTCATCTCTGCCACACGCCGCACGCGCTGGTCGCCATGTTGGCAACCGATGGCTCACTGAGATTGTACCTCAGACCAGAATGGTTCATGCATGATGCTTCTCATCATCCATGTGACGACAAGGATGACCATGATGATGATGATGATGATGATGATGATGATGATGATGATGATGATGATGATGATGATGATGATGATGATGATGATGCTCACTGTGATGATGATGCTCACTGTGATGATGACTATCATCGTGGCATCCCCTGCATCACCAAGTGGAAAAATAAGAAGCCCAAAATGGGCCCTGAAAAAAAGAGAGATTCCTCCAGCACCCCCTGCGCCGGGTGTTTGGACATGGGACAAGCAGGCGCCAGGGGGTGATGGCACTTTGCTTTTCGGTTGTGCGAAACGTTATCCCCTGCGTTCAAACCACAATTTCAACAAAGGGGGCTGGCATAACCACCATTATCTACTCTTCAGGAGTGTTATTCTCTAAATTGGTGAAGCATTCTGCCATTCTTTTCATGGGAATCGGCTTGGTTCACCCCAAGGTATCCATTTGGTTTTCTCTCAGGTGGCCTTTTGAGGCTTCCCGGGCGCGCCTTGGCGCCCTGAATGCCCGGGCGGTGATGGATGCAACTGTCGCTGACCCCGGATGAACGAAGCAACCCCGTCCGACTTGAAAGGGCGGTGGCTCCCTCCCAGTGATGAAATCCCGACGAAAATGGGGACGCCAAATCCCTTTTTCATCAACCCGGCATTGAAATTCATCCGGGATTCCCATTCGTCAAACAACTTTCTGGATTCAGGATCTCTATTCTCCACCGCTCCAATTCCTGTTTGCGGAATTCCACACAACACGAAGTCCACTCCAATACTGTGGATGGACGAAATTCTGCACCTCTTGGAAACCATGGGAAACCATGGTTGGTTTGTATTTGCAGGGGGAATCAACATTCCAGGGTTTCTTAGGTGGAGCAGGATTTCGTCAATCCACAGTATGAACACTGCAGGACCCAAACCTATTTAGGCGATAAAGAACCTGCGCCATGCAAGACATTCCTTGAGCGCCTGGCCTTGCTGCGTGGGAAGGGATCAAGGTCTTGTTGCGGAGCTCGCATCCAGGAAGGTTCCGTGGCTGCTCAAAATAGAACGTTGGCGGGCTGCCCTCAGACCCCCCGCTAAAAGTGGACAACTTTTAGTGGGTTAAATGGAAACTTCTACTAAACACTAAAAGGCTAAAAAGCTAAGGGGATGGCTGGGAGCCACCAGGATTAATCAACCAACCAGCTTATTCGCACAGGGGTGTCCATTTCCGGGTTTAGTGGGGAATTAGACCACTTTTGGAGGGGCCCCCACCCCCCTCGTAAACAGGCTGGTTGACATTCACATGGGGTCAAAATAATTCGTTCTCCGGAATCCAGACCTTGTGAGGACGAGGAGACTCATAACCCAACCAAAACCCGCGGGGCCTTCACTGCCCGGAAATGCGGCAGCCGTGCAGAGCCGTAGGCGAGGAGAGATAAAAGTTGTTGAGTTCGCAGCCAGCGCATTTTCTTTTTCTCGGTGGATCAGCCGACAAAAGTAGCCAATTTTTTTGTTTGTCACTAAAATGGCAACCAAAGCCCAAACATGACTCTAAAGTCCGAAACGGGACTCGGGCCGAAGCGGAAGCTACCGGCTCGGATGGGCGGAGGGAAGCATCTGCAGCAGAGTGGCGAGTTCAAAATGATGAGCTTTGCACCTGTGCGGCGACGACCCAAGGGACGGGGAATCCAAACACGCGCCCCGCGACGAGCCAGCCATCCGGTCTTGGGGCGGTCCTTTTGGGAAGTTGGCGCAGCCTGGTGCAAAATCCTCGCGTGAGCTGAGGCTTGACCTTGGTCCTTTGGCCCACCGGAACATCACAAGACAAAGTAAGAATTGGACAGTTCAAGCGGCTTGTTTTGGACAATTCGATCAAGCCGGAATCTAGGTCCAACCCATATCCCCCCTAATCAATGGAGCCTTGGTTTGCTTGCGCGAATCAACTTTGCTCAGGTAATAACTTCCCAGCTCTGATACTAAGGGTGCGGTTTCGCACTGCCAAAACCAGAAGCTGGTTTTGAGGGAAACCATGGTTGAACAGAATGGGGAGTCTCCGGGCGCGCGACAAGTGCACCTGAAACATCACCCCATCAAAAGGACATACGCTACGTGGCCAAAAGGTGATGTTTAAGCTGGCCAAAAATGGACAAAAGGATCCCTGAACCTGCGGGAAACCTGATGCCCCGTTGAAACCCCCACCATGTTGGAAGTGCTCTTTTTAAAGTCCTGCTCTGTACTAGCGCTTATTCTTTCTTTGGGGCCAGCAATTTCCCCGGCATCACCTCGGCCAGGTCAGCTGGAGTCTTGCCCAAAAGCAGCCTGGAGATCAGCCCCTTGCCAGGCTAAATCCACCCAATAAGTCAAGACCTGTGCTCCCTGAGCCAGCGCGAAGGCCTCCCGAAACCAGACAAACAACTTACAACTACGGCAGCGCTAGGTCCAAGCGAGAGTGCGGCCAGCCAACCAATAAACCACCCACCCACCCAACCAACCAACCACCTACTGACCCACCAAACCAACCACCCAAACACCCGAACACCCAACCAACCAGCCGAGGAGCCAGACCTAAGAAAAAACGGCCTTGTGACACAAACAGCCAGCTCAACTACCATCCACTTATAAACGGGGCCCCGCAAGTTGGCCTGGCCAACAGTAGGGTCCTTTCGCGCCCCTTGCGAGCACGCGTTAAGATCTAGAAGCTGACGCGTAAACATCCTGAGCCTGAAAAACTGTCGCTCAGACGCGCCTCAGAAACGACTCAAGAGCCCGCGGCAGCTTTGTACAAGTGGCCTGAAAGTTGAGCTGCCACTTGGCCCGGGCAGCAAGTGGCCCTGGGCAAGTTGAACGGCCATTCGCTGCAAGCGGGCCTTAAGCTCAACTCGCAGGACGCGCGGAGGGCGGGCGAGCAGCTCAGGGCGCGCGCGGACTGCTGGGGCCAGCTCGGGGCCAAGGGCAAGGCAGGCACGTGCGCATGCTCATTGCTTGGTGCGGCTGCAGGCAAACATGCTCTCTGCAGGGTTACAGGTAATGCTTTCTAGATTGCCCTTCTGGCGTCAGTCCGCACAATTTGTCAGCAATTGTAGGTGCCCTTTATTCCAACAAAGGGGTATCCACACTGGACACATCTGCTCCGGCAACTCCAGACCCGTCTCAAGCTGGCGATTTCTGGGCCCCAGGCGGCCATCTGCTTCTGCCAGTCAATCTGCGCCTGGCCGCGCAACAAACGTCCTTTGAGAAGAGGAAACACAAAGGAAATCCACACGGTAAAAACTGCAAAAAGGTGGCCATGGGTCAAAATCCAAATCGCGCAGCCCCCAGTGAACATCCCAATCCAACCACGGAAAAATCGGCTCTAAAATGGGTGGGGAATTCACCTACCCCAAAATGGTACCATTGGTTTTGACCCACAGCCAGGTCAGTCAAGTCTGGCAATGTGAAGGGCGCCTGGAGACTCTCCAGTTCAAACATGATCTTTACAACCCAGCAGAGCGCACAACATGAGTCAAGTCCGCTTTTGCAACGCTCTCCTTTCACACAATCAATCATGCTGGAAAAGCGTTTATGGATGATCGAGGGCTCAGAAACAAATGCCTTGCTTCTGTACTTCAGGACCTGTTCCCAGCTGCAAACCAGTTTTGGTGGAAAGGTGAACCTTCTTTCGGGGTGGATTCTTGAAGTTGACAAACATGTCTTTTGAACGCATACTATTGACAACAGATCGCTGACCGAGCAAGGACAAAGCGACCTGGCTCACACATCATCTCTTTTAGTCTTAAAGGAATTGCGACTCATCACACCAATATGGCTGCAGATGGTATCCTCCAAACTCGATCGGGGCAAGGGCTACTGAGAGAAGTGAATGAAGCTTGACTCTCCTTTAGCTTGCTCAGGCTCACAAGGCTCAAGAGAGGAGGGCCCCCGCAGAGGGATCCTCCACTTGCAGGTCACCCACTAGCCCAAGAAATGGCTGACCCTATCAGTGGGAAGTCTTTGGGCTTCAGCCCGGCTTCACCCTTGACCCAGAGGATTTATTGTTTTGTGCCGCAGCCAAATGTCGCCGAAGAGTAGGGCACTACTACTGATGGACAACACTCTGCACCGCCTGAATCCATTTTACGCCCGCAAAGCGCCGCAAGACCAAAACTGGTCGACTCCAAACAAGTCCGCAACCATTTTTTCGCCATTGCCGCCAACATAGATCACACCCTCCCGGAACTCAGGAGTGAGGGAGTTAAACCCTACAGGGCTCATTTAAAACAATGGGTTAAACCAACCACCATCTTGCTGGTGCGAGAGACGCAGGGAATGAGAAATGGAATGACCATGAATGATCCTTATATGAATGGTCACCAGCAACTTCCATTTGGTTAAGACCGCCGGGAAAAATATGGACTCTTTCCAGTAGTAAAAGTGTTTCCCTTTAACAGGGGAAAATAAAAACAACATATTCATTTCAGCAAATGGCAGGCAAGTCATCTATGTGCCATGGGTCAAAATTAAAGCACCAGGAATTGGACCGCAGGTTTCAGTCCAGGTTTCCATTTGCCAGGGCAAGCCAATTTGGGCACCTTTTTTTTGGCCCACAGCCAAATCTGCAGGGCACCGGCAATTTGGGATTCGCAAAAACCTTCAAAGATTTGTGGGAGGGATATATATATATATGGGATGGTTACCTTCTTTTTGGCCCACAGGGAAAAAGTTCATGTTTCCATTTGCCCGGTTTCAGTCCATTTGGGGGTTACCCGGTTTTTTGGCCCAGTCCCATATATTTACCGCGGATTCTTTCGAACTTGGGCCCAACGGCTCTCTCTCGAGCTGGCCTTGATCTCCTCCAGCTCCTCCCGCAGACGCGCGGCCTCACGCGGAAAAAAAAAACGCGCGTGTTGTTGGGGTCGTCTGGGGTGAGAATGTTTTTTTTGTTCTGTGGGAACAAAAAGACCAGAGGATGGTGTAACAGCTGTTAGTTGTTCGTTTACCAAGACTCACTTGCTGAGTGGATGGCCCAAAACAAGTCCAAACTTTATATTTGCCACTAAAATGGTCTTCACAGAAGCTTAAAGTTCATGAACTCAGGAAGTGAGAAAAGGGCAGTGACGTCCACTTGGGTTGCACTTGGTGCCTCTTTGTCTAGTCCCGCAAACGGAAACTCGACTTCGACTTTGAACCCTGGCGGCATCTGTAAATGCCTCATCGTTGTCTTCTATGAGAATCAAACGAACCTGAAATAAGCCGGCAGAAGAGGAACCTGAGTCAAGGCCGAGGTCGTGATCTTTATTGTGAGGCTATAATTGTGTGCCATTCTGGCGTGTCAATTAGCAGGCAAGTGACAGCAAGTAGATGCTCTTTGCAGCCCCAGAAAATTCGACAGAACTGAAACAGCAAACCACTAAACATCATGTTCAACGCAGTGACACCGATTTTAGAGCCCATGACTCAAACGAGACCAGCCAAACAAAAACAAAGACCCGACAAATAACCAAGAACCACATTACCTGTTCGGATGCCCTTCGAAAGCCGACGCCAACCTCTCACAAATCGTTGAAGGTGTTTGCGAATCCCAAATTGCCGGTGCCCTGCAGATTCGGCTGTGGGCCCAAAAAAAGGTGCCCAAGATGGCTTGCCCTGGCAAATGGAAACCTGGGCTGAAACCTGCGGTCCACATCCTGGTGGTTGAATTGCCACCCCTACCCACATGGATCCCCACTTTGGGCTTGTTAAGTCGGAGACCAACAAAGACTCCAGCTCCTTGCGCGCCTCACGCGGACTTCGGACTGGCTTGCAGGTTTCAGAGGCGCCCCGAAGCAAAGTAGTCAGCCCTTTCCATGTACACCTGGAAAAGAAAGAAAGACACGTCGCGTGGGTGTGGCTCAAAATTGAACAAGGGGCAAACCGCAGGTTTTGGTACCCATGTTTCCACTTACCAGGGCAACCCATTTTGGGGTTACCCGGTTTTTTGAGCCACAGCCACGTGAAGTAAGTGAAACCCAAGAGTTTGAACATCATTTGCAGTCTGCCCTCCTTGCCGCCCTCTGCTATCCCCGCCGCCCACCCCTGTTGAAAGAAAACGAACCATGTGCTCTTGAGGTGGTTGTGCCCCAACCAAATATTCACTGAGCTAAGTAGGTTTCCCAACATATGTGCACCATGGACATGTCAGGTTGTGTTTACCCCCCCCCCCCCCCAGTGTGCCATTCATGGTTAAAAACTGTCACCTAGCTAGCACAAGTTCCATCTGTGAAGACAAATTTAGACGCCCGCAACTGAGAAGAAATGGGGACACTATACAATGTTTCTTTGGCGTCAGGTGCAAGGGGGACCACTTAATATGGCTTCGCGGGGTACTAATTGATACCTCATCACGGTCATGTGCGCGACAATTTCAGCCCCTTTCATGTTGACCCCATATTAACAAATCCCTGTGAATTAATATGGCGGTCAAAATCCCGTACCCCCAGCCAACATCCCAATCCCCACTAAAATAGGTTCTAAAATGGGTGGTGAATTCACCTACCCCAAAGTGGTACCATTGGTTTTCACCCACAGCCATATGGGGGTGTTCCCAGTTTCAACATGACGGATCCCCATGAAACCCAGATTGCCCAACCCCGCAAGCATGGTCCATGCGCCTCCTCCCGCAGATCCTCCGCCTGCTGCCGGAGCCCGGGCATGCGGGCCTCAAGCTGCCTGCAGCCGAAGCCGAAACCGGAAGTGTGGGTGATTTTTGTTTCCCCTGGATGGACAAAATCCATTTTGCACCACTTTTGAAACCCTTGGAAGCCATGTTTGGTATTTCCGGGGGAATGATCATTCCAGGGTTTCTTAGGTGGTGCAAGATTTCGTCCATCCATATTATGGGTGGGGCGAATCCTTACAGCCTGCCAACAATAGGCTCGTGTGGGTGTGGCTGAAAAATAGGAAATGGAAAGGTAGACTAAAACCTACGTAACCCGAGCTGTTTAATTTTGACCCACAGCCATATCTAAACACACTGCTTGATAGACGCACAACAAAATACACATTATTCCCCCCACAAATGATAATCATGACCTAAGTTGTGCTTTTCAGTACACCCCCCATTCTATCTATTTGCGGCCCCTTGTAGTACAGTGGTTGTTTAGTTTCCTTAGGGGTCGATGACAATCCCTAGCCGCTGACCTGAGGTGACTGGTTGCGAAGGATCCTCATTGTCCCAGCTTCCGAAAGGGATCCATGAGCCCATGACCAGGCCTAACTCTGGGGGATGCGCACTATGCGTACTCAAGCAGCGGGCGTGGGCCAGCATGACACAAGGTCAGGACCCTTATTTCAGGATTGCTAGGGCGAATTCACAGTGAGGTCGGGTGACCTCGCCGCCAACTCAAATAACTCAGTGCGTTTCCGACCTTGGCACACATGCCGGTCCCTTCAAGACACATTTGTTTGCCCAATCATGCCTGAATCTGAGCGTTATGTTTCGCTCCTGCAGATTACCGCGCGTTGATCTGAAAAGCGCTTGGTTCATGAAAACTGTCCATCGTGTGGGCTCAGTCTTTCTGCAACTCATGTCGGTTTGCCGCGGGCGCCCGACAAAACTTGCACTTGTTGATCTGCGCGCGTGTTGCGGAAGATTGCGCTCTTGTAGCGGGAATCTGCGCTCGCTGTGTGGCCTTTCCCGTCTAACTCAGGAAAGCTGGCTGCTCAGTCAAAAAACGCTGGCAAGCACAAAACGTGTATCAACTAGCCGCTTGAGCACAAACAAAGCTTGCTGGAAGAGCCAGGTAGGATCAAAAGGGACACCTTTTTGGGGTTGACCCGCTTTTAAATTTAGTGGAAACTGTTCCGTTGGAGGTAGTTGACAACTTGGCCTCCAATCGGGTTACGTATATCACATACTGTGCCCTTGGGCAGGCAAACAGATCCTTCCAATCGAAGCGGCCTTTACCGATCTAACTTCAGTTCAGGAATCCATGGAGCGAGCTCCGCGCTGACCTCGCCAAAGTATGTGCAGCTGAAAATCTCCGGTTCTCTCACCCGCCGTTTTCTTCTTTTTCACAAGACCTTGTATGAAAGCAAGGGCCGAATCGGAACCAGAAACTCCCACATACCTTGGCGGGGGTTCTG
This sequence comes from Effrenium voratum, assembly GCA_963377175.1. NCBI lineage: Eukaryota > Dinophyceae > Suessiales > Symbiodiniaceae > Effrenium > Effrenium voratum. The sequence continues at coordinate 696,947 of CAUJNA010002302.1, read as the reverse complement.
CAGCTCCAAAGGACCCCAGTTCCCGCTTTTGACGAAGCAATGCGCCGCAGCTGCGGGCCGTCCATCTGCACCAAAATTCAAACATCTGCAAATCTAAGAGCCTCTGACCTATGACCACGGCTTGGGGGGAAAAGGGGGGTTAGGGGACGCTGCACCATATGAATATAGTATTCTTTTTACATAGTCCAAGGAGCCTTCAGTGAGCTCGCGCCCTGATGTTCTACCAAATGGATCCCCACAAGTCCGCGCTTGCGAGTTGCCGCAACATCCCGTAAACGGGGAGGCGCCAGCCAGATGTTCCGGGCTTGGCGGGGTTGCACAAGGCTGGGTGCTCCCATTCGACTGAAGAGAAATCCTGCACCTTTGTGGGGTGTGTCGCGCAAAATTGGAACCGGGCACCCAAGTAGCAACTTGAGCTTCGTCAACGAAGCCTCGCAGCTTCAGACTTTCGCGAGCCGTCGAACAAATGAATAAATATATATATATATATATATACATATATATATATATATATATTAAAAGAGAACGCAAATCAGCTGCCAAGCTGCTCCTCTGCCAGGCTCGGATGAACCTAAGGGAAAAACGGGCGATCTTGGCACGTGTCAAAATGGGGGTTTGATATTCCTGACTTTCAAATGGCCGTGGAAGTTTCTCCAATCGCCATCCCATGCAAAGGGCCTTTTGATCAACCTATCTGGGCAAATGAACCTGCCCCAGGGAAACACATCCTATGATGTAGATTGTTGAATGGGGAGAGACGAGCTTCCTTGGTGTATGTGTGCCGTGGAATTCCTTATGTGGCTCGTGATGCTGGTGGTTGTGTCGATTCGTTGGTCGGCGGTGTATAACAATCCCTGCCAACCTGAACTGACCTGCTCAGTTGACCGGCCACAAACAACAACTGAGTCACAATCAAAACGTGGTGCAAAAATGGTGAACCCCGAACCAGGTAAAGAATTCGAAAGGCGGCCGCAACTATTTCCGGCTGGGATTGTCCCTTACCAACCTTCATCTAGCCGGGCTTTGATTGTGGCTCAACTGTGCTTTCAGAAACATGACCAAGATCCTTAACAAAAGTGTCAAGTACAGGGCCGAGGTGGATGCCACTTCCACTGAGCCACCTTGACCCCTTTACTTGTAGCTCCGCTTGCAATGGCTCAGTACATGGCTATGAGCTTCACTAGGGAACCAACCTAACGGTTACCTGAAGCCCAACCTAAATGAAGTGCACCAAAGGGTCCCCGAATTAAAAGTCGCACGCAGATAGAAGTTCCTCAAAATGGCGGACCCCCTTTGGTTGGTATTTGAAGCTTGATTGCTGTTGACCCCTCTGCAAACAGTTCTCAACTTTTTGTGGGTCCAATTCGGAAAATCCGACCAACCCAATAGCAATCAAGAAGGGACAACCAAACGGACACCGACCATCTTAGGGGATCCTTCTCTTCAGGGATCTTTCTGTTTAAAAAATAGGCCAAACCCTAGTAGGTGATGCCTAGAGAGAACAGTGGGTGGTGGGAGAATGGAAGCGGAGTCAAACCTTATAAAAATCTAGATGGGACCAATCCCTTTGAGAAAGCCACCCATGTGATTCGAACTCCCCGCTGGGCCGTCCGGCCGTCGGCTGTTCTGCCTGAACCTCAATGTGGATTGGGGACTCCTCGTGCACGCCCCCGCTGAAGACTCGCATCCTGCCATGAGAGACGCGGGAGCTGGGGCAGAGAGAGGCTTCTTGACGTAGACATATATATATATATGTATGTATATATATATATATGTATATATGTTGTTTTTTTTGCGCTTCGAATGTAGAATATGCAGATAGACAAATGGACAGACTGGCCAATGACCAAACAACAATAAATGGCTAAGGTTCGTGTGCAGGTAGGCGGGATATCTAAACCTAGAACCTGTACCTGAACAGTGTCCTGGTTGAATAGGGGTAGCATGTGCCCAGGGGTTGACATTGAACCTGAGGAACCACCAGAAAACCCATGGTACAAACTCCCGATTGCTCCGTCCTTCCTTGGAGACACTTCCATCAGTTGAGTCTTTGCTCACCCAAGAAACCTGTCTTACCCAAAGATGGTTCGACCAAAATGCACGGCTACCCATAACATGGAAGAAGGACTTCATTGCCAAGAAAAACGTCTGCAAGGGCTTCTTGTTTTGCGCCTTTTCCAAGGCCGCAAAAGAGTGGAATCGCTAGACCATACACATGGTGTCTGTTTAATTGCAAGTGGGCCCCACTGGGGATTCAAACGGCCCCTATGGGTCTTTGGAGCACTTTCAGTTGGGTTGCTTAGATCTTAAGCAAGACAATAAGCAGTACATGAATGCATTATCTATATAACAGTGTATATGTAACGCGCTTAAGGTGATTAGGGCAGTATACGCGCCTTGAAGTGGTACCCCCCAAACAGCCACCGAAGGTGAACACAGATCGGAAGATCACAAGTGCTCGGGTTCTGGAGAAAAAGCGGGGCCATCTTCATCCAAGTAAACACCAGGGGCCTTCTCGAGACCAGAGACCTTTCGAGGCTAGGTCCTTTCAGCCGTTCAACGCGGAAACCGAAGTGGGAGAATGCGTGATGGGAGGGGTGTGAGGGGTGTGAGGGGTGTGAGGGGTGAAATCTCTTGGCTGAAGAACTGGGGGGGGGGTGTCCTTTCCCTTTTGGGGGGCCCATTTTTGGCTGAATCCGTCAACATGTGTCAACATGAAAATTTGGAGCCCAAACATGGGTTGTTATTTTTTAGGGTTAAGATTGGGAAACACATTAGCGGGGATACGGGGACCCCGGGGATGTGCGGGGATTCCCTGTACAGGAAACCAGGTCAAACCCGAAGAATATGCCACCACATCCCTTCTCCCGCTTCCCTGCTTGTTTGTTTCATGGGGGCTGGGGGGGAGGGAGGGGAGGAGGCGGGAGCCCAAATAAGCTCTTTTCACGCCCTTCATAAGGCCTTTTTTCAGCCTTATTTGGCCTCCCTCCCCCTCCCCTCCCCCACCCCCCCCCAGCACCCATCCGAGTCGTAATCAAAACCCAGTATTAAGATGGTCGACCTTGAGCCATGTAAAGAATTATGGAGGCGGCCGCAGCTATTTACGGTTGGGATCGTCCCTTATTCACCTTCACTTACCATCCCACCAACCAACATGGAAGTGCAAAAATGCCCTTTCCAAGAGGAAAGTCGTCTTTCTACAGCGGCCTGTTGTCTGTGCACCAAACCATGTTAGCTGGTGGGAGGGTACCCAAGTTTTGATTGTGGCTCTGAGAGTGAGCTCACCGGGCTCAGCCGAGGTGCAGGATGCTCTTCTTCGCCGTCTTCCGCCGCGCCTGCGGGGAGAAGCTCTTCGCGTTCCAATCTTGCCCGCTGAAATCGGACGACCTCCATGTCGTTTTTTGGCCATGAGTTTCAATAGGGAACCCCCTCCAAAGTGATGACCAAAGGGTCCCTGATTAAAACTCAGGCCCTTTTGGCCCCTAGAAGAAAGAACAACCACATATGCCCAGTGTCACGTCCCCTTTACAACCAACACGCCAAAAAAACAAAAGAGAGGACGAATTGTGTACGGGGACTCTCCAGCATACCCCAAATTCCCTGGACGCTCTTGCTGGGTATGTCCATTTAGGGCCGCAAGGGCACCAAGAGAGGCCCTTGCGGCCCGAAGCAATGCCGGGCAGCGGAAGGAGGGGAACCACCCAGGGAAGCCAAGAACGGACACCACCCAAGCACAGAACCACGAGGGGGCCGCGCACGGATGGCGGAGCTGCCGGGGCGTGGACGCAAGTGGGTTGCCTGGCAGTGCCCTGGGGGCCCGACTCATGAGCTGCGAAAAAGCCAAAGAAGGGCATCCTTTTTTCGTTGGTTGAGCTCAAAGGGGAACCCTTCCCGAAAAAGCAGTGGTTTCTAGCAGCCAAAGAAATGCGGAGGCTTGCAGGCTTGACAAGTTATTTGGCGTTGGAGAAGTTGGTGGGTGGCTTGAGCGGGGGTGGGTGCGGGAGTCTGGCTGGGAATCTTGCACATGTTGCACAGATGTAAACATGTAGCGTGCAAAGACTGCATATTTTTGCAGCTGCTTGCTGTGCCCTTGCTGTCTAAACTCCAGCGCATCGTGCAGCATTTCTTTAAAACTCAGCTAGGCAGGAAGGCGTTAGGTTTTGCGTGGGGGGCCTAGGAAAATCATCATCATACAAATATATATATATATATATATATATATATTCATATACACACCTAAGATACACACATCATCCAACCATAGGGCATCCTGACCAATGCCCAGTTTCTTTGGCCCAAGTCAATTTTTGCGGGGAGACCGGAGTCAACTCGCTCGCCTTCGCCTCCACACTGACCCCAGTGCGTAGCTCCGGGGGTGTCTCCTCAGTCGGCGAAAGCTTTCGCCCGCAAGAAAAAGAGCCGGGCAAAGGGCGGTTCTGCCCCACAAAGAGAGGTGACCCAATGAACTTCAAGAGCAACCCTTTTCAGGGTGCATTTTTGATGTGCTTCAACTGATTGGTTCTTGCAACAGGAACTTCTGGACTAGCGGCCCTCATAGTCACTACAAATCGTCACTTATCGTCACCAGGCCGCAATGCCTTTAGACCAATACGTGACTGGAGTAAGCCCTTGTAACCCACATGGATGCCCTTGAAATGGTAGCAACAAACTTTGTGCTTGTTCGAAGAAGACCCCTGCTAAAAAGAAGAGAACCAACACAAATCCAAACAACCTACCGCAACGTCCCAACAACAGTGAAGATAAGAGCCGTTCTATAAGCTTTTTTGTCTGGTTTCTGGTTCCACAAGTGATTCGAGCCAGCAGCACCACCAACCAAAAACATGACAACCAAGTAAAATTACTTGCTGGTTTCTAGTGGGCAGGGAAGGAGGCACTGACCCTAAAAAACCATTATGGAATCCCTAGGTTCATTCTCAACTGTGTCATTCCCTACTGAGCACCAGGGCTAAGGAACTGCTTGCCAGATGTCGCCGTTGACATGAAGTGCCAAATTGTGAATGTGCTCTGCATTGATTTCTGGAAGGGAAGGACAATATTACGGAACAAGAACTCAGATACAGGCTGCCTTACATTTCATTAGGCAGTATAACAAAGAGTCCCTGGCTTAAGGTCATTTGGGTAAGTCATGCACTTCCGTCCAACATTGCATTTAGCCAGTGTATCCAGGAAGTTCCAGCTTTTGAGGGTATCCGACGACTAAGTACAGCGTAGTTCAGGTTAACTCAAGCCTCACACACTAATCCTTACATTGTACAGCTGAACATTGCCTTGTGAATGGTGGGGTCCCTCTATTTTGGTGGAAAAAGCAACATGTTTCAAATGGTTGCAAAATGGAGATATTTTAAGGAGCCCTGTCACAAGAGCTCGCCAAAACAAAAACCCGTGGACATGCAAAGCTTCGCGGATGTTGCCAAACGTGCCAAGTCCGCGCCCGAGGATCGTGCAATGCCAGGAGCTCACGGACTTGACGAACCGCAAAAGCTCAACCCAAAACACACAGCATTTACGTTCAACCTCCCCGCCCGTTCCATGTATGGACTTCGATCCGGGACTCCTGCGCCCTTCCTTCGGAAGCACCCGTAAGGCTCGAAACAAAAATTGGCGAAGTGGAATGGACCCAGGAAGCGACTGATTTCCAGTGAAAAAAAGAACACCTTGTAAATCCAAAGGACAATAACTTGAGTATTATTCAGCAAACGGAAGAAGATATTTGGGTCTATGTGCCACTTGGCTCTCCAAGTCCGGGTCGCCGACTTCGGGGTTTCTCTCAAAGTGTCAGAATGGACTGCGCTGTACGTTTTCAGCTCCCCGGCTCTTTCTTTTAGCTTGTGTGGGTTAAAATGGAAGCCCAAGCACTGAACCAACGAAAAATCCAACTGAACACCTACCCAGCTAGAAGTGAATAACTTTGGATGGACACCCCGACTAGACCCAGCTAAAATTAACTGAAAACCTAAAAAAACGCGACGGCTGGTTTCAGCGCCAAATGCGATCCAGTTGTGTTGCGGCAGCTCAGGCCGCAGCCAGGATTTCATAAAACTCCGGCGCGTGGGTGACGATGCAGCGGTGCCTCTCGCAGTCTCCGATTCGGCGCGCGCGCTTTCGGCGAAGGGGCGCTTTCTGGAGGTATGGGGCCATGGGTCTAAAGCCAAATCGTACCCCCAGTGAACATCCCAATCCCCACGAAAAAACTCGTTTTTAAAATGGGTGGTGAATTCACCTACCCCAAATTGGTACCACTGGTTTTGACCCACAGCCAGGCATGGGGCCATTATGTAGCATATGTGGTTGTGGCTCAAAGAAATGCCCCAAACTGGAACCCTACTAGGCCCCATCATATGGCTGGTTCAAGCATAGTTGGTTAATCCAAAAGGGCTTGCTCCGGTGAATAGAAACAAGGACTAGAACCGGCGGAATACCCCCTGCTGGTTCATATGTGAATGTCTTTCTCTGGGTGCCCTGTTTTGGGTTGGTTTAAAGGGAAGCCCCAGAAGGAGACCACCCATTTTCCGGGGGGGGGGTCCATAATTTGAGGCAAACCTGTGCTGCGATTCTTCAAACCAAACGAATGTCTAGGGTTACCTTCCCCATTCTTTCCAGGGATCCTTCTTTTCAGGAAACCATCAAAAACCCAGGGGAAACAGCCAGTTTTGAAAAGAACGATGGTTGAAAAGAATGGAAAAGGAATCAACCCCTAGAAAATGGCTCTGTTCATCGGATCACCTAAGATGTCGGACGTAGGCCATCTGAAGGCGAAGAACCTGCGATGGGAGGGACCCCTGTGTCAGTTTGCAACCAGGGGCAACAGGGTGACCTGGCGCAGGGGGTTCCAGTCTTAGAAAACTACTTCCTCAAGATTTGAGAGGTTAGAATAAGGGTAACCCTTTTTTCTCTAGTCTATGTTAGTAGGGGAACCCTCCCCCCAAAAAGGGGAGAGAAGGGCACTACTGGAGACCTAGAAAAGAACCCAAAGGGTTCAGGGCACCGAGTCATAATTTCACAATCAAACCCGGTACACAAATGGTCGACCCGGAGCCATGTGAAGAACTAAGAAGGCGGCCGCAGCTACTTATGGCTGGGATCTTCCCTTACTAACCTTCACTTACCCGAGTTTTGATTGTGGCTCACCTGGGGTAAGGAGTCTAAAGCGCGTCCGCACTGTCCCTTCTCGCCGTGATCTAACGCCGACCCAGAGTTCATAACCCCCGGTGTTTTGCTGGGTTTAGCGGGGGTTGATCACTTTTGGAGGGGAACGCCCCCACACCCACGTTGATAAATTAGCAGGCCTCAGGAGGCTATGAATCCGTTGACCCCCGGTGTTTATGGTGAGTTTGGAGCAGGGCTGTGGGAAATGCCCACTTCTGTGACAAAAAAAAGGGCGAAGCCCAAAGACTAACCCCGCCTTCACAATAGGGAGCGGAGACTCCCGCCTTCGTATCACAGGTCGGTTGGATACACCCCAAGTCAATCCCCCAATGGCAGACAAAAATCATCGGAGGTCACTGGTCTTCTTGAAATGGGGACAACATCTCGTCGCTGCCACTCCTCCGTGACCTCTTTTGGGAGAGTTCCTTTGGGTGCAACTTGAACTTGTTGGCTTCGCTTCGGTCTTTTTCATTGGGGTGCGGATTTATTTTGGGATTTGTTTAATTGTTTTCCGATTTTTTTTGGATTGTTTTTGGGGACTTTTTTCCGAATTCCTAAAATAAATACCCCTCCTTTTCATTGGGACCCTGTGGCTGTTCAGTGATCCAAAATCCCTTCGGCCCGTTTTGACCAACACATTGGGCTGAGCTCAGGGCACATGATCGAAGATGACCTGCTGAAACTCGTTCACCGCGGCCTTGACTCATTGACACTCGGAAAGCCAGTCCCTTTTTAGGAAAACAGCGACACAAGGCACCCCCCACAACCCCTGGGCAGAGGTTACAAGGTATAAGGAGCTCACCCTTTGTCCCTTACAAAGGGTGATTCCTGATGTCCGAGTTGTGAGCTGTGGATGATTGCAGAAATCCGAGACCGCACCACGAAATGCAACCGTGGTTGAAATCATTGCTTAGTATTTCAACCGGCAAAAGGCCATGTTAACACCAGCAAGCATGAGGAACATGTGCAACATTTTGCAACCATGGAGGTGCCACCAAGGCAGGGGCTTTGAGACTTGGCCGAAGCACTGATGCCATGTCTTCCCAACGAAATGCAATCACGTTGCTTGGGGGCTGCTGTGGGGGGGGGGGGGGTGAAAACAACACCAAAAGGATGGCCCAGCGGAGCCAAAGGCACAGAAATCCGAGCCCTCGACGAACTCCCGAGGAACAAAACACGTCGTATGGCTGTGGGTCAAGAATAGCTGGTAACCCCACACTGGCTTGCCCTGGTAAATGGAAACATGGACTAGAACCAGTGCCATGCTGGTTTAATTTTGACCCATACCTATATCCAGGTTGCCTCACTGAACTGACCAAGAAGCATCAAGTCTGAGCACATGATGCTGCACCGATATGGGGATTCCCCCTTCAGAAGGGAACATTCGATTAGATGCTTCTCAAGATTGGGGTCCCCTTAACATGCCTAATTTCAATGAAATGCGGCAGACTCGCGAGTAAACGGAGGCTAGGCACGGCGACATGCATGAGGTTGGCTTCAGAAGAAGAAAAAAAAAGAAGCCACGACTGGTCTCCTCGACTTCTACCAAAGTTTTATCGTAGAATGCCACCTAAAAGTCCGGAACTGCCATGTAGCTTGCAACCTGCGAGGCGATCTGGCCGACGAGTCTTGAAGCGACCATTTGGAGTTTCCGTCACATGAGTCATAATCAAAACCCGGTTTCAAAATGGTCCACCCAGGACCATGTAAAGAATCAAGAAGGCGGATATCCGCAGCTATTTATGGTTGGGAGTATCCCTGACTAACCTTCATCTACCCGGGTTTTCATTGTGGCTCACATGGGAAAGCAACCAGGTAACGCCAACTTCGGATACATAAATCCAGAGATTGAGAGGTGTTTTCCTTGCCAAGGATGGCAGAGAGGCCACATGAGTGGCTTGGGCATGCTTGGGTTAGGATCATTCCCCAATGTAGGGGGACTGATTCAAATCAGTCTCCAGCTATGGCCAGAAGGCCCGAGGGATTGATTCATATCAGTCTTCAGATATGGCCTAGGGCTTGCTTAAAGCACCTAACCTTTGTGGCAACTGGACTGTTACAGAGGTTTTGCATGTACCTCACTTGGATTCACAAACATGGCTCGCACCCTCCAACAAACCCCCTCTGACATTCATGAGAGGGCTTGGGTCCTTTTGGTAAAAAAACATATGAAACACATGATGGCACTGGCAAACAAAAACCAAAGCAATCTGCAACCAGTGGATCCCATATCATTTTTGTTCACCAACATGACCTCAAAGCTAGGCTGGAATTAGGACCCCAGCAAAAAATATCCTTCTTGCCTGGTTAGTGGAAAACAAAGGGAACCCCAAAAAAGCAAAAAAGCAAAAAGGGGAGCTAATTCTGGGGAAGAAAGGGGCCAGTCCTCCAAACAAACAGTTGAGGCCCTGGACAGACGCTGCGCCGCCCCTTCTTTTTGGGATGTCCATCGGCGAGCCAAGTGCCATGCGAGAGATGGACTTTCGGACTTCGGCGACCCGCGCATGGCATGCCGCTGTTTGCATTTCGTTGGTGGACAAGCGAGCTCTTTACTTGATTGCTGTTGACCCCCCTGCAAAGAGTCGAACTTTTTGGGGGTTTGGTGGAAAGCCCAACTTGATTTCAACCAAAAAGTTAAAGTCTAAAGATCCAACCCAATGGCATTCACGTTTAAGCAGTTCGCCCCCAACATCTCCGATCGCTGTAGAGAAATGGGTGCGTCCTGGTTCAGGCCCGTGCCCCAAAGAGGAACATGTTGCGGATTTCCTTGACGTGTCCCGTCAAACCGCCCAAAACTTGGGCATCCCAAAAAATGACAAAAACTCACATGGCCTTTCCCGCAGGAAAAGCCATAGGACACCGTCCAAGTCACCAGGTTTGTGTGACGGCTTGCTCCGCAAGCCTGGTGCTGTCCCCTTCCAGGGGAAGGTTGGAATTTTCAGAAGCGTGTCAACCAAGGGATCCGGATCCTGGAACAGGGTGGATGTTGAGCTCCGAGAAAAATCCCGGGAGTTCTCTTTCCTTTATGGAGGTCACAAACGCCGGTAAAACTCCTGGGCCCCGAAGTTGTTCGGGGCTGAAACTTCAAAATGCGTCAAGTTGCCCAAATTAGCGTCGGAACATGAACCATTTAGTCATATAGGTCTTTACTCGCCAGGTCAAGGGGAACTGGGCATATTGCAATACTGTGGATGGACGAAGTCCGCTTCTCGCACCCCCCCGAACTCAGAAACACTGGTTCATGATTCGATGGTGCAGCGTAAATACCAACAATGGTTCTCAGCAAGGAATCGCCCTTTGTGCTAGCCTCATATCTGCGGGTTTTTTCTGCCATGAGCAGGTCGCCATAGAACCCCCCCCACTGAGCCATAGATCCTTGGGGGACAGCCAGCCCGGGGGGGGCTTGGGTTTCCAGGCGATGTTCGGCCCTTTAAGGGTCGCCAAGGAAGCTCCTCCCAGGTGCTCGGCCGGAAAATGACCAGAGACGTGCAGGAAACGGCTAGAGGAAGACTTCAAGAGCGGTATATATGGTACGTGGGAAAGCGAACAGCGGGAGAAATTGCCAAAGCAGGATAGTAAAGGAATACATGGGGTGGGAAAAAAGCACCCATATATCCTTGAGTCTGCCATGTCCCTGCTGACTGGCTCTTCGGAACATTCTCATTGTTCACACGCCATAAATCAGCCCACTTCATAATGAGCAACCGGAAGTCTGTCGGAGTCACTTATCCAAAGGGGTATTAAGGAGATGAACCACTCCTAGAAAGACGGGAGGGGTCCAACCAACTCAGCTAGGAAAGAAAGTATAAGCTCACGGTTTCTCACATGATCCTCGCCAAGAACATGGTCCGGAAAGCTTAAGCCACTACGAGCTCGTGTTCCAGGAACCCTCTTGGTGCTGTTTTTGCTCAATCAACATGTTGGATGCAACGAGCTCGTGTTCCAAGATACAAAGAAAAGCAAAAACCGGCGAGGCCACTCCAAAGTGCGGTCCGCAAACTCTCTTCGGAACCGGGAAAAAAAACAAAAAAAACATCACATCGGCTCCCTGAACCACCCCGAACTCGGATCCCTGTTTCAGGCTCATAAGCGGGCTGTCCGTTTTCAGATGCCCTGCTCAAAGTGAATATATTTTTAGTGGGTTGAACGGACACCCAACCACTAAACCCCAAAAGTCTGCAAGCCGAAGGGCACAACTGGGAACCGCCAAGATAAGATCCCCGGATTTTCGTAAACCAAAGCACACGCCAAGAGCAGCAAAGCAAACAAAGGGCCAGAAGCGGAAAGCAACCCAGTTTGAGGGAGCTCCTCAAGTCCCAAGGCAAGAAATGACTTCTCTGCCTCGAATTCCTGAGCAGGCAGTTGAATTGGTTGGTTGACCCCGTTTGAAGTGCTCCCCCGCTCATCCACATCCCTTGAAGGTTCACAATAGTCTAGGGGTACCTTGCCCATTCTTTCTACAGAACCTTCAAAAACCAAAGAAAACAGCTGGTTTTTGACAAGAACGATGGTTGAAAAGAAAGTAGAAGGAATCACCTCCTAGAATCAGGCTCCGAACGAGCTTATGAACTGCCCGAGTATCAGGGAAATTGGCCCTGTGTGGGAGTCCATGCTGAACCTATCTGAACGCTTGGAATATGAACTTCACGCGCTATTGACTTTGGAACGAGGCAAGAATTGGGAACATCACCGCGATGCTTTTCAGCAAAGAATCTGCGACGTCTGTGGTCATTCTTGGCAGTCTAAAACAATCCTCTGGCTTCATCTGAGTCTGCACTGCCGACAGATGAGCGAGTCTACGCCGAATCGAGCTGCGGCAGCTTCGACAATTGGCCGAACTGGTCGGATAGTCTTAAACAAAATGTCTTTTCCTTCCTTTTCAACATGGTTCTTCTCAAAAACCAGCCGTTTGCCTTTGGTTATTGAAGGTTATCTAGAAAGAAGGATTCCTGGAAAGAATGGGGAAGGATAACTTTGCCAAAACAGGTGGCCTCAATGCAACAACTGGTTGGCTTCAAGTTGGGCGCTTCTCTGCAAAAGCCAGCCCTTGAAATTGGTTGATCCTTGAGTTTGCCTTTCAGAACCCCGGCTTGGTCAAACCAATTGGGTGCGTCCTGATTTTAAAACAAACCCCCCACAATGGTGGGTTTCCTTTTGGTTTCCTTTTCGAGGTCCTCCAGTAGAGAGGTTAGAATAAGGGTACCCTTTTTTCTGTGGTCTATTTTCGTAGGGGAACCTTCCCCCAAAAAAGGGGAGAAGGGCACTCCTGGGGGACCTAGGTTTCCTTTTGGTTTCCTTTTGGTTTCTACGTAATGTGTTCGCAGAAGACATGCCCGACATATGTCCGGAGAGACACCTTACTCTCACAAAACGAAGAAGACGAAGAAGAAGAGGAAGAAGAACAATAATAATATGATGATGAGGATGATGATGATGATGATGATGATGATGATGATGATGATGATGATGATGATGATGAGCAACACCCACCAATCTGACTTGACATTGAGCCAAAGCTCATTATGTGCAGTCACGGTCGTCTGAATCCGATGAACATCCCTAACCAAGTAAAAATGTGTTCTAAGCATTAAATATGGCACATACTGTGGATGGACGAAATCCTCTTAGGCACCACCGAAGAAACTCTCGAATGATGACTCCCTGTAAGTACCAACAAACACTGGCTTCAATCATTGCTTCGCTCGTGGTGCGAAAGGATTTCATCCATCCACAGTATCACAAGTAAGGTGACTGATGGGAACAACTTGTCCTTTGCTCTCGTCTGTTTCCATTGAGGGATGATTTTTTTGAGATCTGGGCATCACACAGTAGGCCGTCCTGTTTGAGGCAACTTCAGAAGCATGAGCTGCGCCAAGTAGCGCCGTTTTGAGTTATCTGGGCCACAGTAGCAACGCGAACCCTGTACCCATACACGTGCCTGTGTCGTTCAGGTCCAATGCACACAACTCATAGTGGGTGTGTCCTTCCGACTGATGCAAGGCCCGAGGCTGTGTGAAGCACGGGCATTTTATCGACACCGGCTCTCAAACATGAGCCAAATTTCTGTAGGTTCTCAAATGGGTTCGAGAACTGGACAAGAAGCTGTCCGAATGTGTGTGTGTGTGTGTGTGTTGTTCAAGCCGTGGTCAATCCTAATCGGTTCCTTTGTAACTCAAGGGCAGCATTCGCCTTTCTTCGATTCCTCGCAGAGGTAAAATCTTCGTTGCTCGAGGAATAATCCTGTTCAACCTGTTCCAACAAATCTTCAAACAACCTCAGCGTTTCACTAAAAAACCTAATGTAGCAAACCTTACAGTGCAGAATCCATTCAAAAGAGAGATCCCAGCCAACAACAAGAACCGGCACGCCAACAAATCCCGGATCTTGCCGACGGTCTGCCGCGCCTCGATTCGAATCGATACAAAACCTCACCGGTCTGCAACGAAGCTGTCCAAGTTTCGCATGTTTCCCTCTTCGAGATCCGCAGGTTCCGCTTCTCCTGGGCTCCGAAAGTCTTAGTAAGTGGATCGGGAATAAGGACACAGGGGTGGCAAGCTTTTCATCCAGGGGCCCCTGTTGTTGACCCGGGGGGAGGGGGGGAGCCTGTACTAAACGTACCCTGCGAATCAAAAGAAACAAAGAACAAAACTGATTTTCATGGTTTGGCTTTTTGGCTTGGAGGCTCAAGGTTCGTCCCCAGATTTAAGAAACCGCCAGAAATGAATGTCCACCTAGAACTTGCCAAATGGATCGGGAAGAAAGAGCAACATATTCATCTTGACCTCGGGGGAGGGGGGGGGGCTGTACTAATCCCAGGTGGTCCCTCAGGGCGGTCCATGACGAGACTCGTCAGGTGAAATATCAAGCCCAGTGCTACCTCTGACTGCAAAACAACAGCCAAGCAAGGCAACACCTGGATTTGGGCAATCCCTAAGGGCGGTGGTCCAAAGGGCGGGGGGCTCCCTAAGCAACCCCAGCAACCCTAAGGCACCCTGCCAAAAGTGGAAAACTCGTTGGTTAAATGGACACCCAACGACTAAGCCAACTGAAAACCAAGTAAAACCTAAGGAACCGGATGGCCAGGAACCACCAAGCAAAGGGCGCTCGTAGACAAATATTTTTGGCGGGACGGACAAACATTTGTTTCATAGTCCTTCAACATTGACGTGTTAATGCTTTCGGAGGAGGCCAGAATGTGTTGGATTAGGTGAGTTCATCGCGACGATATGTTTACCTATGGTCATGGATACTGGTTAAACCAACAGGTGCTGTCAACGACATATGAGCAACGGCCAAAGTCATTGTTTCCTTAAGAGCATGGAACAATTAGTGAATCCCCCCCCAGTTGTTTGTGGCAAATGTAGTGAGTCCACCTTGTCTCCCCCCAAATCTTTTGGTTGTCCAAGGCCTATTAGGGGCTAATAGGGTTCCTTTTCTGGGGGGGTCCCCTCTTTGGGGGGGGCCCTGACAACCCTGGGACCAAAACGACTAACACTACCACAAGTGTTGACCGTTGCTCGTATTGGAGGACGTGACCTGACCTGACGTCTCGGGGCTTGCCGGGTTTCTATGACAAATGCCCCTTTGCACATACCAACACTGAAAAGGACACCAACCCATCCAAAAAAAACAAGAAACAAGGATGTTCTACCAAAAAGTCGGGAAACCTAACACACAAAAGCAAGCTTCGAATTCCTTTTGGCTTTCCCGCCCAGAGCTATCCAAAACTCGGGGTTTTCCAGTGCTCGGACACGCTCCGAGCGAATGGAAGTCAAGGCGCGAAGGAACTCCTGGAGGGAGCCTCGCTTGAAGCTTCCTTGGCTCTCGCGGACTTCCAGCGCTAAAGCCATGGAACTTGCTGGCGAGAGAGTTTCTTGCAAAAAGAGCTTCGCTTTTGGTGGGTTTAGTGGAAACCCCCCCCTTGATTTCAGAACAAGTCAAAGTCTAAAGATCCAACCCAATAGCAATCGAACTTCAAGTTTATGAACACGATACGTCAGGTCAGGGTCGTTGTGATTCCCGGCAAGCTAATAGATTAACTTTTAGTTGAATGGAGACCCCCACTAAACCCTAAAAACGAAAGCTCAAGGGGATGGCTGGGAACCACCGACAATAAAGATATGTTGTAAGGTTGGTGAACTTCCACAGCCCAATGACACAATTTGGCCGCAGTAAACCTGCTCGGCTTTTCCCTATTTCCACACTCCCTATGTTCAATGTACTTGGAATCAACTGGGCCGCAAACAATCAAGTCTCACCTTACCCTGCCTTTCTAAAACCCATGTCCAAGTCCCCCCTGCTCAAAACCACGTTCCAAGTCCAAGTGGGCAGGGAAGCACCCCCCCGTGAGGGAAATTCCGTACCGGGCGTCCGCCCAAGTCCAGCGCTGTGTCGGATACGACTAGCTCGGTGCTGGGCCTGTCGCTCAGTCTCAAGTGAATCAAAACCGATCGTTACCTCAGTTGTGCAGTGATTGTGGGAAAAAAAGGGAACCCTTTTTGGGGAAGCCAATTTTTAGTGGGGCAGCCACAAACAAAAAGGGAAAAAGGGTGCCACTGAACAACTGAGGCACAAACTCAGATGCCCAGTCGATTTGCATGGGAAGAAGGGCATCCGATTTTCTGTTGAGTTGAAAGGGGAACCCTTTTCCCCCTGAAAAAAAAGGGCGCCACTGGGCAAGTGGGCAAACATGGTGAACCAAAACCAGTTCCCAATGCTCGGTTGCTTTCTGCTCCCCTGCTAAAAGTTTAACTTTTAGTGGTTTAGTAGAAAACCCATTAGTTGGCAAAAAGTTAAAGTCCTAACAGCCAAGCAACATGCACCAAAGAATGATCTCCGATCCGCACTTTTTTTTTTGGGGGGAGTGTCCCTAAGCTTCATCCACACCCGGGTTTTGAGCAAGTGGCAAAGACCAATGTTGCAGACCAACAATGCTGGGGGCACTGCTGATTTCCCTAAAGAAAAAAATACCCTCGAAAAAAGACACCCATGAGGGTTGTCAAAAGGAGACCCGATGCTTTCTCTGTTTTTCGACTGCCTGCTTGCTGGGCCCAATGAAAATCTTTCCCGCTTTTGCACTCATAGGTCTATGTTGGGCCGGCGTTCTATGCATGCCAAAACCTGAAAGAGGGGATACCTGAGTGCAGGACCCACATCATTGCGAACTCACCATAAACTAGGCAGCTCTATTGATCTCACCACAACACATAAAACCAATGTTGAAAACAATATGCCGCAGTTCATGTGGAGAGTTGTCAAAATCACACTGAATGGCAATGCGATTCCACTTGCAGAAATAGATCTCATGGCAGGAAAACATGCCAATGCCATGGCCACCCATAGGTCTCAAGGTGGTGCTTTTCTCTCTCACTCTCTGTGTGTGTGTGGTGTGTGTGTGTGTGTGTCTGTGTGTCTGTGTGTCTGTGTGTCTGTGTGTCTGTGTGTCTGTGTGTCTGTGTGTCTGTGTGTCGGCGAGGTGCGTTTGGGGGGCCAAGAAAGTGTGTATGTGTGTGTGTGTGTGATGGGGAGTTGTTGAAATCCGGGTTAAAAATTTGCAACGCACCAAATTACACCGGTTCCCCCCAAAAGCAACAGGAACACAGGCTAGGGTTGTGTCAATCTCGGATTGGAGATTCCGGTGGTTTTGCATGTTTGGCTATCGCCAAGTCCATTATTTCCAACTATCAGCCAGATGCTGAGTTTTTTGGGGAACATTTCCCAACAAAAAGTTGAAACATGGGCGGAATCCACTGAATAACTGGGTGATAGTGGGCAACTGTGTGCAAAACACAATTACCATGGCTTCACCAGGACATGGGAAGCTTGGATCTTGTTCTCCGGTCTCTGCATGTCTTTCCCAAGCCATTGACTGCCGACACTATCAAACAAAAACCCCGCTTTTGGATGGCTAAGCAATCAAAGGGTACATTTGCCACTTGAACAACAACTCCGAACTGAACTAAATCAAATAACTTGAAACGTTTGGCCCCTTTGCAGTCTTCATAGGTTTACTCAAAAGCTTTTCCAAGTTGATTGAAGGAGCTGCGAGTATTTCCGTGGACCAACGGTCGGCTTCCTGCCCCTTAGAGCAGGATGCTTCTTGCTGGTGCGATAGGCAGGGAATGACTTTCCGAGTTTCCGGGTGTTGGGAATGAACCGGATCCGGGGATTCCTGAACAAAGGACACGAAATGGTTTATCTCGGGGTCAGGATTCGAGGATTCGCTAGGCAACCTCGGCCGGATGTTTCCTTTTTGGAAGCCCTTCCATGTCTCATCTGCGTATCGCACCAGGTGTGTTCTAAGTCACCGCCGGCAAAATGTCGGTGGCCTTCGCCATTCCAGAAAGACCCGCTTTCAACATCAGGATTTCTCCAAAAACAAGTACCATCAAAAAAGAAGAGGCACTATGAGCACAAACCACAGTTGGGTTCCAAGCAAACAACGCCCAAGGCAGCAGTCTCTACATGCAATGTGGGGTTCGCTTCCCTCTTCCGCCCCCCCCAGGCAAAAACAACAACAACGCCCAGAGCAGGTGAGATTTTAAACGTGGTTCCCCCCCCGCCCAAAAAAAAGAGAGACCCAAAGCAGATGTGTGTGTGTGTCTTCCCAGATTCGGCAGCAACCAGATTCGGGACACCCCCTCCGCTCGGCTGCGCTTGCGCTGTCGCGCCTCTCCGCATCGATCTCACCGATCAAACAGTCCAGGCGCTGCGTGAAGCTGCCCGACTCGCCTTCCGAGGCTTCCGAGGCTTCCGGGGCCTCCGGAACCCTGCGGAAAGGTCGACCAACAGGTCCCAGCTTGCTTGACGCTGGAAGGGGAGGCAAAAAAAAAAAAATCTGGGCAGTTAGGTGGGGGATGTCAACCACTCAACCACAATAAGCAAAACATGTAAGATGTAAATCCCAACTAACAACTGTGCAAGGGGCGAAGACACAACGACCTGTTGTGGTTCGCTTCGTGGAAAAGCGAGATGTTTTCAACCACTCTAAGGGGCTAAGGTGGCTAAGGTCACAGCAAAAGACAAGCCATGATATGGGTGTGTGTGCTTTTTGAAAGTAATGGTTTTAAGCGCAAAAGGAAAGCCCCATGTGGGTATGTGTCAAAATTAAACCACCAGGGGACCGGAGCTTTAGCCCTTACTCCCATTTACCAGGGTTCAATTTTGGGGGTACCCGATGTTTGACCGGGGGCAACCCAAATTTTGACACATATACTAAAGCGTTCTTAGACCCGGGCGTCAAAAGCTGGTAGCTCGGACGCACCACTCCGGCCATCGGAAAAGGTAAGCAGGACTGATCTTGGCCACACTTCGACTGGACCTCTATAGAATGTTCAATGTTTTAGGGGTTTAATGTGATTAATTGTTTAATTGAAGGGGAGGGAAACCAAATACGGCAACTAAAAACAAAAAGGTAAGAGCCGGGGGGGGGGGGGGAAAGGCAGGTGGGGTGAGGTCAGGAAAAAGCAGGGGCGGGGTTGAAAAAGCATGGGCGGGGTTAAATGTAAGGGGCAGGGGTCGAATTAAAAGAGGGGGGGAATAGGAGGGTCGAGAAAAGGAGTGGGGGGGAGGTGAAAAAAAGGTGAGCCCCTGTGTAACCACAAAATGATACAACTGATACTGTGGATTCACGAAATCCGGCACCACCTAAGAACATCTGGAATGATGAGTCCCCGACGAATGCAAACACACGTCATCGTTTTAACCATGGTTTATTTCGTGGTGCGAAATGGATCTCGCAACCATGCACAGTACTGATGATTGAAGCTTCCCAATCCCCCCTACCACACGAGAAAGGAGGGTGGAGGGTCCCGAATTCCATTTATCTAGTCTTGCCCATAAAGGGAAAATGGAACCGCCTAGGATCGTGGGATTCTGGGGAATGATACCTTCGGTTTTTCTTCCTTTCGCAACCATCCACAGCAGGTTTCTTTCTGGGCTTCCTAAGAGGGGGCCCTGTTTTTGTTGACCCCCAACTTGTTGTTTGGACCCATAAACCAAAACTCCCTCTATTTGGCGGTTTGGATTGGCGGCTTAGTGGTTAAGCAGGGTTTCCCATCTACCCTCTGCAAGAAGCAGGGACCCGTATCCACGACATGTTCAAATCATAGTCATCAAAATAATATAAATCTCATAAATATCCATAAATCACCAAATCCAAACCACCACTCCGGTGTCCCGCTTCCCGAGCCAAAAAACTCCATGCGCCCAACGGCCCGGCGATTTTTCTCGACTTCGCAGATCGCCTTGCATGCGATCCCTGGTCCGAGTGCGCAGCAGCCGGCTGACGCGGGGCGCCAGCGCGCACGCAGAGCCCTCCTGCTGCGCGTGCCACCACTGCTGCACGTCCCCCACGGCTTGCTCCAGGCGCCCAAGCCGCGCATTGATCACCTAGGCTGGAATGCGGACCCCTGCTAAACAAAAACATATGTTCTGCCTGGTTAGAGGAAAACAGGGGACCCTTTTTAAAGCAACAAACAGAAAGAAAGGGGAACTAACTTTGGGGAAGTAGGTGGGACTCAACAATCACCTCAGTGGCCATGGCGTACCCCCAGTGAACATCCCAATCCAACCACTAAATAGACTAAAATGGGTGGTGAATTCACCTACCCCAAAATGGGATCCCATTGGTTTTGACCCACAGCCAAGTGGGACTCAACATGACGTAGTCTGGCGATCGGTGCGAGATACACAGGGAGTGAGAAATGGAATGACTCCTACAAACTGTGCCTTGTGGTTGACGTATTTTGGGAGTGGGCCCAAAAAACGAGCCCACACTTGTTAGCTACCATTAAAATCCTATTCTTGCGATCGGTGCGAGAGATGCAGCGGCCCCAAGACAAACATTCCAACTGGTGGTTTCCTTGAGGCAACCGGGTTCATTCCCACATTCCCTACTTATCGCACCAGCAAGTATTTTCGAAGATGGCCAAAAAAGAGTAACCCAAACTTTGCTGGATTGGTGGTTCGGTTGCTGGGGGGGGGTCCATTGACACTCTACAAGAACCAGGGGTTCAAATCCCCACACCACCAAATCTAAGCCACCAACTAAGGTCCACCTGAACTGAACTGGTCCAAACCCTAAAAGTAGCCTAGGAACTTGGAGAGTGAGGTATTGCGGACCGAAATGCTTGGTGTCCGTTTGGTTTCCCCCGGTAAAACGCGCCAAACGGGGGTCCCCACAAGACAGCACACACACAGCTGGCCTCCTAAAATCACCCCCATCTGCTGGGGGCAAGTAAAGGATCTTTCGTAGCTCCCGGCGCAAAAGTGAACTTGAGAAGCCTTGGCATTACTGCAGCTCTGCTGCATGAAAACACGCGTAATGCCGGTGACTTGGAGAACAGTCAAAAGGAGACAAGGAAGCTATATATGGCCATGAGGTCAAAATCTCGTACCCCAGTGAACATCCCGATCCCCACGGAAAAATAGGTCCTAAAATAGGTAGTGAATTCACCTACTCCAAATGGGATCCCAAAATGGTTTTGACAACCCCAGCCATATATATTCATGAACAAGAAGAACGCCGCAACTGCCGGCAGCCCCTGCCGGGCTCTGGGAAACTTTTGATAGGGATAGAGGACTCGCTGAGCCGCTGCGGACCCCCTCACATCGCTTGGCGCCCTCGAACAAATGTCGAAAGATGGCGCCGAAGCCTAGCCCTCCAAGAAATGGCAAAAGGGGGGCGCAATTTCTGGGTGAATTATAATACTGTGGATGGACGAAATCCTGCTCCCCCTAAGGAGCCCTAGAATGATGGCAGACCTGTAAATACCAACAAGCAAAGGTTTCCCATGGTTTCAAAGTGGTGCAGGATTTTGTCCATGCACAGTATTTCACCAACCTGATATATGGTGGTTGGGGAGCTATTCCCACATAAACCACCATTTGGCGTCAGGTCGTGTGAGGTCGTTATAACTCACCCAGGCGCAATGCTTCGGCCTCGGAAAAATCTCATAAGATATCAGCTCGCCATCCCAAAAACCCCCCCCGAAAGGGGTGGCGGATGGCTCCTGGGGTACTCTCCTGATGCTTCAGCGCTGATTGTGACCCCATATTCATCAACCCCAGTTTATGAATGAGGGGTGCTCCCACCCACCTCCAGTAGAGAGCTTGGAATACGGGTACCCGATTTCTGTCTGTAGTCTATTTTAGTAGGGGCACCCTCCGCCAAGAAAGGGTAAAAGGGCACCTAGCTGGGGGACCCAGAAACAAATAAACTGGGGTCAAAAAGCGTTCGCGTTTCCTAAACTCCTCGCTCGCTTCCTTGCAACAGAAATCCGCCATCGTACACGTCCAAGCAGCAATCTTTTCCGTCCACATGGCAACGTTGCCCAACCAATGGGCCACGTGATCTGCGAAGTGTTACGGGAAAAAAAAACAGCGTCGCTGTTGCAGATGGCAAGTTTTCCGTGAACCAGCCTGGAAAAGCAAAAACAACAACAAAAGAAAATTCACGCCAAACAAAAACGAGCCCTCTGGAGTTTGCAGGTACATGCTCGCAAATCCATGAAACTTCCGCACATCGCATCGAAACCCCTTATCTTCACCCGGCGGGCAAGGCGCACGCAGCTGCTCTGTTAGGTGCTCAGGCTGCAGCTTCTCCTGCAGCTGGCAATGCAGTTCTTTCAGCAGATCCAGTCGCGGCAAGGTCCGGTTTTGCCACAGCTCGGTGACGTTGCTGATGGCGGTCCAGTGTTCGATGAGGTCCTCCTGCGAATCGAAGAGCCGACTGAGCCGAAAACAAAACCGACAAATCAAAGTTGGATTTGATCCTTGCCTTTAGTTGACACTTCACATGTTTCTGCCAAAACAGTGAACGGCCCGCGCGAACCAAACAGCAAGCACAAGCTTCAACACTACAAGCACTGAGTGATGTACACCGTAAACCAAGTGTGAAACTTCACTTTTCACCATACACCAAGTTGAAACTTCACTGTTCACCATACACCAATGTTGAAACTTCACTTTTCACCATAAACCCAGATTTGTTTCTTCACATCACACACCCAAGAACAAAAACAAACAGGTCCTAGACCCAACACCTCCAGTTGTCTGTCTCCTTCATGGAGGCCACCAGCGCCGTACGCTGCTGCGCCTCTTGCAGCTCTTTCTGGGCCTCCAAGAGCCTCACGCACCGACCGTTTTGATAGCTGAAACGACCGACCGCTTTTAGCGTTCACGACCGCTTGGAGGCTTGGACAGAAAAAAGAAGAAACAACAAAAGAAACACAACAGGAAAAAACAAACAAACAACAAAACACAGAACAACCATTTTTGGGCCAAGTTTTGAAGACATGTTTTTAGTGAAAATAGACCATTTTGAGGTGAACGGTAGGTTTCGAAGACATTCTTGCATGGGGCACCTATCAACAAAAAGGGACAACGGGGTGGAAAAGGGAAGCCCCTCCATACCGCCAAGTTGAAACACTTCCTGGTGCGAGAGATGCAGGGCTCGGTCTTGTTTTGAGTCGGTTTGGACATACGGAGAGGGAGCGCGGATATGGGGGGATTCCCTTGGCGCCATTTCCCATAAACTTAGTCAAGGTGCATTTAGATGGAATCCTCCCGTATCCCTGGTTCTCCCTGTATCCCTGCTAGTTGGTTTCCCTGATTCCTTTTTGGCTGGGTTTAGCGGAAAACCAGAAGGAACACCGCCATGTTGGGGTCCCTGAAAAAAAACCACACCCATATGAGCTATCACCAAAATTAGTTTAGGTACAAGCATATCTCTGGGGCTCGAAACAAATTTGTTTCACAGGGTAGCCCCTATTCCACCCGAATACATGTCGACAGTACTCCGCCTAGATATTTGGGTATGGGTCAAAATTGAGCCAGGGACCGCAGGTTTTAGTCCTTGGTTCCATTTACCAGGGCCACTTTGGGCACACATGTTTGACCCACGGCCATCTGATAATATCTTCGGTCCTCAAAAAAAGCAGCCAAAAGAAGCCGACTCTGATTGGCATGGCACCGTCAGTTCCAAGGTGGCTTTGTTGTACATAAAGCAACCCCTTTTAGCCCCTAGCCGTCTAGTAGGTAGATAACCAAGGTTCCCTACCTTTATAGCTTTCAGAGGTTTTAACATTGATGGCTTCTCTGGTTACATACAATGGCGGGAACCCCAGATCTAGGTAGAAGCCCCGGTTGATATTAATTGGGGGGTGTCCCCTTTTAGCGGTGGTTCAGACCACTTTTGTGGATGGCACTTTTGGGACACTCGCAGAAGCCACGAATGGTGGTAAGCGAACCTAGGCCCTGGTGTGAAGCAAAGTTTTTGGTGCTAAGCACCATGGCGTTGAAATATGAGCAGGGTCATATTGCGGCCCAGCATAATCATATTGATAGGAATAGGGCCCTGTTATGAGCTAAAACAGTCCAACCTACTTATGGTCGCAGAGAAATCTCCTTTTCCTTGCTTGCTTGGCACTTAGCCACCGGTGGATATGGTTGGCCTTTAATTGTTTAGGGGTATATAATATACTAAACATATATATATATATATATTCATAATGTACAATGCATGTTGCCTGCATGTTACCATGAATGTATCTTTATGATCAACAAACTGAGCACCCCACGGGGTTGTATGTAGCAATCTACATGTGCGCGCCACATTGAAACAACTGGAGCCTACCCCGGATTTGGCTAAAGCTTGTCCTAACCGAATTGCATCAACACCTCCCAAGAACGATGCCTGACAGGCCGCATGAGTAACATGGCCCATGGCACCTTACCTTACATGTATCTGTATGACAAGGTCTCGAAGAACTTTTACCGCTGGATTCCAAGAGTTGGGGGAGTCTTTTATTGGGGGACCAACACAAATGGTGGTTCTCCAAAGGGTTCCCTGGACAACAGACAAACCCAGTTCACACCCATCCCAAAGTCTCAAGCGCTAGGTTCCGGCTGTGCCAAGATGCGCGCTGATGCGCTCGATGTGCACCAAGAGCACCACGAGGCAAATCACCTGAACGGACAGTCTCACAGTCATCCAAGGTACGCCGTGTCCACAGCCCATGGGTTTTGGGACGCTTTTCACGGCACCCGATTTTGTTACACCCGATTTCAGGTGCTCTTGGTTGACGTTGGAAGGGGAGCAACAATTTGAATAGCAGTTATGTGGTTGGATTTCAACCACCAAACCACAATTTGCGCAAAAATGATTCAAATGCAAATCCCAACAACCACCATGTGCTGACCCTTGCTCAGCACCACTGGCGCACCGAAACTTCGCAGTCTTCGGGTTTTCTCCTGGTGGCCCCGAGCTCGAAACAACTGATTCTTGTGGCGAGCTTGGCTCACTCAGTGGAATTG
Organism: Effrenium voratum; assembly: GCA_963377175.1. Classification (NCBI taxonomy): domain Eukaryota; class Dinophyceae; order Suessiales; family Symbiodiniaceae; genus Effrenium; species Effrenium voratum. Next base: position 672,464 of record CAUJNA010002302.1, on the reverse strand, counting down.
GTCCTGGAAAAAGCTCAACTGTTGGTTTGCCACTCGCATCTACCAAAAAAGTAAGTCCAGGAGCTCAGGGAAGGGATTTGGTGGTTCGGGGGGGAAGGGAAGGTTGCTTCGTGTCTTGAAACATGCCCCACATCCAGGCTTGGGACGAATATGTCCCCGTAGACTGAAGCCAAGGCGTGGAGCTCGACAGAAGAACTCCCTGGCTTTTAATCCACCTTGGGGCAAAGTTTGAAACGGAACCCTCCATATGCGTTTCTTGCGTTCTCTGAAGTTCAGAGTCTGCTTGCAAGATTTATCCCTGCATCACCAGCATGCCATCTGTCGGAAGCTGGAAACCATCAAACACCGGCTTATTGAAAAAGACAGATGGTTGAACACAATGGGGAATCACCCGTAGAACTATTCCGAGATGTCTGATTTCTCTGGGTTGCAATCAGGAACATGTGGACTTTACTTTTGAGGTTGATCCGGGGAAACCAGAAGGAAACCACCCACTCACTTCCCGAGTGGACTGGCCAAGAAAAGTAGCCACACTTTCTGTTTGCCACTCAAATGGCAACCAAACCCAAAAAGCGTAAAGTCTGAAACGGAACTCAGGACGTGAACCGACAAATCTCAGCTTTATAAGTGGGCTCGAAAGATTTACCCCCTCGTTATACGGGTGTGTGTGTGTGTGTCGTTTTAGGGGAATTTCCACAATGGTGGTATGTTGATAGTCCTTTTGGTTTGCCTGAAACAAAGCCACAAACAACGAGTGCCCGGCAAAAGAACAAAAACAACATACTCATTGCGGAATGGTTGTGAATGGTGAAATCGCCCTGAAAAAAACAAAACCCCTCGTATGGCTGGACATAAGTCACTTGTTTCCCCAAAAAAACACAGGAAACTTGGAGTTTGTCCCCTGATATCGTGGGTGAGCTCCCCCCTGTCAGTCTCAAGACCACAAACGAAGTACCGGATCTTTTGTTGCGGGACCCCCATAGTGGTAGTTGTCCTTCTGGCTTCCCTGCAAAACAACCAACAAAACGCGTACGAAAAAAAACAGAACCACAATCATCCAAATGAATGCCAGGCGCGTAAACCACCAGCGGCGCCATATCCCACACGGCATCAATGGAAGCCCTACGCCAGGTCTTGTCCGGTGAGAGCACCGGAAAGACCGCTGTGATCACCTGGCAAAAAGAAAGCACGGGCTGATTTGTTTGGATGGATTTGACATTTCACGGGGAAAGCTCTCAGAAATGGCTGGTGGCATGTAAGTTTGCCCCAACGGTGAAAGCTCGCGTATTTCCTTTGTGCCTGGGGATGATTAATGGGAGCACTCCGCCATCTTTCACGCAGCTGTACCTACACTAGGTCCTCCAGATTTGAGAGGTTAGAATAAGTTGGTACCCGATTTTTTTCTGTAGTCCATTTTAGTAGGGGAACCCTCCCCCAAAAAAAGTGGGTGAGAAAGGGCACCTAGCTGGGGGACCACTTGTCATACTCTGCCATACTCTGCCACCAGAAACACAAATTGGATCCGACCTGAGCTCGTCACATTCAGATCAGAGAGTCTGAGAGCTTGAGCCCGGGCTAAAAAAATGTACAGAGCTTTGGGCTTGAGCCCCTGGTTTATGGCTCAATCAATCCATTAATCCTCCATTTGCATTTAACCGCCCCCTGGACAAAATGAGAAACTTTGTCCAGTAGTGATATCGATTCCAGTTCAAAGCAACAGGGGGACACATATAAAACACCATTCCTTTCAGCAAATGGAAGCCGTCCATATTGCATGGTAGGACACGAGCCACAGCTCAAAATGGCCAGGTATGATGGCCAATATATTTCAAACTCCGGGCTGGCTCCAGGGAGTGACATCTACAAACGTTGCTTTGATGGGTGAAACAAACCCACATTGGTTGCCGGAAACGACCCCCTCTGCAAAAAAAGCTGGTTGATATCACCACCAGTATCTACCGTTCAGGATTTGCATCTTTTACTGGGAATCGGCAAGGAACCTCAGGGTAAAGCTTCTTTCTGGAGGGTGGAAATGGCACTCATGTTCTTTTGCCATAGGCTGTTCCCAACAAAGCGCTCGAAACCCAAACCTGAAAAACCAAGGCTTCGGTGAAATGCTGAAGGGTCAGGATCATTGACAAACCAAAAATGGCGGGGCCATCCAGCTCGGGCGTATTTCGGGGCAGCCCTTGCTGCCTGTGTGTTCTTGACAGACCTGCTCGCTGCTGAGGCTAGGGCTTGCTCGGGCCAGAAACACATGCACGGCAGGAAGGGCCCACAATGCTAAAAGCAATCTACTTGTTTAGAATCTTTTAGTACTCTTTGCATATCCTGCGGGGGGGGGGGTCCGCAAAAGCCACAGCCAAACCTGAGTCTGCAAACAACGTGCGGAAAAGTGTGCCAGAAATATCAGGGGCTGGGGCGAGGGCCATGCTGTTCCAAATCCATGCGACTCCTTGGGCGCAAACCTTTGGCTTCATTTGGCTTGCTACGGGCTGAACTGGGAAGATAAGTCCAAGTAACATCTAAAGTCAGGCCACACCTGAGTCACAAGCAAAACCCGGTGTTAAAATGGCCTACCCAGAGAACCATGTAAAGAATCAAGCAGGCGGCCGCAACTATTTCTGGCTGGGATTGTCCTTTACTAACGTTCATCTACCCGGGTTTTGATTGTGGCTCACCTCATGCAAGTACCCCGTGCTTCTTTGATTCTTTGCCGGATGAGGTGCGAGTGGCTTTCGTAAACTAATCGTGGGGAGCCAACTGAGCCGACTCCTATCTTGTTTGTCAGCTGTGAGGGAGCCAACCCGCAAAAGTAAACTTGAGACCCCCCTCAACATGTTCGCTTTGAGGTGAAGTGTTTTCCTACAGGCTAAAGGGGAGATCATGTGGACCCCATGAAATCCCGCGACCATACCATTGGACAGATCCCTGGCAAGGAATTTTACCAGGAGCACATGTTGTTTGCTATGTTTTCAAGGCGTTGTTACTTGAGGGCAGTTTTTGGGGGGTTTTGTCCAGCCAAAAAAAACACGCTCAAATCCGAGGGCCTTTTCTTCTGATTCGTGCCCCTTCTTTGTGGCGAACCCAACCTGGAAGGGCTGGCGTTTGGTTGACCGGTACTCTTTTCGGGTACTGGGCTGTTTACAATGGCTCCGATTTTCCAATCCGATGTTCCAAACTCCCGATTTTGCAAAGCCACTAGGGCACCCCTTGCGTAACCCAAGGATTAAGGATTGCCCATTGAACAGTTAAAGGGAAATCAAGACAGCACTACACACGAAAAGCTAAATGGAAATCCATCCCTAGTCCATGCCCATTTGCTTCAATATCCCCCCCCTTTACAGTTAGTGGTGGCCTCTCCCGTCCGCATTTTGCCATCCGGTCATAGGGTCCCCCCCACACTTTTTGGCACATTCTGAATACGCCCACTAAAACAGCCTATTTTCAACATTCAAATTCAATCACCCAACCAATCCAACACCAAAAAACACATATTCACACACCCCTCTTCATTTCTTACCCCATCTCAACATCACCCTTACACTCATTCAATAACAACAATCATAACTACATACCACCTCAACAAATCCCACCAAAAAAACCCAAGCTACATACCAACATTTTTTCATTCCCAAGATCGCAACCCCAAGATCTCAATAATTTCTCCCTTGATCCAACCTGAGACCCTTTCCCATTTCCAACAAATACAAACAGTCTAAAAAAGAACGCTATGTTCGCCCCGAAAAATGGTTAACCAATGGAAAAGGGAGAATTGAAACCGTTAACCCAAATCTTGAAAACAATCCCTTAAATTTTGGGTCTCCATCGCCACGCCCTGTATTGCTACGACCTCTACGTCATCAACCTCACAAGGCGCGCCCCGTGTTTGTCAATCCGTCGGGGTCAGATAAGTTGGACGCTTCAAGGTTGATTTTTGAGTTTTTATCCATAGCAATTCGGAGTTCAAGACATCTGTGGCATTTGTTCACTTGCCTCGTGTGAAGCCATGCCGGTTGAAGTGTCCTTCAAGAAGAAGGCGCAAGGGGGCAGGATGATGCAGGTCACGGTGCTTTCCGTTGAGCACCAGAGTGAGATGAAAGTTCTTGACTTGAAGAAGTCAGTCATTGCAAAGATGAATGAGAGTGAGAACGCCCACAATTTCCGCATTTTCTCTGAGGGTGAGCTGGATGTGAAGAGCGGTGTGACGCTACTCAATGATAGCAACCCAATCGGTGATGGTGAAAAGGTGGATATTATTTTCCAAGATTTGATGTCCCGTCTCACGAGTAGTTTGAACGACTTCGCCAAAACCGACATGGGCAAGAAGGCAGAGGAGGAGTGGCAGAAGATTTTGAAGGACGGCATTCCAGAGTCGCCCCGTGACCAAGGTGCTTCTTCTTCAGGTGTTCAGACTGCAGAGGGTCGCGACGGCATTCCAGAGTCGCCCCGTGACCAAGGTGCTTCTTCTTCAGGTGTTCAGACTGCAGAGGGTCGCGCTGTCGGTCTTCGCAAAATCAGCATTCCAACCATGTATGGTTCTATGGAAGCGGATGCTTTCCTCATCACCTACATCCAGAACAAACCACATGTCACCACCTACAACGGCGTCTATCAGGTTTCCAAGCGCTTTGTTCAGACCCACAATGTCGTCATCTTAAACCAAGATGAGGACGAGGAGCGTGTCCCTTCCGCCGATGAGGACATGGAGGATGAGGTCTTTGTGGCAGAGGTGGAAAATGTCAACCAGTCCATCCCCGAGACCACCACGCAGGTTCCAGATGTCAGTGTTTCAGAGATTGCCCCTTCCACGGCTGAACCAGATGATGAGCCACAGGGTCAGTTTTGGATGCTGAAGTATGTGTTCCCAAACAAAGCGGAGAAGGAGTTTGCAATCAACCCCAACGTGAGCATTGCCGTCCTCAAGGAGATCATCATGAAAGACGCTGGGTTCAAAAAGGAAGATGTGAAGAAGCACACATTCCAAAAGGGCGAGGACATCTTGGCCAACAACCGGCAGAAGGTGAAAACCGCGCTCAAGGACGACGATTTGGTGCTGGTGCGTTCTTCTTTGACTGGAGGAGGACGAGCAGTGAAGAAGGATGCCAAGGATGAGACCTTCAAGAAGTTCTTGCTTGAGGAAAAGAAGAAGGCGATTACGGTGAGTGCTCAGATGATGAACCAGATGACCTTCGGTGATGACATCCAGACCGTCATGAAGGATGTGAAGACAAAGGCGGAGAGCATCTACATGACCACACAGGAGAACCCGAAGTTGACAATGGTGAAGTTGCTACGGGGCATGAGCAGTGATGCCTTGAAGGACTTGGTGAATTACAACACCAACAAGTCTGACCTTCGTGCCACGGGCATCTGCGTCAAGATGATGAGCGCAAACCTTGCCAACTTCGCTAAGATGTCAAAGGACTTTGACAATGCCAAGGAAACGGTGCTTCAGGTGTTCAACATGGTCTTCACTGCCAATTTCTTCAAGAACAACACCTCATGGGATTGGAAGAACTTTGAGAAACTTGTAGAGGTGGAGGTTGGCATCAAGGAGACGGCCCCCACCAGCGCATCGGCGAGTGCTCCTACCCCAGCAGTGGAGACATTGTCGGATACCAACATGGGCTGAAATCCCTTGGTTTTGTCAGTGCGTCAGACACAACCATTTGCTTTGCGCTTGAAAAAGAGAGTGGCAATGTCATTCACTGCAGTTGTCAGCGCATTTCAAGTTTGCCCCCCCCCAATGGGGTTTTTCCTGTCCCCCAATGGGTTTTTTCCTGTCCCCCAATGGGTTTTTTCCTGTCCCCCAATGGGTTTTTTCCTGTCCCCCAATGGGTTTTTTTCTGTCCCCCAATGGGTTTTTTCCTGTCCCCCAATGGGTTTTTTTCCTGTCCCCCAATGGGTTTTATTCTGCCCATCATTAAGTCTTGGGTTTGAAAACATCCGCCACGTCCGCAGGTTGATGACGAGGAGCTCATCTTCGGTCGGGCACCTGCGCGGAACCCCTCGGTCGTTGTTTTGTTTGTTCGGTTTTGTTTTTTCTGGGTGGGTGGTGGGGGATATGTTTGATAGAATATATAAGGGGAAACTCTCGCCATTTTTTTCAAACCTTCAGAATCTCTGACCTCAAGTAGGGGCGGTTCATCCCTTCAACAGAATAATAATCTTGACCAAGTTTTTTTCAACCCTTGAAACCTTGTATTTGAATAATAATCTTGACCAAGTTTTTTTCAACCCTTGAAACCTTGTATTTGACACTGCTCCAGTTGCTCGTTCTTTCTTTCTCGGAAATCCCTTTTTTGCGGTATATTTTGACCTCATCGCCAACCCTAACAGGGGGATATTTACGGGTTTTGATTCTGTTCATCTCAAGCTTCATCTTGACCTCAAGATGGTTTCCCTTTTTGTGGGCATCGTTTGGAGTCATATCGTGGGCAGAATGAACCATTTTACTGTTGTATGTCAGCATGATCTCGGGGATATAATCAACCCATTGTATATTAACCTTTCCCTTTTTCTCGTCTGCATCAACCCTCTTGAAAAGCATGTCCTTGAACGTGCGAATGAAACGCTCGGCGAAATGGGGGTGCCCTCGTGTTTTATAGTTTTGGATCCCTTCGTCCTTGAAAAAATCAACAAGATCTTGGGTGTTCAGGCTTCCCTCGTCATCCGAATAAATTAATTTGGGTTTCCCTCCCATTTTGTTTAATGCCTCCATGATCCCAGCCGTGATGTCGGCAGGTTGCTTGGATGCAATAGGTACCACCACGGCTTTGCGGGAAAATACATCAATAAGCAATAAGCCTATCCTATATTTTTGATTATCTAAATCATTTTTTGATATAAAAAACAGATCCAATTGATATTCAAAGTTGATATCAGGGGCAATAAACGAATTGTATCCAGACAGTTGTTTTTTCCGTTCCACGTTCTCTTGAAACCACTCCTTGACATCTTGCATTGTTATGGATGCATCTTTCTTTTTTGCATCTTTGTAAGTGGTGGCGATGCTACCAAACCCCGCCTGATCGTAGTAGACCTCACTGATTATCTTGTCTTTTTCACTCATATATATATAAATAATACTATAAAATAAATATCAATATGTTATTTTATCACTGAAGCATCTATTACAAGAAGCACAGAAGGCAATGACATTATCCTTTGTATGGGGAAGATCATTACATAACCTTTGACAAGTCAGATTAGAATTTATATTGCCAGAATCCATTGACAACACGAAACCACAGCCACAGTTGGCACACTTGCCATTGACGTTGTCCTTCAACCATTCGGCATCTACATAATTTTCTTTTGGAATACCAAAGCCATTTTTACGATCCTGTTCCTTGTATGCTAACACCTTTCTATCAAAATAATTCATAATGCATTTTGCGTTAAACTCTTCATTTAAATCACTACTGTATTTGTAAAATTTTACTCTGTTTAAATCCCTTGCCCGAGTGATTCCCGTCCAAAGCCACTCGCGAGTTATCAGATGATGGTTCCAATCAAAAATGGTGACATCGTCATCAATGGAACACCCCTGAACAGAATGACAAGTATAACAGAAGGCAAAGATAAAATGACTTCTCAAGATACCAATATGTAATGTAATCTCTTCTCGTGTTTTGATATTAGCAATGGTAATCCAAGGATCGGAAATATTAATTATCTCATACCTAAAATTCACATTTAACTTATAGGTTTTTGTCTTCCTATACTCTCTGCATATCATGATCTCGCCGACTTCAAACTCATTTTGTTTGCCCTGTCGTTTTCTGATCTGCCTTGAAACCTCTCTACAAGTGTTATTTAAATATGCGACATTGCTTTCTGTTCCTGTGATGTCATCAGTATATTTAAAATACTTATTGATGACATCATGTAGAGACAACTCATGCTCAAAGATGTCGGCATAAATGCTTTTAAGTTTATCCTTGTCCTCCTGAGTCTTCAATCGCTTGCACTCTTCCAAAAACAAATGATGAGGAAAAATGCTATCAATACATTCATTCATATAAATCTCGTGTTTCTTAGTGTTAGTCAGTGCTTTTATAGGGCTCAATTGCTTGGCGTCACCAGTAGCTAATATGATTTTACTAGCCCTATGTTGCTCAACGAAGCCCTTGATTTTTGCCAATACAAAGGTATTATTAAAACAAATCTCGTCAAACACAATGACATCAAACATCGAATGATCGTATTTATCTAGCTTCTCGTCATTGACTGCTATACCGAAGAATTTATTTACAGTGACGCTTTCCACTTCGCACTCCAAACCCAGATTATTGGTAGGAACCACGAACAACACTTTATAACCCTTGAGTCTCTCCATGTTCTTGCAGATGGTGGACTTCCCCGCTCCTGCGAATTTAGCCTTAATCATCAAGCACCTATATTTCTCAACAAGTTCAACCAATTCATTTTCATCATACTCATTAATGATGTTAACTCTCTTACTTTTGACAATCGGGATATCAACATATTCACACTTCTTCTGTTCATACAACTGCTTTCCTGTATGATGGATCTCATCGTGAGTCTTGGCTAATTTCCACCCACCGATCCCATCGTGAAAATCTAGCAACTGCTGAGTCTTTCTCAAACCAAACTTATTAAAACCCGAACAGTCCACGACAAAAGCGTCGCATTTGACACTCAATACCTTAACATTGTTCTCTGTCAATTTTTGATATGCGCATTGCATTTTGAAATTATGATACTGCAATAGCATTTCTTTAATAAAACGAAACCCATTGGACAACTCGCACCTATCAACCACATTCAGAATATAATATAAATTGTCGTTTTGTTCAGATACTTCTCTATCACGGCACCACATGCCATTATCATCATATTCCTCAACCCACTTGGCAGTATTCCTGCTCATCATGTTTAACTTCCCCCCTGCATCTGCCTGAAGGCTGATCGCCTCATTGAGATCATTAAAAACGAATGATCTCTGACTGCTGTTCTTACTTTTTTCCAACAAGCCAAAAATCGAGTTGGCTATTATTTTTTTAATTGCCTTGTCTTCTTCAATATTTTCGCTTATTCGCTTTCCCCAGAGTTCCTCAACCAACATTTTATTATCTACCTTGTGGATGAAATGTGGCTGTTTGTAGTGAGTAATGGACAACTCGCCAGATGCAACAAGTGGCATAAAATGCTTAAGAAACATACCATAAACTATATTAGTATCATTATTAAAAAACAGATTGCGATGTGTCAGTTCTGCTTTTACCAAATATATATTTACATCCTTGATCTTACATTTACTATTATAAGCTTTCCAATTATCAAACTGATTAAAACTCCGATTCTGGTAATCGTATTAAATGCATCTGTAAACGCTTTGTTCATGTCGATCTCCTGTTTTGGAACATCCAATTTATCCAAGCCCTTGAATAACTCGCCTTGTGGGACGATGGTTCTATAATTATTTAAAACTTGTATATCGGTAGGACTATAATAAGACTTGTGATTTGGATTGAATAATTTCTTTTTGAATGTAAACATCGCTTCAGTCATATTGTTGTAAACCGTTTCTCTGTCTACTGTGATGTCACTATTGATCTGGTCGTCTATCAGACACTGTGACCTAATGTTTAGATATACATTATTGAAGCCCGCCCTCAATTCTGAAATAGTCCCTGCTTTGTGAACAATCTTGCATTCATACCCGATATTTTTGAAATCGCAAAATAATTTATTTAGATCATTCTCTCTATGAACTAAATCTAAAAAGTTCTTTTCCTGTTTGTCGGTTCTGTTTGCAATTGTTGCCTTAACCATTTCAAAAATGTCATCAATAGTAGAAAACATTTTGCAAATCGATGGCTTCTCTCTATCACTTATATGATAGTCGGGCCGTGCCTTTACTACAAATGCATCATCAGTATTTTGTTTTTGTTCCAATCTTTTAATATTATTATTCAGTGTGTAGATATGATTATTTTTGACCATTGCATAAAAGGCTCTGATGTTGCGGTCAAACATCTCTGGTGAATAAGAATAAATGATTTTGCCCAGTTGGTCTATTATTCTCACACGCATTCTGTATTTTATAAATACCGGGATCATGTCATCAATTGACGCCCCCGACTCTGTGAATTCCTGTTCTGTTTTATTTATTAGTTTTAGTATCATCCCTCGCGACATTGGTTCTTTCTTCTTGTTGTTCATTAGGGTATCTTTATAATAATCAGTGAGTGTATTCAACCAACATTGATTGTCTACATAATTACCTTTCTGGATTGCTTCCATAAATGTTTCTTTCGATGTATCCAATTCGGTATACATGTAAGTATTATACATACTGATGTTTTCCGACCTTCTCAGGTTGGCTTGTCGTGGATTACTAGGCTGTCCACCTTCCACCTTTCTGGCCCTCAAGATCTTCAAGGCGCCAATATACCCCGTCTCTACGTTGTAAGCCACAGCGTTAGTCTTCTTGGTTAACCTCTTCTTCTTGTTGATCTCGATTGTTTTTTTCTGATCAACGCCAACATACCCACCCATAATATTTAGCATTGTTTCAAATTCTGGATCTTGGGCAAGTGTTACAATGAACTTTCTGAATAGATCATAATCCTTGGTTTTTACAATTCGTTTGCCTACATACTCGTCTATATTTGTGCTGGCGTTAACGGTGTATGTTCTCTCCTTACCGTCCTTTGTTATGGGGTAATATTTGAGTTCTCCGTATTCTGTTTTGTATGTGAAAGCCGGCTTTTTGTTGTCACCTTCCCTAACACCTTCGCGGTAAAGCATGACGTCTAATGTCCATGACTCATCGTTCGCCTTAGACTGCTTTACAATGTTAGTTACAGTGCTTCGTTTCATCCTAACATTCAACGGTAGATTTATACGGTTGTTTTGGATCACATCGTCGTATTTTTTGTCCCATTTCTTTTTTTCCTTTGGGGTGGTTGCATTGATAAACCCGTCAATAATAGTTGATGCGGTGCTAAACTGTGCAATTTTTCGCTGTTCATATAGATCTCTCAATTCAGTGGCTTTTTCCCTGGTATCGCCTGCCAACCTATCAATTCTTGAATTTAATGACCTGATGTTATTTCTTATAGTTTTTGACAATGACATAATATATTTTAGATATTAATTATTAATATTATTTTTTCTTTAGGTGTAATTTAGGGAAGAATTCATATTTAAATTAATTTCCTATAAAATGTCTTAAAGAAATGTTACATATAATATTATAGTAATGATCACAGACAAACACCCCGACGACTTGACACTGGAAGAAATAAAAACAATGCTGGCGTATTACAACCGACTCTATTATTATAAAGTCAGAGACGATGAAGCATACAAGGCCAAAAAAAGGCAAAATGCTTTAAACACCGCGCATAGAAAAAGATTAGATAAAATGATTAAAGAGAGTGGCATTGAAATGGCACCCGAAGAACAAAAACCAAAACAAAAAACTGGCTTCCCGAGAAAATACAAATTTGAAGATTACGGGCTGAAAATGCCGAGTGGTGTAGAATAATTGGTTTATTTAATCATTGTTTATGATTAAATTAATCATTTTTTTAATAATTTTAATTCTAAATCGTTTCTCCATGTCTTGGATCATATTATATTATTTTGACTTGTCTTTTTTCTTTTTCTTTTTAAAAACTTCATTTTCCAAATACTCTACACGATCGATTAGTTTTGATAATGCATCCCAACTAATACAAGCCATACGATCATAACACATCGTTAAGTATTCTCCCGAATCATTTACAATATTATATTTCGGATTTGTGTATTGTTGAACATCTTGAGCAATCCATCCTAATTCAGTTTTTCTGGTTTTTTGATTCTTAACAAATGTTTTAATCTTAATGTTTTTTACCATATTTACAGTATCATCTTCTACATCTTCTATATTATCTTTCAGTCTCTTATCGCTACTTAAATTAAATCCGTTAAATGATGAAAATTGAGTATCATCCAATTGTAAATATTTAGTGCCACCAATATAACTATCAATAGTTGTTGATGCTTCTAATCTTAAAACGGCATCACTATTTAAATGTCTCAAATTGATTTTATGAGCAATTCCAAAAGTCATATCACCGTCAATAGTCCAGTCGCCTCGTAATTCGCTATTACTTCCACTATTCAAAATAATTTTATTATCAGCATATGTTGCAGATAATCCAACAACCAAATTAATAGAGTTTGAAGTGTTGCTATTCCTAATTATTAAATCATTTGTATCGACATACATTTCAGCATTATCAATTATTAGTTTTGATGTGTTGCCAAATTGAACATTGCCACTCGGTGAATTTTGTAATAATAAAGTATTTCCTGATACTGACTGAACTTGATTGACTTCAATTTTTTTACCAGAAACCATTTTTAAATCGCCATTTGTATATACATCACCTAATACATCAACTGGTTTATTGAAAATGGTTTTAGATACAGCACCGTCGCACATAAAATATTGGTTAGAAGAATTTGCAATATCGCCAATACTAACAGCAAGAAAATTATTATGCGCCATATATAAACCTTCTGTAGCATCCGGTGTATATCTTCGTATTGAACCATTATTAGCAAAATTTAAATACGAGCCATTGTTAAGACTTATTGCACTGTCTGTTCCTATAAACTGGACAGCGCTTGTAAATCGAGCTTGCCCAGCACAATTTAAAACATAATTAACAACGCCAACTGCACCTAAACCGAACCTATCCTTAACCCACACTCTTCCGACATTAGCATCTCCGATTTGCGTTTCCCAAACGCCTCCTGAGCTTGACATCCACATTCTACCATCTCTATTAATATTAAATTCACGATTAAACATTTGAAAAGTCATTTGTAGTCCTAAATTTGGTGAAGGGGTACAGCTAAACTTATTACATATTATAGAACCAGTAGTAAGCATGTTTAAATCACTGTGTAAAGTTGCATTATCGCTAAAATTAATAGCACCTGCTACTGATTGAGCGTTAGTATCTATTTTATCTAGCTTTTGTAAATCTGCTGATATTAAACTATTTATTGTGTTTGAATTTTGAGTTATTAATACATCTTGTATATTATTATCTGATATAATTGAAGCAAATGTATTACTGTAAGCAGTGTTAGTATTGAATAAATTAGTATCGTTTGTATATAATGTTGATACATCCGCTTGAATAGTTGTTTTTTCAGCTGTAGTCCAAGAAGCGCCCGCTCCTGCTTGTAAATCTGCTATATCTGTAAGAATGGTTGTTATTGTGTTTCCGTGTCCTGTTATGTTATTAATGTTTGTGTCAATTAATGATATATGCGATGTTATTGTAGCATTTAAATTACTGATTAAATGTATATTTGAACTAATGTTATTAAAATTAGAATCAAGTTTAATTGTATTTGCTGATATAGTCGGTAGTACTGAAGTTATGGTTAATCCATGTGCTGATATATTATTAAAGTTGCTTGTAATTGTTGCGTTTTGATTTACTTGTTCATTAAACATAGTTGTTGATGTTGAGTTTAATTCAGTAATATCTAAAATATTGGCATCTATCTTATTTTTCTGTGCTAAAATAAGAACATCAACTTCTTCAATTGTATAACCTCCACCTAATGATCCTGCTGTGTCTGCTAATTCTTGTTTTGTAGCATAAACACTGCTTAATGTTGATGGTTCTGTTGAATTTATTAATACTAATTCACTTGCTACAATCCTGTTTGAGCCGTCCAGTGATAATGTTGAAAACATAATTATTATATAGTAGGTTATATAATAATTATATTTTATCTTTTCTTTCCTCTTGAACCAAATATATTTTTATTTAATGCATTATACTTTTCTTGCTTCTGTCTCAAATATTCATTTTGCAATAATTGGTAATGCTGTGCTATATTTTGTAGCGGGTTTGGAGGCGGTTGTGGTTGCATTCTTCTTGGGGGCGGTGTGTTCGCTATTATATTATTTTGTTGCGGTTGTGGTTGTTGATTTTCTTCGTTGTACGCTACTTCATGATCTATCCTTTGAGGTTTTGCTATTGGAACTGCTTTGGGTTTAGGCTTTATGGGTTTAGATTCTAATGGTCCTTGGCAATTGCGTTCATGGCTGTATCTGTATGATTTTAATGTTAAAGTTTTGGCGCATTTTGGACAGGTTATTTTCTTTTCATTGCGTGCTTGAGTTTTTGAGTTGTTTTTAAGTGGTTCTACATGTTTTATTTCTTGCGTTGGTTCTATTGGTGTGTCTGCCTTTGGCGCTTCTTCTTCTTCAATTGGTGGTAATTCATTTACTGGTGCGTCTGCTTCAATTGTATTAGTAATTTCAGGTTCGACTTCTGACATATATAATATATTATATATTTTGTCTATATGTTTTATATATTTTGTCTATATGGACAAATTGAGAAATATTAATAATTTAATATTATTAATTTGATATTTTTAATATTATTAATTTGATATTTTTAATATTATTAATATTAATTTTTAGGGGTTTATTTAGTTATCTAATTGAAACAAAATGCTAAAGGAAATGGGGACGCCGTGAAAATCAATTAATTCGTTTCTTGAAGTTGTTATTCTAAAGTGTAGTCTCTTAATATTTTTACCGCCTACATCAATAAAATCTGCATATATGGGCGCTGTAAAATCTGTTATAACTCCGCCAAGTTGTTGATTAATTTGAACTTTTTTAATTACTGAACTGCTGAAATTGTTAGGTGCTGAATATTTATAATCGCTTAATTGAGGACAATTTATGTATATATTCTGAAAGGGAACTAAATTAAAGTATCCACTTAACCAAGATGACGCAGGATCATAGGCAATATAATTACTTAATTAATAATTAATAGATTTTGGTCTTAAATTGTCATATTCAAACTGTCCTCTGTTCCATTCGTCATTTACATAAGTTTCCAATTCTTCATCTGTAGGTATTTTGATTTTGTAAGTTAGGGGGTCATTTAATTTAAGTTCCATTTTGCGTTCGCTTTGTCCATATACTGTCAAGAATAAGTCAGGCACAATATCATTAAATGCCGTGTTTAATTCCGTTTGTATTTTGTATGATAATTGATTAGCATAATAAATTTCACCGGATACATCAACGGCAGTGCTTCTCAATAAGACATTTGAGCTATTGTATAACATAATATAGAAGCGTTCGTAAAACCCTTTCTCTGTTGTATAAAACGGAGTGCTGAATGAACACTCAGTCACGAACATTTTTGTTCTTGGTGGAATTTCAAAGTTTTGGTCAAGTTCTATAATAAAATCGCTGGTAGAATTACTTTCTGGTAATCTGTAGGCACTATCAACATAGATTTTTTTTTATGTTAATCTGTCACTCATAAATATAATATACAATAGAAATTATAATATAATTATTATTGATAATTACTTTGAAATTATTGTTATTAATAGATAATTTAAAAAATATCTATTAATAATATATGATTGGACGACAATTATTATTAGGTGCTATTGAAGGCAGGACGCCTACGCAAATGATGGCGGGCGTAGCAAGTAATAAAGCATATACTGCAGGTAAGGATTTAATAGAAGATGTATTTTTTAACCATAAAAAGAAATTGGAAGACAAAATAGGAGGTTTCAATAAACATTTTGATAAGCAAATAATGAAACATAAAACACGATATGCTGAAGAAATTAATGTTCAAAATAAAAATAAAATTGATGATGTTAAAGGGTTAGACGCCGCGTATTCAAATATACATGGAATAACAAGAATAGGCAACACTTTATATATTGGTGGTACTGGTGCTAAAACGGGACTAAATCACAAAGTCAATGATGTAATTGCAGATTTGTTTTTTATTCCTACTCATAATGTTCAATTAAGCGAAAGATATAAAGACGCAATGGAAGAATTAAGGAAAAATCCAGATGTTAATAGACTGGTCGGCCATTCCCTCGGCTCATCCGTTGTTCAAGAAATTAACAATAGACACGGAAAAAAATATGCTACTACTGTTTATTCATCACCTTTTGTATCAGGAAGTAATCAACAGAAAAACCCGCGATACTTACGATTTAGAAATCGCGGAGATCCTATAGCAATGTTTGATGACGCAGCAATAACTGGAGAAATAGAAAGCAACAACTTATTAGATAAACACAGTTTCAATAATTGGGAAGGACAAGGTATGACTGAAATTAATCCTACTACTGATATTTCTAATGGGTTCAACCCGAATGATAATTCGGGTTAAATGCTTCGCGTTTCAACCCTAATTCAACACCAGAACAATAAATAAGTAAATGTATATATATATAACTTATATATGAGTATTAATGCTGAGAAATGGGACAATGATGTTGAATATGCTTATGAAAGATTGATAGAGCGAGAGAAAGAGAAAGAATACAAAATATCAAATAGTAAATACGAATGTCATTGTGGCAAGGAAGTGTTAAATAAAGATAAGGAAGAGCACGAAAGCAATGATTTAAATCATTTATACTACAGAAAAGGTAATATTGAAGGACTTATAATAGGCATGTATAGTGAAATTATTAATTATGAAAACGATTACTTAAAATTACATCCAGAAAATAACAAAATACATTATACAGATTATAGTAGAGTTGATTATACCGACTTTTTAAAAGAACAAGAAGAAAAGAAAATTCCATTAGATGAAGATGATTTAAGTTATTTGTATAAGTATAGAGACGAATTAGAAGATTGTATAAAGCGTGTAAATGAACTAACATTATCTCAATAATATTAATAATGTATAGAAACAAAGACAAACAAAACAAAATTCCATTAGAGAAGAAACTGACAAAAGAACCGTCAAAATACGATAAACAATATAAGAATTTAGATTATGATACTATAAAAGATATAGTTGATACAAAAAACAATTATTTAATAAATACTATAAAAAATACAACTTCAAATAATTCTACTACAATGCTTTCACATAAGAAAAATATTAAAATAAAAAAATAAAATCTAAGTTTATCATATATAAGTAATGGATAATATAATCGCCGAATCAGAAACTACAATGATTAACTCGCTAAATTTTGGACTTCCAGAAACAGCACAATATATCACAGACCGACGACACGTTAATTATTTTCCATCAGGTAGCAATGTCTATAATCCAAATGCAGGAAACAAAAATATTAGATTTCATATAACAGGTGAAGACAACACATATATTGATTTATCAAGTATTCGTTTATTTGCCAATCTTCAAAACACCGACGGAACACGAAGTCATTTTTTACGACCGTTAGGTAATTTATCATCCTTCTTCAGTCGTTACAGATGCACTGTTGGAGGACAACAGGTTCAGGATATTATTGAATACAATAGGCATTGTGAATTGTATAATTCCTTTAAAAGTCAAGATGCCAGAGATATGGACGATTTAGAAGGTGGCGCTAATCCTCGCTGGGATGATGACTGGCGACATACTTATGCTACTGGACTGGCAGAAATGTTAGATGTTAATACACGAACCAATCCCGCAGCCGCCACCCCGACAACAACATTTCCAACAACACGAGATCATAACAACTGGGGGGACTTAACAGCACGATATACTCGCCATTCAGTAGCAGGAATTCCCGGTGCTAATGGTTATATGAGATTAGGGCATAAACCAGTATGCGGATTGTTAGAAAGCAATTATTATTTACCTCTTCGTTATGCTCCACTTGAACTGGAATTTACAATTGTATCAGATGAACATATACCAGTAGTTACGCCTTTTACCGTAACCGATGCCAACACTCAAAATGATGCCAAAGGTTATTATTTCACAACTGGAGACACCTCAACACAGTGGGAATTAAATAACGTAATCATTAGAGCTGAGGTAATACAATTGGACAACACAGTCAACAATAATATAGTTAAACATTTGTTAGAGGGTCAAAGTTTGAAATTAGTATTTCCAATGTATCACACTATGACACAATCATTCAACGCGGCAGGAACTGAAATTAATATGAATATTGTTAAATCCGCTTCTAAATTAAATGGTTGTTTCATTACATTGTATCGCCCACCAAGAGCAGGTGCAGATGCTGATAATAATAATTACTACAGACACGATAATTATATTTATAAGAGATGGAATTATTTTTACAATCCTATGATTAATTCAAGAATCTTTGACGGTTTTAACCCAGATGCTGTTGATGGGGGTGGTAATCTTACCCGTGCGCAATTCCGCGGCAAAGGCTTTCAAAATTCAGATTTAAATTTAACGTGGCAATTACAAATTAATAATAAGAAATATCCAGAGTTTGAATGCCAGAGCCTCGCCGAGAGTGCCTACTACCTCCGAAGAACATTACACTATTTGAACCCTGACCAAGACGCCTTTAGCATTTCATATAAACGCTACAGAGAAGACAAGTTCGTTATTGGGATTTCATTCGAGAAAATGGCAGACACTAATTTTACTGGACAGAATACTAAAATGGGTGGTTTACTCGTTTTTAAATTGAAAGGGACTAATAGAGCGCTAACAACTGATGAAGATGTGCGAGAATTATTTGTGCATATGATTTCGGAGTCTGTTCTGGAATTGAGGGAAAGTGGATCTGTGCTCTATGATTAAAATTAAAATCTGTGATAAATATATAATGTATAAATTTCATAAACGAAATAATTTAAAAAATAAAGGTAAAGTATTTTTACAATCCTCACAAATTAAATATAGTCCATTTGATCTAAAAGATAACGAGTATCTAAAACACCTACATGAACAAATGAAATTAAGAAACTCACAAGAAGCATCGGTAGCATTTAGAAAACACATTCAAGAAGGACACGCCAGAGCAAATTATCAAAATGAATTAGACAGATTAACAATGGAACTACTCCGACCAAATCTACCACATTCAACAAAGGAGCATTTAAAAAAACGGATCGAGGAGTTGGACAAATTAACATTTACTTAAAATATATTGATATAGTATGATTTTATACAATAAAATCTTATTATTAATAATATGTTTCACAAAAATATTATTAACAATATTTTCTAATTAATATTATATCAATATGGCAACTACAGCAAGTTTAGAATTAATAAACCCATATGCAAAATTTGGATTGAAACGACGACCTACTTATGAAGAAATCGCTAACCTAATAGGCGAGAACGAACAATTAACAGGAAAACTGCCTAACCGAGATGCTACATTCTTCAAAGCAAGTCCTCAAGGAAGTTTTTTTGATGGAAGCGACCACTTAGAATTATTGAAAGACCAACAGATGAGAATATTAGACAGGCAGATGAGAGAGATAATGATGAAACAGGAAGCGCGCAGAAACGGGCACACTTATGCAGTGCATAGGATGAATGCTGACACACCATTAACCAGAAACGCAGAAGCAATAGAAGATGAATATGATTTTTCAACACCACAACAAACAGCAAGGCAACACGAAGGGATGGTAGATACAAGACTGCAAGAACTAGCAACAGCAACAAAAGAAAGAGTAAATGAAGTGAGTCAAGCAATGGCATCAAATTTAAGAGATATGGGCGGAACAATTTTTCAAAGAATGCTAGGCAATAGACAATCAGCACCATCAGCAACAACAAGAACAGTACCAGATAATCTCCCAGTATTAGAATACGAAGGTTCGCCAATTTCAGGCGGAGATGATGCCCAAGTAGAATATCAAGCAACGGGAGCGTCAAGTTCAACGCCACAACAACCACAACCATTGCCAATGACGCCATTATTTAAAACAACAATAGATAATACTATTAGTCCCGCTTACTGGAAAGACAACCCTAATTTAAAAGTAAATGATATTAAATTTCAATTTTATTTAAGAGGAATTCAAGTGCCAGAAGAAAGCGAAATACAAGAAGAATTGAAACACAAAGGCAGAGGCAAGGCGAGAACATACAAAGAATATTTAGTAGATATGATTTTAGATACTATTGATAATGGCGGGTGGATAGTAAATTTAGGCAAAGGTAGAATAGAAGAACTCAAGGCCAGTTTTAAAGGTAAAGGAAAGAAATAATATATAAATATTTATAATGATAATATTAACTAAAAATATACTGAAAAGAAAGAAGCAGAAGTTCAATGATAATTATGATCACGACGACAGTTTTTCAATACATAACCTAACAAAACCAAACACACCAACAACAACACAACCACCGAAAATGATGAAAAAGGGCATACCGAGAGAATTTATTGACATTGCAACCAATACAGATACAATCGCCACAGAAACCAGAGAGACTCAAGAAAAGTTATATAATGATGCAAATCAACAATTAAATATGACATTTGAAGCGTTTAAGGTAAAGGAAAACCAAGATAATATGTTTAAAATAATGCTTAAAAACTTTTGGCACAACACATACAAAAGACATGAACCAACAAGAACGCAAGCAACACAAACACTGAAAAACCAACGCGACACAATGGTGTCAGCCTTTACTAAAATGCTCGACAACAACAAACCACCAGAACCACCGCCAAAGAAACCACCAGACGAGGAGGACAGCGATGAAGAAGAAAAAAGATTCAAACTGACAAAAATGATAGAAATAATGCTACACAACGGCGCTACAGTAGCAGATGTAATATTAAACTTATCACATAGCGCAATTGCAACAACAATAAATATCGCAGATTTAGTTAATCAAATAACAGCAGGAAATGCACAAGGTAGCAGTAGTTCTTCTAATGAAATTGTTAGTGTTCATAGTTCTCCACCTATTACTGTTCATAGTTCTTCATCTGAAAGTCCAACAGAAATACCAGCACCAACTGAAGACGAAGAAGAAGAAGACGGAGAAGAAAAACAAAAATATAATTTTGAAAAATTAAAATCTAAATAATATTATATATAATGGGTTCAAGTAAATCAAAACCAGTAGAAATTGATGATGAAGAGGCTATTAAAGTAATAAAAGATATAGATGTAAATACGATAAGTGAAATGTCAAGAATTGATATTCTACAAATAAATTCATTGAAAGCAATAATAAATAAATTAGAAAAAGTTAATGAATGTAAAAAAGATAAAACATATTATAAATTTCCTGCCTTAAATTTATGTAGCTATTCCTTATTCTAAATTGATAATATTAACATACATTAATATTATTAATTACTATCATAATCTGTCATTTCATCTTCTGGTAATTTTGTTGAGGCATTGCTACACATATCATCTATTAAATCTTCTTCATCAACAAAGTTATTTTGAAATCTTAATAATTCCTCGTCTGTTGGTCGTCTTTTTAACACTTTATAAAGTTTATGTATCCAAGAATTAGTATGAAAATTGTAATTACCTCTACGATAAAATCCACCACATCTACATAGTTTCATTAGCATATTATTATATTATATTAAACTAGAATATCTTTATTCATCATTTGTAATTTGAAATGCCTGTTCAAAACGGAGAAAAAACATGTCATTCACATTCTTAGCATTCATATTCACGTAGAAGAAACTATAAGGTGCGTCATTCACTGCTTGATGATACATATCTAATAATTGCTGTTTGTCAACAATGGCGCTATTTTCTTCAATAAAACTCATTAATTCACTGGCATTTTTCAACCTAAAAATATATAATGAACTGGCATTTAAACGAATGATAGGCGCCAACACATTATATGTCTGTGTTGAACAAATTACGCTTACTGCATCGTGCCTACCTCTTGTAAATAATCCATGTAATAATTTACTATATCTAACAAATTTAGGATCGTCGGCGTGATCGTCTATAACGATTAATATTGAATGTAGTTTCTTTATCTTTTTAGATTTCATATAATTAATTATTTTCTTCTGTCTTTCAATTACATTTTCTAAATCACTTGGATTATAATTATCAAAATAAATTTGTTCTTTTTCATCATCCACGTGCAATTCATCCCTGATATATTTTTTAACTTCTGTAAAGGTTGGGTCATTATGAACGCTGGGGGAAAATATAAATATTCTTGCAAATGAATTTCTATAAACATTTAAGATAAGGTTCTGAACCAATACTGTTTTGCCACCTGTCGAAGAAGCAACTATAATACTTCTAAATGGTAATTTTGGCACGTGCTCATATTTAGATTGTTTGAATTCATATTCAGTTATGTTTATTGGCTTTATTATTGGAACATCTGACATAATAAAATAATATTAAAGTTATTTAGAAAATATTTTATATTGATTATTTTATATGAATAGAAGCTATTCAGATTATATCAATATAATAGATGAAGTAGAGAATATAGAACAAGTTGTTATAACTGATAATAGATGTAAAAAAATATTTTATTTTATTTTAGAATTAATTAAGTTTGTGATACAATATATCAAAAATAAAAATGTAAATATTAATATAAATGGGAAGAAAGAAAAAGATTAAGACTGAACCAGTTGTTTCTTCAACTGATGAAGAAAAAGAAGAAGTTGTTAAAGAGACATCAGTTATTGAGTTTGCTTGTCCAATGTGTAAAAAAATCTTAGAAATGAAAAATGAAATAGAAATACAAAAGAAAGGAAATTGTAAATGTTCGTGTATTCCGACAAGTTTCAAACTAAGTAAGAATGATAAGAAAATGAATATTGATAAAACTAAAGACAGTATAAATTTAGAAACAGATGTTCATAATATTGCTATTCGCTTTGGGAGGGGAGTTACTCCATCTGAGAATGGCGATAAGGAAACACAGGAAACTGTTAAACAAATGATGAAAAATTAGTATTTAAAGAGTAGATTTAACATAATTTAAACATTTAGTTTTAAAAGTTTTATTTTATATTATAATATATATATTTACATGGATGAAGGATTAGAAAAGATGGTTAAAAAACTGAACAAGGTTTTAGAACAGAATAAGAATATTTTAGAAATCTTACAAGAAATGGAAAAGAAGAAACCATTAACAAACAATTATCAAAGTAAAGAAGTAGATAGAACCAATGGTGAATATAAAAATAAAAGAAATATTTATTTAAACAAACTTAATAACAAAGAAATTAAAGAACCGAAGTCTTCCACTATGACATTTTATCAAATTGACTATGATGAAGATACAGGGGTTTATTCTTGATTGAAAACATTTTTCTCTGAAAATCCGTTTAAAGACATATTGGCATAACTAATATTATGAGTTCTACAGATGATGAAGAAGAAGCAGGATGCACAATGGTTTATCCTTGCAGTAAATGCGACGAAGCAAAGCCAAGAAAGGACTTTCACAAAATGTATGACAGAATTAAAATGGAAGAGATATTTTACAAAACATGTAAGGAATGCAGAGACAAAGTAAAAGCAACAAAAGAGTTAAGGAAGGAACAGAAGAAACGAATACAACCCCTGGAAATACATAGATTAAAGCCTTTGATACCATAGTTTTGCTATACTTACAACATGTAAGATCTTATATGTTGTAATTATAATTCGCTTGATTTAAAAGTTTCCCTGAAAATGTATTTAAAGAAATATTACCTTAATATAATAAGAGGAAAATGAACGATGATAAAATCAATAATTATATCAATAAAAAATGCTATGATTGTTGTCACTTCAAAAAAGAAAATATGGAATTGTATAAATTAAATTTGCCTATTGAAATAGTGAATATTATTATTAATTATTCAATGGATGAAGAAGATATATGCGAAAATTGTAAAACCTGGAGAGATAACCAAGCTATAATCAATTGTGTGTTGAGAAAAAAAATAAGACATAATAGAAATGTAGAAGATGACATTTTGATATTTTTAACTGTAAATAAAATACCACCTTATGAATATGTTAAACAGTTTCTTAAAATCAGTAAGAAAAAATATGTAATGATTGCTGATATATTATTGATGTTGTGTCATAGTCAAAAGAAAGGACAAGATATTAAAGAATATATTAAATTTTATATTGAAATTTATAAAAAGTTTAATGTTAAAAATACAGTGAGAGATATTAATATTATTTTTAAAATGATGTATGAAAGAAGTAATATTTGTCAATTAAATTATTATCCTGTACTGAAATTGTAATCATAATATAATAATAACATATAAATGTTTATATGTTATAATTATAGTTTAATTTTCCCATATAAGCCGTGGGGGTGCTTTCCTACCTAGGCCTTTCCTGATCCGCATTTTGCCATCCATATTTTACTGGGATTGTTTTCAAGATTTGGGTTAACGGTTTCAATTCTCCCTTTTCCATTGGTTAACCATTTTTCGGGGCGAACATAGCGTTCTTTTTTAGACTGTTTGTATTTGTTGGAAATGGGAAAGGGTCTCAGGTTGGATCAAGGGAGAAATTATTGAGATCTTGGGGTTGCGATCTTGGGAATGAAAAAATGTTGGTATGTAGCTTGGGTTTTTTTGGTGGGATTTGTTGAGGTGGTATGTAGTTATGATTGTTGTTATTGAATGAGTGTAAGGGTGATGTTGAGATGGGGTAAGAAATGAAGAGGGGTGTGTGAATATGTGTTTTTTGGTGTTGGATTGGTTGGGTGATTGAATTTGAATGTTGAAAATAGGCTGTTTTAGTGGGCGTATTCAGAATGTGCCAAAAAGTGTGGGGGGGACCCTATGACCGGATGGCAAAATGCGGACGGGAGAGGCCACCACTAACTTTTACACCCCCCCCACCGAAGAACCCGATTTTTAGAAAAGCCAATAACCGAAGGAATCGGACCGCAGAACACCCACGGGTTCACCGGACCCCCTTTGGGCCGAGGGGCGATGAGGCACAGCCCCACGGCGGCGGCCAGTAGCAGCAAGACGTGCTCCCGGCCCAGCAACTTCACGCGGCAGAGGAGGCAGGACAGCTCGCTGGAGCTGCCCGCCAGGTGCGCGAAGCACCTGAGAGAGGTGGCCGACGATTTTTCTGGGGCGACCCCCACGTGTTTGGGTCCTGGGATGCATCTAGTGGATTTCCATGGGGAAAAAAGGGCATCCGACTTTTTTGGGTTGGTTGACTTTAAAGGGGAACCCTTGCCAAAACAAAAACAAGTTGAAAAACGGGCGGAATCCGCTGGGCAACTGGGTGGTGACCCAAAATTTGGGTTGCTATTTCCATGAAGGGAAACCAAAGGGACACCAACCAGTTTGGGGACCTGCATTTTGGGAAAACCACACATGGGCTTCAGAAAAATGCGACACTTGATTTCAATCACCACAACAAGTCCACTGATTTTTCAATGTTAAAGGAAACCAACGAGTTTAGGGGACCCTGTCAGTGCGGGATACCCCGCAAATGGGTTGGAGTGGATGCTACACCCGGTTCATGAGAATTCGTTTTGGGCCTCCTCATTAGACTTTTCGCTCACTCTAAAAAAATAAAACCAAACATATTAAAACAAAAACACTCTCAGGTTCGCGAATTATTCCCCCCTTGAAAACCAACATAGGAAAAACATGTGTGGTGGTCAGACTCATGTCATTGGGGAGGCTATCAATGCGATCGCAGCTGGCCCGCGGCTTGGTGCGTCCTTTGGTGTAGGTCCTTCGGATGGCGCTGCTAGGATTCATCGGGTTGGTGCTGGCTGGGCGCTGTGGCGTGTTGCAACCGGGTGCGCCTGGTCACATTCGGTGCACTCCCGCTACATGTGTGCGCTTTCTTGAGGTACTCTTTCTAAGATCTTAAAGGAAGCCAAAAGGAACACCGCCAGGCTTTCGGGCCCGGTGGTTTGGTGTTCCGAGAGTGGTTTCCCATCTCCCCTCTACAAGAAGCAAGAACCCGTTCAAATCCAAATCCAAAACCACCAATCCAAACAGCAAACTAGGGGTTACCTGAGAACTTATGGTCTTCGTTGCGTAAAGGGAAGCCCGCTCCAACCTCAAGACTGTTTCAATTGGCCTCGAGAGGCAAGACACCGACTTCCGATCCACCTAAAACCAAGTAAGGGTAGTTCCCCATCAAGTGTTGAATGACACCCCCCTCAAAACGTTGGGCTACGTCACCCACCGAAAGGCCAACCAGTCAAAGGGAATCCACCAAGGGAAACCAACCCAACGGTTGGTTCTTAGGGACAACCTGGAAATCCTGGGCCTCGAGAGGTTAGAATTTTAGTCGGGGAATCCTCCCCCCAAAGGGGTGAGAAAGGGCACCTAGGGGACCGAGACTAAGTAGTAACCTGAGTATCTTACCTCCATGTGCCTCTAGCCGCGCCCTGGAAAAAATGGGAACATATGTCCAGAAGTGAAATTGATTCCTTTTAAAACCAACGGGGGAAAGCAACTAAAGAAGAGAACATACATTCTGAAACAAATGGAAGTGGGGGGCAGGTTCCTCGTCGAAACAGGCCGCATTCACCCTGAGGTGTCTTCCAATAAGGGTACCCACACTTGTAGTCAACACACACTGGTAACCTGACCATCTTCGGGGCCCCACACCCGGTCTGTCGGGCCGACTTCACGCCCGGAAAAAAAAAGAAAAATCCGAGCGGGGCGCTGCGGCACGCAGCACTCGAACCAGGCCATCGCCACCTGCGGGAGGTCCCGCAAACCTCAGAAAGTCCACGGCCGAAGAAAAGACCTGGAAGAGAACCCAAACCTCCCAGGTCCTCCAGAGAGGTTAGAATAAGGATATTTTTGTTTCTGTAGTCTAGGCAGGGGAACCTCCAGAGAGGTTAGAATAAGGATACCTTTTTTTTTTTCTGTAGTCTATTCTGGTAAGGGAACCCTCCCCCAAAAAAGGGGAGAGAAGGGCACTACTGGGGGACCTAGCCTCTACAACCCTTGGTGTGGTAGCAAGCACACCCGATTTTTGCAGCCCCCCCCACTGAAACAAGGACACAGAACCCAACAATAAAACAAAAAAACACTTGCCAAGAACAGTGAAGAAACACGTAAACAGTTACAGAACAGCAGAGCACCACAAACATGTCGAACCCCAAAAGGCAACGCCAAACGTGGCACAGCAACAACAACTTCACACAACACTTGCGGAGCACACACGTCAAAACACAAACAGCAGCACATATAAAATGCAACACATGCGTAACACAAATCATCTCCAATCAACTACGCACCGCGCACCATACAAAAACAGAACGACGAGAACCAAGACACAAGGCACCCCTCAAGAACTAGCCAACCAAACAAACAAAGAAAACCAACCAGAAAATACATGAAACAGGAACACGCAACACAACAAAAAACCAAGGCAACACACACACACAAACACCAACAGGCCGGCAGGCAGGCAGGCAGGCAGGCAGGCACAGACAGGCGGACAGACAGGCAGACAAACAAAACACGTCAGGCAGCCTCTCAGACAGACAGGCAAAATGACAAACACACAAACAACCAAACCAAACGAACTACACCAAACCAAACCAAATCACACCAAGCAATCAACCAAACAGACCAACAAGCAAGCAAGCAACATAATAATAATAAACAATCAAACTCAGGTCCAACAAAAATCAACCCAGGCAAGCAACCAAATCAACACACAAACACAAACGCACAACACAACAAAGCAACGAAAGCCAACTAGCAAACCAACAAGGAAACAAGCAAACATACAAACAAAAACATCAAACTCAACAAACAAACGCAAATACACAATCAAGCAGCCAAGCAAAGAAACAAAAACGAGCCAGGCCAAACCAACCCAAGCACCAAAGCAAAAAAGCAAGCACGTACACAACAAAACCAAACAAACAAATGCAAAACAAAGCAAAGCAACAAGCAACCAAATCAAAACCGGAAACACGATCATACACACACAAAAAACAGGAAGCGAACAAAGAAACAAACAAAGACACAAACAAGAAAGAAGTAAACAAACAAACAAGCAACCACGAAAACCAACAAACACGTAAGAAAGCAATCAAGCAAGCAAACACACAAACACACAAAAAAAAAAAACCAACAGGCAAACAAGCAAGGAAGCAAACAACAACAAACTAGCAAACAACGAACTAGCAAAAGGCAAACAAAGAACAAAATAACCAACAACGCCACACCGCACCACACCCCACCACACCCCACCCCACACCAAACCAAGCAAGCAAACACACAAAAGCAACAAGGCAACCAATCCAAGCAAGCAAAGAACCCATCTAAACAAAAGGCAACCAAGCAAGCAAGCAAGCAAGCAAGCAAGCAAGCAACTACCAAACCAATCAAGTAACTTAACATACAAACACAGGCAAGACAAGCAAACAAACAAACTAAACCGAACCATAACAAACGAAACCACACGAACCACAATCAGCAAAAAACACACACACACAACAACACAAAAACAAGTATATGAACAAACAAAACAAACCAACCACACCAAGCCAAGCGTGAAAAAATGACAAGCCAACAAACTAGCTAACAAGCAAACACATACACAAACAAAACACGCAAAGGGCAACAATGAAAACCAAACCAAACCAAGCAAGCAAACAATGAACAACCAAACAAACAGGCAACCAAGCAAGAACACAAACAAAATACAAAACAAGCATTCGAACAAACACACACACAAACAAACAAACAAACAAACAAACAAACAAAAAAAACAAACAAACAAACAAAACAGGCAAGACCAAGCCAGACAACCAACCAACCCAAATCAAACCAAGGAAAACAGACCACGGGCAACCTAGCAAGCAGAGAACAACCAATCAAAAGCAAGCACGCACAACCCAACGAAGCAACACAAAACTGAAAAACACAACAGACAAACCAAACAACATCACAACACACGACAAGCAAAACAAACAAACCAAATCAAGCCACACCAAACCAAGCAAACAAAGAACAAACTACCCAACAAAAATAATCCTGACAAAGGACACAAGCCAAAAACAAACAAACCAAGACAGCACAAACAAACAAATCAAATTGACACAGACCACGCCAGACCACGCAAGAACAACCAACCAGCAACAGGAAACAACCACCCAACAGAACAAAACAAGCCATACAAACAACACGAATCACAGGAAACAAACAAACAAACAAACAAACAAACATAAACAAAAACAAAACACGAACAGGCAAGCACACAAACAAACAAACAACACACAAACAAAACACGAACACACAAGCAACCAACCAAAGAAACAAACAAACAAACAACACAAAAACACGAACAGGCAAGCAACCAACCAAACAAACAAACAAAACCAAAACACAAACAGGCAAGCAAACAAAGAAACAACAAACAAAACCAAAACACAAACAGGCAAGCAAACAAAGAAACAAACAAACAAAACCAAAACACAAACAGGCAAGCAACCAACCAAACAAACAAACAAAGCCAAAACACAAACAGGCAAGCAAACAAAGAAACAAAGAAACAAAACCAAAACACAAACAGGCAAGCAAACAAAGAAACAAACAAACAAAACCAAAACACAAACAGGCAAAGAAAGAACCAAACCAACCAGCAAGTGGCCCCAGAAAGTGAAACCAACCTCGGGCCAGTCGCTCCGCCGAACTTCCGCATGGCTGCGCCGGCGCTCCGAGAGCCGGCGCTCCCCCGACAGTCGGCGCCCAGAGAGGTGGGGCACCAAGGCGGAGCTGGGCTCGGAGGCGGGCGTGTCGCGGAGGCGCTCGAGGACCTGTCAGAAGCCAAGAGGTGAGTCAAAATGAAAACCGATCGGTACAAGAATGGACCCAGAACCATGTAATGTAAAGAAATAGAAAGGCGGCCGCAACTAGACCCGGCAAGGGGACTGCCCCGTACTAAGCTTCATCTACGCGAGTTTTGATTGTGGCTCAGGCGATTGGATTGAACCCCCCAAAGCCGAACCCCCAAGCTCCCTCAAGCTCAGGTGGAGCCGAATCGGCGGTTTGGGGCCTGGCTAAGGGCGCGGTTTCCCATCAACCCTTTACAAGAATTTGGTGGCTTGGAGGTCATGCGTGGTCTCCCCCTTACCATCAACAAGTTTGTTTCGCCTCTAAACGAATGATTCTGGAGTCAGGGAACCCCAAGCCACGATAAGCACGTAGTAGTAGGACCTAGCAACCGCTGTTGGCTAACATCTGCAGTTGCAACCTCCAACAAAGCCGTCGTGGGTTTGATGTGGACGTTGTTTAATGTTCGTGGCTTTGTGATAGACCCTGCTCTTGATTTTGGTTCATGGAATCCTTCTACTTCCCACCTCAAAAAGGCAGAACAATTTTGCAGCCAGACCAAGATCCTACACAAAGTTAACTTGCTGATGGAAAAGCTGAAACATCAAGCGTCTGGCAATGTTTGGAGCCTAGAGTTTAGGTTGGGCCATTTTTAGCAACGTGACAGGTTGCAATCTTTGATCGCCCCGAAAGGGATTTTGTTTGAACAACATACATTGTCCTGGTTGCGCTGTAATTGTTTTTGTTCTGCCAGTCCGCTGCGCTGCTTTTGCTGCTCCCTTCGGCTTGCCCATGCGTTTTACACGTGGGCTTCCCCCTCCAAGAGCGGCGGAGAATCACGAAGAAAAGTTGACTCTTTTTATCGATTTTCCTGGGGGCTCCTGGCCGGGCTCCTTCTTTCATTTTGCACCGGCCTCCCCGGTAAAAACGGTAAAAGTGAACAAAAAACGTCTTTACATTTTTCCGGGACCTCCTCTTCATGTTATATGAGGGCGTTCTGGTCACAAACATTGCAGCTTATCATTCTGTGTCGCTATCCTCCAAAAATGACACGCAACAAAGGAACAGTGTCTTTCACACGCGCGGGGTGCGCATATAGGACGTAGCCGCACGCAACGCAAACTTGGTTTGCCTGAGCTTGCTTCTGAAACGTCGACAGCGGAAGACCCTGAGATGCGGCAGAAATTGGGCCGCGCGAGGCCGCGAGGCGCGCGGTCACTTGCAGATCTTCTCAAAAAGTAAGGCACGTACCAACTAGACAGTTTTGCCCCAATTCGCTTGGAAACGCAGAGTCGAAGTTCCAGTGAATAAATACGCTCGGAGCTGGCTTGGTTGACTGGCGCAAGTGACCGACCGCAAAATTTCAATCAACATCACCACACGTCGAACAAATTGTTCGGGCCAGCATTCCTGACGAGGTTGCTTTGCTGCAGGCATGCGTGCTGGCGAACAACGTAAGGTCATGGAGGATAACAACAAGCGCACTCTCTTGGGTAAGCCAAGATTGGCTCAAGCCCACAAGGATATCACCAAGCGATGGTCAAACACACCTTGAACATCTTCCGGGCGCAAGCAATGCTCCTGCTCAATCACAATGCCGGATTCAGTGTCCAGAAGCATAGCCTTCAGATAGTTGGCGGTGGAACACACGCAGGGTTCTCATCCGGTGGAATGTTACGATGCTGTGAAATCGTGTCAACCAAGCTGCAGGAATGCTGCGGAGATGCCTGCGGACCCGGTGACAGCGGTGGAACTTGTGTTCCCACATGCTTTTTCACAATAGATCCCTTCGCAAGTCCACGACGCGGAGCCACCGTGCGGCGCGCCCTGACGCGCCAGCGGCCGCAAAACCAAAAAAACGTGCGCGGCCGCTAGTGAATACGCATGCATAAAAAGGGACAGCATATTTATATAGAACATCTGTATGCAGGTACACAGAAGATATAATACACCTAGGGCTTCAAGAACCTGTAAAAATGTCGTACCCTGACTAAAACATCGTGTTTTTCTCGATTTTCTGAAAACATCGTGTTTTGAGGCCAAACACTCATTTAGAGCAAAGGGTCAAAGGCAAGGGTCGGGAGTGGATTCACACAGGCATCACCCATTAAGACTTCAACTGAGGGCAACGCTCTATACTGAGTATGCTTCAAATTCTAAGGACCACATTGATGCGCCTGACAGCCAGGGTGTGCAGCTGGCTTCTCTTGAAGCACCTTTCACAGCAACAGGCACCTGAAGACTGGCGCCAGGTCATACCGAACCAGTTTGAAGGGGGTGCTGGAATCCGAAAGCTCCTTTTGGTGCAAAACAAGACCAGGTGACAGCTTTTGAGATTGCTTTCATAAATTTTGAGTTGTTTTTAGAAAATGGGGCGGGATCCTGGCGGCTAACCGCAGAAACCCGTAGAAAACCCGTAGAAAACCCGTAGAAACCCGTAGAAAACCCGTAGAAACCCGTAGAAAGCCCGCAGCCCCAACCAAAAACATCGTGTTTTTGGAAAACATCGTGTTTTCCAACCCGTAGCTAAACCGTGCAGAACCCGTAGTAAAGCGTTTCAAACCGTGGAAATTCTATGGGTTTTTCGGGTTCAACCACGAATGCGCTAATTCGAGAATGTTGCTGGAAAATCGTGAGCAAAAGCACTGTCTTTGCTTGAGCTTGCACGCTGTTCGAAGCCAGCAAGCCCTCATCATGGCATTACTGCTTGACAAGTGTCATAAAACCGTGGTACTTTTGACTATTTGGGTCCCCGGCCTCCTTCTTTCAGATTGGAGTTGCGAAAGAGGAGTGGCGAATGAAGCTGATTTCGTTACGAGCGCAAAAGGGGAGGGCGACGGGAGATTCTGAGGTTGAGATGATGCTTCTGAGATCTTTTGAGAACGGATGACGAGTTGAAGGAATGTATGGGAAAATGCTTGAAATCGAAAATGCGGTGTTCCCGAAAACATCGTGTTTTCCCAAAAAACATCGTGTTTTTTGTAGGTATGACATTTTCATCGGTTTTTGAGGCTCCTGGTACATGTATATTTGTATGGAAACACACTGAAAGCTCACCATCCCGACTGTGCATAGCTTCTTGACGTATAAAGCTATGCGCTATTCAAAATTTCCAGTGTCATATTGTCCATGCACATGAGGCCAGGGAATTTCCCAAAGGAATATCATATTGGCAATTGGACACTTTCATCCTGCTGACCTTGGCTTTCACGCACGTGAAAGGGGGGTACCACATCATTGTTCGCAAGGACTAAAGTGAGCATCGCCAGTCCAGCGAACAATTCGTGCTTGTTTAAACAAGATCTCTGCCAGGGCTGACCGAAGTCAAAAAAGTAAAACACAAACATTTTATCGACTATCACAATTTCGCGCTAAAAACGGTAAACATTGTTTTCCTGCAAAGCGAAGCCGCTAGCTCGAAACATGCCCACAAGCCGGCTTGGCTTACTTGACACGCTTGGATTACCGCAATGACCCAATGAAAGGGACTTGTACACTCGGTGTCTTACAGCACAGGCTTCTCAAAGTGATACCCTTTTGCGGCCCATGAATCAACAAGGACCAAGCCTGAAGATCGGAAGCTCAAACGATTTGCTCTGGGCGTTCATCTTTACCTAGTACTTGACAGCTCCTTTCGGGACTGCGCTTTGCACCTCAAGCCTCGGGTTGGTTTGGGCTTCACCAAAACGCCTGAGATCTCATCAGTGGCGAGTGTCGCAAGAAATCAACAAAAGCTGTGAGCATCAAAGGATTTGGTCCGGTGATCAATTCCCTCACAGGACTCTCTACATGTCCAACCTACAGAAATCAGCACAAGGCAACTCACTTTGATCTGGCCCGAGCCACAACTTGAACCACCAACAGGTAATAAATGTTGCTTTTCTTTGGAACCCGTTTCACTCCGTCGAAATGAGAGTCCTTGTTTTTGCTCACGCTGCCATTAGCGGCCCCAGGGAGCTTGCGTCTTTTAGAGGTGGGGGGGTGGACAATAGCGTTCGCGTCTGCATGCACCCTTGTCGCTTCCGACAGCCGTTACCCTCATGCTGTCTCTGCCTTTCTTTCTGCGCTTCCCTTTGTGATCTTGCTTCGTTTTGCTGGCTTTTCGTCCGCTCCTGCTGAGCTTCGGGATCCGTCTTCTTTGTTCGCGGTGCCCTTGCTGCGCCTGGAGGACTTTCATCTAAGCAGCGTCTGCCAGGCGCGGAACCTTTTTTGGACTTTGTTCGGCAAACGCCCTTGCAGGAAGATGGGTGCTATTGCGGTTTGTTAGAGCCTCATCTGCTGCCCTTGCACGCTCTTTGGACCTGCGTTCTGCAGTCTTCTCTGCGTCGCCGTCCCGTCGCGTCCGTGCGCACTTCTGCTTCTCCTTGCGCGCAGCTCAGTTTGTTCTTTTACACTCGAGCCGTGAACGACCAGCTGAGCACGTACGTGTACTCGTATGTCTATAGGTGCAACACAAGCCAACAGAGCCTGTTGCAAGAGTTAGGTTAGCTGGCAGGACGTGCCTGAAGCCGGTTTTTGTCGGCCCAGCCTTTGCCTCTGAATGGTGTTCACCCAATAGAAATGAGCCACAAAGTTGTCAGTGTCATGGTACACGTAAGATACTTCAGCATGCCTCAAAATGCGACATTTCACAAAGTGCTGGACGGGTTGACGATTGCACTAAATCACGTGGCTGAGAAAGCGCGAGTTCAGCGGGGCCGCTAACAGCGGCGTGACCTCGATTTTGTTCTCCCTGTCTCAAGGGACCACTCCGGTCTGGCCTGAGTGTCAGAGGTGTAGGACGCCCCCACGGATGTCTTCACGGCTCTCACCACCAGCTCCGCTGATGTCCTGAGGCCGTCTGTGCCTGCCCCAACCAAACAATACCCATAGATTTTGGTCCATATTCTGTAGTGAACATCTATTTCCTCCAGTAGAGAGGTTAGAATAAGGGTATCAACTTTCTTCTGTAGTCTATTTTAGTGGGGGAACCCTCCCAAAAAAAAGGGTAAACGGGCACAACTGGGGGACCTAGTTGATGCGTTGCACAACAAGTTCAATAGAGATCCCATGGTTGTTCAAAGGCATGTGTTTAGAACATGGCCCAAATGCATGGTTGATGTTCGGAAAGAACGATTGGTATTGGGTCGCATCATGAAATAATTTCCCTTTAAACGCTGTATCGGCGTGGTCCGAAGTTGAAAAGACCACCGCATATCCATGCGCCAATGCATTTCGAAGGGTCAATGGTAAATGTACGTATTCAAATGCCAGCTCACTTGACCAAAGAACCTGCAGCCAAGACTAACAGGGATCCTTACATTATACACCTGAACATTGCAACTTGTAAATGCTGGTTTCCATTTCTTTATCTTGTTGTTGATTAAAAAGCCAGCCATGTTTCAAATGGTTGCAAACTGGAGATTTCTTTTCAGGAGCCGACTATAGGACTCCAAACGAATCCCAGGTGAAAAACGGCCAACTCGGCTTCGGACCCAGAGGTCTCTTCACGGAGGCGCGACGAAGTCGAAGTTCTTAATCCCGTACCAGACTGTGGACGCAATCCATTGCGCACCAAAGAAAGCCTGGAAGTGGATGATTCCGCAAATTGCAACAACCCATCGTCTTTCATGGTTTCTCAGGTGGTGCAGGATTGCTATCCGCGGGATTGTTGGAACCTAGCTTCTTCAACCTTGTCTGAGCCAGCTTATTCAGGTACTCTTTAGGTACCAGGGGAACCTTCTGCGGGCTTGGAGCGCCTTCTAGATGAGTTTGATAGGATTCCAACCCCCTCTCCGACCCAGGCCCGCTCCGCTTCCTTCAAATAAGATCGCAAGGCCTTAGTTGAGGAGGAGTAGAGGGCTTGAATCCACTTAACTACCAAAGGCTCAAGGACAACTAGGTCCTCTGGTAGAGAGGATAGAATACGGGTGCCCTTTTTTTGTTGTTGTCTATTTTAGTAGGGCAACCCTCCCCAAAAAAAAGTCGGCAAAAGGGCACCTAGCTGGGGGACCTAGAAAGGCTCAAAGGCAAACCAAGGGATTGCAAACGAGTTGTTGGCGACATCTCCTAAACTTTGGGGCCCGATTTATTTGATGCCCTACCGGCCAAAAAACACCTGGAGTGTTGCTTGGGATTTGACATATTTACCCCGGCTAAGACCTGGAGTTGCCCTTGGCACATAAATTGATAGATGGGTTTAAGTCTAACTTGATGTGATAAAACATGAGTGAATCGTTTCCCTTGGTACCTGCCCCATTCTTTCCAGGGATCCGAATCTTTCCAGAAAACCTCCAGAAACCCAGTTGAAGACGGCGATCGATTTTTGAAAGGAACGATGATCGAAAAGAATGGAAAAGGAATCAGCCCCGGGAAAAATGGAGCATGTCATATAACATGCACTCGACTCCAGCCGCTTCGGCATCCGAGCATAGGTATCCTTTCGGAAAAAAATAGATGGGTTTCCCTGGTACATGGAATAAAACCGTCTAAACCAGTGCCTTCTATGTTTTTTAGAAAACTAACCTAAAAGGGACACCTACTGTGGATGGACAAAATCCTGCACCACTTTGAAACCATGGACAACCACTGTTTGTTTGGCATTAGCAGGGGGATCAAATCATTCCAGGACTTCTGAACGGTGGTGCCTAAGAGGATTTCGCAACCATCCGCAGTCCGCAGTACGGTTACACTATACTCCTAGGTCCTCCAGTAGAGAGGTTAGAATAAGGGTACCAACTTTTTTGTCCGTAGTCGATTTTAGTAGGGGAGCCCTCCCCCACAAATTGTAGAAGGGCACTACCGGGGGACCGAGACTCAGAAAGCGATCCGGTATGACTCCGAGTCTCAGCAGCGCCACCGGATCTTCCAGGCGCAAGGCTGCCTCCGGCAGCTTGGCCTCGAGCCTTCGCTCCACGTCCACGGAGGCCTCGCCGTAGATCTCCAGCCACCTCCGGCCGTGGCCGTGGCCCCGCCGCCCCAGGCCGAAGCGGAGGCTCGTAGCCGCCCGGTTGGAGTGGAACCAAGCCGAGGACACCAGCCAAAGGAAACCGAAGGGCAAATTTTTGACCCCCAAAAAAAAGAAGAAGACGAGAAAAGAGAAGCATGAAGCAAAAGGAGATTGCAAAGAGACATGGGCTCCCTTTGGCTTCTCATTCCATGCTGTGGATGGACGAAACTCATTTCGCACCACTTGGAAACAGTGGTTGAAACCAAAACATTGGTTGGTATTCACAGGGGGAATCATCAAAAACCAGGGTTTCTTAGGTGGTGCGGAATGGATTTCGTCCATGCACAGTAGGTGGCCTGTTGGAAAAATACATGGGTGTCCCTGGTAAATGGAATAAACCCCATCTGAACCAGGGCCCTCTATTTTTGAAGCAAACCAACCAAAAAGGACACCTATGATTGCAACCAGTGACGGGTAGCAAAAATCATCAGGTATCACTGGATTCCCCCCAAATGGGGGTTCGCCATGCTTTTCACGGGGGTTAAACCCCAGGGAAAAAGGGGAGAACATAGCCCAACAAATGCGCGTTCAATACGTGGGGCTTGATCCATATCTTTCTCGGCCCACAAATGACCAAGGCCAACTTTCCCCATTGGGAGAGATCTCGTCTTTTTGGCGGTTTATCAACCAGTCATCCCATAGGACCTCTTGAACGATCAAGAGTTGAACGATCGGTGGCTTCCCTTGAGCCCCGAGAATGGGATTCCGACGTCGGGCTCAAAATTGCGGTTTAGGTTTGGAGCCCGACCGGAGGCGCCAACGGGACGAAACAAAGAAATGTTAGAAGACATGTGGCCCAAAGGCAATTGGAACCTTTGAACCCGCAACAACTGGCCACCTTTTATGGGAAGGAGGGGGGCTTAGGTCTAGGTCCGGGGAGCTTTGCCTTGGGTCGGTTGGAGGCCCGGGACCTCTGCATGCGCCCCGTTTGGTTCAGCACCCGCCTCACTTGAAACGTTTCTGAGTGGTGTTCCTCTGTAATGTTGACCCCGGATTAATAAACCGGTTTATAGGGGGGTGCTCACCTCCAATAGTGATGACTCTCCACTGAAACAGGGGCACCCCCTATTAATCAACCAGGGGTTTATTCATCCGGGGTCAACATTATCAGTGACCCTCAAACAAGACACGCCCATTGGCGGCGATGGATGCTGGTGCGTATGCCACCTGTAGAAGTTTGCAAGGTAGGCAAGAAGCCCTATGCTACGTAGTCTGCGTACCTTCAGAAGCCTCCAAACCGCCGCCTGTTGCGTCGGGGTTTGCCTCACAGAATTGGCGGCAATGAGAGGGCTAGGGTAACCTAGCACGGAAGGCTTCCGGCTTCCCCCCGTCGGAGTCAGCATTGCTTTCAATAATTTCATGATCACAGCAAA
This sequence comes from Effrenium voratum, assembly GCA_963377175.1. Taxonomy (NCBI): domain Eukaryota; class Dinophyceae; order Suessiales; family Symbiodiniaceae; genus Effrenium; species Effrenium voratum. The sequence continues at coordinate 634,529 of CAUJNA010002302.1, read as the reverse complement.
CTGTTTGTAACTAGTAAACCCCATGATAATGCCTGGGACGTGGAGGCCTTACTAGATGTTGTACACAAAGCCAACAAAAAGTCCAAACTGTTCGCTTACCGCTACAATGGACCAAACCCCAAAAAGTGACTCACGTCCGTGCGGAACTCAGGGAGTGAGGCATCAACTAGCTAGAACCACTTCCTCACCTATGGGGGGTTTTGGGTGCCCTTTTGGGATTGAGGACGTGGCTGTGGTTTTCAACACCAGTGGGATCCCATTTTGGGGTAGGTGAATAAATCCTCCCGTTTTAGAACCTATTTTACTGGGGGTGGGGATGTTCACTGGGGGTACGGGATTTTTTAGTCTATTTTAGTTGTTGGATGGGGATGTTCACTGGAGGGTAAACCCGGGTTTTGACCCATGGCCACGTGGCTCGATGAATCCGAGGGACTGCCGTATGAAGGTCTTCAGCTCTGCCGCCAGCTCCCGCGGGTCCTCCACCCCTTCGCAGGCGCAGTCGCGGAGCTGTGCCGCCAAGCGCCGGAGGAAGGTTGCGAAGTCCCGCTTCCTGGCGCGAGTGCGAGAGATGCAGGGAACCAAAAGGAAACCAAAAGGAAACTACAATCAACTTTGAGTCCACCTACCAGGGTTCAGTTTTGGGGCCAAACTTTCGCATGTTTCCTACCAGGGTTCTATTCTAAGGGAAACCAACAGGACACCTGATGCGGGAGATGGGCCCCGAGAAATGGAACGACCCCCATGCAACCACAGACCTGGTGGGCATTCTGAAAGGGGATCAGGTTGCTTCCGACTCATGCCCTTCCCGGAAAAAAGCTGAGGCCTTCGCAGGATGAATTGGCGACCGTCGATCATTGTTCCACAGAAGGTGGAACAAAAAGACCCCCCCTGCCCAGTAATCAAGCCTTCTTCTCAGGAAACCAGCCAAAAACCGAGGGGGAAACAGCGATCGGTGGTGGAAAAGAACAGGGTGCAGGAGTTCGTCTATCTACAATAGGTGCCCTTTTAGCAAAATAGATGGGTTTCCCTGGTGAATGGTTCATGAAACCCATCTAAACCAGCGGAAACCATCTTTCGGCCTTTGGAAATGCCTTGCATTTGCTTTTTTGCCCCTGGAAAAATCAGAATATATGTTCGGTAGTGACATCGATTCCCTTGAAGGCCAAAAAGGGAAAATAACAAATAGCCGCTTCAGCAAGTGGAAGTAGGAAATGGAGGGAATGACCCTGAGATACTTGATATTGTCGGTGGTTTCGTACGGGTTTGTCTCAACATGTGGACAGCACATATTTGGCAGTGTCTCTTTCTTTTGGGGGGAGACCCTCCAAAACTGGCTGGTTTTCCTTCTGGCTTCCCATAAAACCAACCAAAAAAAAAAAAAACAAATAGCGGGTCCCCGGCTACAAAAAAAACGAGCCACCCGTTTGATATTGATGGTGGGTACTTACCGGTTTGTCTCTTCCGGAAATGGCCGGGTGTTCGGCTTCGTTCGCTTCGATAGGCGAAAAGGGCCATCCCTTCGCCGCTGAGGCTGAAAATGCAAGTAGGGTTTGTACACCGCACCCAGGGATCCTTACCGTGTACACCTGAACATTGCAACTTGTAAATTGTAAATGTGAAATGGTGGTTTCCAACTTATTTTTGTAAATGGTGGTTTCCAACTTATTTTTGGAAATGGTGGTGTTCAACTTATTTTTGTAAATGATGGTGTCCAACTTATTTGTAAATGGTGGTTTTCAACTTATTTTTGGAAATGGTGGTTTTCAACTTACTTTTGTAAATGGTGGTGTCCAACTTATTTTTGTAAATGGTGGTTTCCAACTTATTTTTGTAAATGGTGGTTTTCAACTTACTTTTGTAAATGGTGGTGTCCAACTTATTTTTGTAAATGGTGGTTTCCAACTTATTTTTGTAAAACTTATGCTTGTAAATGGTGGTTTCCAACTTATTTTTGTAAATGGTGGTTTCCATTTCTTTATGTTGGTGAAAAAAGACCACATGTTTCAAATGGTTGCAAAATGTATCCTTTAAGGAGCCCTGGCCAGTGGCCCTGGCAGCACAAGAGTTCGAACACGTGTGGGGCTTTGACTCACTTCCCGAGATGGGCCAAAAAAGTCCAAACGATTCGATTTAAAATCCGAAAAGTTCAGAGTCCAGGAACTCAGGAGTTGAGTCACATGAGGAAGCCACCATTCCTACTTTGCCCTGTGTTGCCTGTGGGAAAATCTAGAATTGAGCTCTTTCTGGCTGGGTGATGTGCAAAGCAAACATCCACCCACACAGCAGGAAGCATGTTGGAAAAACCAACTGGGCAACTGGCCAGAATGAACGACACCTAACTTCACTCGGACTTTGTTTGTTGAGTTCCATGGGTCCCTTGGAGCCTACATTACATGGTGCTTGAAGGCTTGGCCTGTACGGCCCAGCACGGCTCTAACAATATGAATCTCGGGGCCACAGGGAAGTCCTTGGATAGCATCTGAACGAAAGCAAAGGTCAAAGGCTGAATGTGTACCTCCCTGGTATGAACCCCTGATATGAGCCCCTTGTCTACGGGTCTATTAGCTGTTAGTTGCGGCTTGATTTTGGGAATTCAGCCCCCAAAACGGGTCCAACATGGCCATGGGTTCATATATGGCTGTGGCTCAAAAAACCGGTACCAAAATGGAACCCTGGTAAGTGGAAACATGGACCAAAACCTGCGTAACCCCTCCTGCTTAATTTTGAGCCACACCCATATGGACCTGTACAACGAGTCTTTGAAAAGGGTAGCCTGTCAAAGGCTTCGTTCCTCGTCGCCTGTTCAAACATCGCCAAGTTGAAGTGAGCTCCTTGTGGTTGAGAGACACCAGACGAAACCAAACCACTTTTGGGACCACACTTTTTGAGACAAACCCCTTGGGGTGCCTGAAAACCAAGGGAGGACGGTTGGACGGTCGGACGGTCCCATTTGTGCCTTTCTTCGAAGGCGTTCTGTGCCATGAAGACGTTGGACTTGCAGAGTTTGTCCAGCTGGTCATCCATGTCCTGATCGAACTCAAACTTCCAATTCCATTCTTTCCAGGGATCCTTCTTCTCAGGAAACCATCCAGAACCCAGGGAAACAGCTGGTTTTTGAAAAGAACGATGGTTGAACAGAATGGGAAATCAACCCCTAAAGAACTGGTAAAACGGCAGAAGCAGGGCTCGGGGAAAATAGAACATACCCCCATGATTCCTGCTGAAATCTGAACAAAAAGCAACAGCAGGGGCTTTTCAGCACGAGTCTATGACAAGGCAGTCTTCAACCATCCAGTCTTTGAACCTGATGTTGTCTGCATTCTTCGATCCATTCCAATCAGGTGGTACTTAAGGCTCGTCTGCAAAATAGGCAAGCACCAACAAGAGTGCCTCACGCACAACGGTTACGCAGGATCCTAAACAGAGTTCCTTGTATGTCCCCTGTGAACACCACTCCACCAAAGGAGGCTAACTGGAAAACAACAACAACAACACCGGCTGCTTAAATCACACGAAAAGGAACACACTTGCTTGTATAAAAAACATCCCAACAAGAGAAGCAGTACATGTTCGCCTCAGCCAACAACGAACAGCATGTTTAAATCATCCAAGCCAATCATCAGAACCTCCGCATCCCGGCCAAACGATCTGCCAACTTTACCATAGTTCCGAAACCTGACAAGGGGGGATTTTCGCTCCTACACTAGGCCGCCCCTCCAATTCGCCAGGTCGGCGCGGCAGGAAACCAAGTCACAGTACTTGGCCCTATGACACCAAAGTTTCACCATACAAGTATGGCCAACTTAAGAAAAATGGAAACCCAATCCAATTCGCCAGACCGGCACGGTCTGCAGGACACCCGAAGCAAAAAAAACAAAGAACGAGAAAAATCATGGGAGAAAAAAAGGATTAAACAAAAAAAACGGAAAACACCGAAAAAAAACACATAGAAAAAACAAAAGAAACCCGAAACAAAAACAAAAAACACCTCCGGCCGCGGCGCCGCGATGTAGCGCCGGTAGGTCTCCGTGAGCGCGGCGGTCTGCTCCTTCGCCTCGGTGCGCCGGGACTGGACGCGGTCGTCGTACTTGGCGATGCAGAAGATCAGCTGAAAGGTGCCTCGCGGACGGTAAGGGGTGGCAAGCCTTGTGAGGAAATGATCTGTGAGGGTTCCTTGTGGCGGGAAGCCAGGTGTAGCTGGCAAAACGGCATGTAGCTCCAGACCACGGGTTGAAATTTAGTCCTTTCTGTGATGCCAAAATGTTGACGTTGGGTTTGGGGAGCAAACATTCTCAATTTTTAGACTTCAAGTGGTTGGATTTCAACCACTAAACCACAATAAGCAAACATGTAAAATGATTCCCAACAACAACCATGCGGAGTTTTTTGGGTCAGTGCGAGTCAAGGGGTGGCTCGTCGTTTTTGACTTCGCAGATTGGTAGTGGTAAGGCAAGACCAAACGGAAAAAGAACACTTTGGGGTCCCCCTCAAAAACGACACTGCCATAACATATACATATACATGTCTGAATGTGTGTTTGTGTGTGTGTTTTGGAAGACCCCTTTTGAGGTTTGCTTGAAAGGGAAAGGCTCAGGCAACCCTTCAGTTGCCAAGTGTTGGCTGTGAGTTTCTCACAACCAGCGAACCTCACAACATGGCACCTTGAAGAAAACAAACAGTTTGTTGATTTTGTTGCTTGGACTGGAACCAAGAAGATAATGAGTATTTGTGAGTGTTTCTCGCTGTTTTGGGTTGGACTGGGACCGCAGAGCCAAACGATGTCTCACTGTGTGATCTCAGATTCCGACAAGTTGCAAGGCAGCAGGAAGAGAGTGTCAAGAATCTCCACCACGCAGTACGTTCCTAACGCTTGCGTGTTGCCTAACGCTTGCGTGTTGCGCCAGCTTTGGGCTTTTTGCAGCCCCCAAAAAGAACCAAAGGGCACTTACCAAAGCCCACAAAGGCACAGTCGCTTTGATTGGTTGGGTTGCAACCCGCTTTGTGCAAGGAAAACCCAATCCGTTTCTCGTGGGGACTTGCAGGTGAAGGGGGGGATTCCGGTCCCGTTTTTGCGAGGTCGGGATAAGATGGATGCGGGGAGCACATAGGGGGCCCGCCCACAGTAAGCTCTGGGACAACCTGAATCCCTGCTCATCCCTCATCCCGATTCGCTGGCAAGAAAACAAAACAGAACAACTTGTGCAATCAGAAAGCCTTGCCCCATGACTGCCTTCCTGCAAATGCCACCACTGGATCTCCCTGTTGTAACCACTCAGAATCGTGGTTGTAAGCGCCAATACGTTCGAACATGGCGGAAACTAGTGAGTGTCCAGTGTTGTTGTATCACATTTGACAAATGTGCATACCGTGGGCAATTCACTTCTGAAATATCACACTTTCTGTGATAAAAAAAAGAAGAACAAAAAAAGCTGGCCATCCCCAGGGAAGGTTTCGTGGGCATCACAGAAAGTGGCCCTAAAACCTAGATTTGTTTTTACAAAACACACTCACACACACACATTCGCACACCGAAGAAAAACCTAGAGCTCCCTAAACCACTCCCTCGCACACCGAAGAAAAACATATTTCCGTGGCTCTGAAGCCGTACTTCTTGTGCACGATGCAGCCGTGCTGGTAGGCGCCCACCACGTCGCGGAGCGCTAAAGCGAGGCCCACGCCCGCCGCCACCATCAAGCTCGCCTCGAGGCGTAGCTTGAGCTCAATGCCAGGGTCTCGTCAGTTGTGCGTGTGGATGTGTCCCTAAAAAAGGTCTTCTTTCGGGCAAATTCCACCCCGCCCCCCCACCGGGCCCACCCCCCGCCCCGCCCCCCCCAAAACAAAAAGAAGTGTCTGTTGAGGATTAGGCATTGCGCGTGTGTTCTAGGGGTAGCTACGGTTCCATTCTGCCCAGGGATCCTTCTTTCCAGGAAACATCAGGAAACCATCAAAGACCCTGGGGAAACAGCCGGTTTTTGAAAAGAATGATGGCTGAAAAGAGTTGGGAATCTGTGGATGTGTGTGGATGTGTCCACCCCCTCTCCGACCCCCACCCGTTCCGCTTCCTTTAGGGCCTTACTTGAGGAGTAGGAGTAGTGTGTGTGTGTGTGTGCTGGCTTTGCCGGGAATCTGGAAAGCATGGTTAGAATAAGTCGGTACCCGATTTTTCTTCTGTAGTCTGTTTTAGTAGGGGAACCGAATCTCCCAACCAAACAAGGGGTGAGAAAGGTTGCACCTAGCTGGGGGACCTAGGTGTGTAGTTTCTTGAGGATATGGCAGCGGGTCCAAAAAAAGGGTGCCCGAGATGGTTGTCTTGGCAAAAGGAAACAAGGACCACCACCTGGGGTTTCCGGAGGCCATATCTTTAAACCCACAGCCAGATGGGTATGGCTCAAAAAACCGGGGGCAACCCCAAAATGGTGCAAGCCGATCGGTAAGCGGAAACATGAAAACCAAAACCTGCGGTTTGCCCCTAGCCCTTTCATTTTGAGCCACTGCCATGTCCAACTGTTGAGATTGGCTGCCCGGAAACCAACGGGAAACAGGATTGGATTGTGCTGGGTCCCTCTATCTTGATGAGTAGCCATGAAAACCACACAGCCTTATCAGGACCGTGCAAAGCTTGGGGGTCTTTCGGGGGCTGTGGCTTGTTGTATCGGAGAGAGTCGAGGTTCACCCTGTTTTCTAACCCACTTCGGAAGTGGGTCATAATGGTTGTAAATGGGACAACAAAGGTTGGGGGACTTGTAATCATAGCTATAGCCTACCTACCAAGTGGGCTGAACATCCAAGTAGGTGCCATTAGCATATACCGCAAAGGCCCAAATACAGGGTACCTTGGGGGTAGCCAACCAGGGCTCTTCGGGCCATAGGCTGTGGCTTACAGGAATTGCCAAGCTTCGAACCATACAATCAATCTGAGTAAATCATACTATTTCACCAGCCTGAAATCATATGTGGTTGGGGGTTATTCCCCACATACACCACCATTTGTGGTGATTTTCGTGTGAGGTCGTTTTATTTTTCTCCCCAGATCAATGGACAGGTGTGGCAAATGGTTGTCCTGGCTTTTTGTTGGGGTCCATCGCAGCACCCGTTCCAGCAGCCCCCACAGGTGTCTTTGTCTCACCTGACCAAGGTGCTTGTCATGCTTTGCTGGCCGCCCGGAAATCGGAATGAAACATCCATTTCCCGGGTGTCACGGGAAGTCTCAAGGAATCCCCCACATAAGGGATCTTCATCATGGGTGGCCAAGGTCGTTTGAACCTGTTTTTTTTAGCTCGCGAATTCGCCAAGAGAAGTGTGTGTGCAAAGTAAAACCAGCTCAAACGAGGCCAGTACTTTTGTCTTCCATAGGGCTTACCTCAGGAAATGGCTTGGACCAGAGTTGTGATCTTAGACCTGGATCGAGCAGGGACGTGTGCAACCACAGCTGACACTAGCTCAACTTCCCAGTTCGTGGTTTTGATTGGTGAGGTGTTGCCCGCTTGGTCTCCCAGCCTCTACAAGAACCAGGGGTTCCAACCCCAAACTATCCAAACCACCAACCAGGGTGTCCCGAATAGCGCAAGTCCGAACCCAAGGCACACTTAGCGAACCCAAAACTAGGCCCGAACTCGGCCCTAATCAGAGCGGAGCCCTTCCCGAAGGGCTTCGAAGCCCAAGCGCTAGGACTCCCACATGCCATTACGGTGAGCTAAGGGCTGGCTCGGGGGATCACATGACGGGCTTGAAGGGGAAAAAAATAGAGGGAAGTTCGGAAACCAAACCAAACCAACAGGTTCCCAACAGGTAGATACCAAAAAAGCCGATACAAACCAATTCCAAACCAACCAAAAATTAGGGGAAGCTCAGAACCTGTTGGGTACCAATCCAAACCAAACCAAACCAAGCAACTGGGCAACTCTCTCAGGATCTTCAGCCCGAGCAAGACTTTCAGAAAGGGGCCTTCGGTGAACATCCCAGCATCAACTCGGTCGACGGGGTGGGTTTTACTCTGAGAAAGCAATGGATTCAAAGGAACCCCTCTAAACTGGCCCAATTAAAATCAAACAGGGGGTTACTGAACACCCAACCAACCAACCAACCAACCAACCAACCAACCAACCAACCAACCAACCAACCAACCAACCAACCAACCAACCAACCAACCAACCAACCAACCAACCAACCAACCAACCAACCAACCAACCAAAAAAGGACCCTGGAAAATCGTTTTCCCCCTGCCCAAGCCTTTTGTGATCTTGAAGAGTTGTGCTCCAAATGTCACAAATCAACGCTCCTGATGCGCCTGCGTCCAGTCGTAGATCTTACCCATCATCATCGGCAGAAACGCCGGACATGGCAAGACCACGGGGCAGGACATGGCGACGCAGCGCGGCGCACAGAATGCAGCGCGCGGAAAGAACTTTGGCGAGGCTGGGTCCAAATCAAAGGCTGGGTCTATGGGCGCGTGTTTTGTTGGGTTACCTTTTCTGAGGTGGTGTTGAAGGGAGACCCAAAGGAAACCATCCATGTTGCGGGTCACCCCATTTTGCCACGTATACGGGTGCATATCAACCTCGGCCTTTGCCCAAGAAGCCAATATTGTTTCACACTGGTCCATATTGTAAAGATATGTCAAACGGCATCCCAGAAATATCAATATGTCTTTCTTAAGGTTGGACCCCCAAAATGGGTGGGTCCTTTTGGTTTCCCTTGAAAGCCGGCGTGCCAACTCGGCCATGTTGGGCTGCTTTGGGGCACGAGACCTGCGTAACGAGGCACAGTATGTCCCAAGACCCTGGTGGCAGAAATTGCGAGCTGCGCTTGTTTCAACCTTTCCAAACACGGGAGATATAGTGTGTGTGTGTGTGTCATTGATTTTCCTCAAGCAACGAATCACAAAAACAACCAGGGACATCAACTTGCATACTCCGCCAAACAAATAGGAACCCAAGAAGCTTTGTAAAAGAAGGTTTCTCTCAAGATGTGCGTTGGAGGGGGATTCCATGTTCATAAGCAAATGGCATGAAGCCCCAGTTCCGCCATGTCTGGGAAGCGGCTGCAGCAGGTGAATCATCGGCATCAGCGTGATACGGGTTCACTGTGCAGGCGTGATACTCTTAATCGGACACCAGACGCCCCATTCAATATACCTCTGGGTTTTTAAGAAGATTGTCCCACTTTACGAAGGATCTTTCACTTGTTTTGGGGCACGCACTCACACACACACACCCACCCACCTATGAATCTGAGTTGACTAATGTGGTTCAACAATAGGAGAAAAACACATACCCGCAAAACCCCGGCGTTAAGCCCACAATCTTGCCGTGTCCTTTGGGGCTCTAAAGAGAAACCTGGGTCAGTTTTGTTTAGGGTACTTTGTTTTCTGGTCGTAAAGGGAAACCGACAGGAAAACCGTAATTCGAGGGGGTCCCCCACCAGCAACAAATGGGTATGGGTCAAAATTAAACCACCAGGGGACCGCAGGTTTTGGTCCATGTTTCCACTTACTAGGGTTCCATTTGAGGTACCTATTTTTGACCCACAGCCAAATGACACACCCATTCACGGGGACTCACGTCTTGTTCTTGAGAAAAAAAAAAAAAAAAAAAAAAAAAAAAACACCTGGGTGTGAATGTGGCAGGACATCAGTCGGTATATTTGTGTTCACCATCTTGTGAGGTCCGAGGTCTTTCGTCATGAAGACTCATCGCCTGCGGGTTTCGAAACGCTCAGCCCTCGAAGAGACAAAGCCACACCCATTCAACAGGGGTTCCCTGACTAAAACCCTGGCCGTTCCCCCAAACTGGGCGCACGGTATCAACCACATGTTCAGATTCTGACTTTGGTCGACCTGATGAAAATGTATAAACTCATGAAAACCCCATTTCAGAGAAAAAAAACTCGGCTGTCCTCACATCCCCTGCCAAAAGTGGCCAAACAACTTTTGCTGGGCTAAATCGACACCCGGCCACTAGAACCAACTAAAACTAAAAGCCACTACTAGGTCCTCCAGATTTGAGAGGTTACACTAAGGGTACCAACTTTCTCTGTAGTCTATTTAAGGGAACCCTCCGCCACAAATTGTAAAAGGGCACTACTGGGGGACCTAGACCAAACACCCAAGGGGAAACCCCTGGATCCCACTGCCCCCCCAAATCGCCCGACTCGGGGACCCCGGCGAAGCTCCCAGAGACCCGCGGCAGCGCGGCGGCCAGGGACCGGCGGTCCATGCGCTGCTGCTTCGCCAGCGCGATGCCTCCCGCCAGGGGCCGCCCAGAAATCGCAGGGGTCGGATTTTTTTCGTCGAAGGGCGCAGGGAGAAAAAAAACACGCACACAAGGGTCGATGGTGCCAGCTTCTTTTTTTTTTCTTTTGGGGGGGGCACACAAAAACACAAGTTTCAGCTGTTTGTTTCTGTCGCTGTGTTTTTTTGGAGGGGGGAAAACTCACACAAGGGTCGATGGTTTCAGTTTTTTTTTGGTTTTTTTGGGGGGGTTCGGAACCCTTCATTCCGGCGGGGTTGAGTCGTTTGGGGGGAAGCCCTTCTTTTGGTAGGATAAGGGAAAAACCAAGGCACCCAACAAGAACGCCTGCCGGGACTGAAAAGAACATGTCTATATCTAAAGAAAAGGATCAATGGGTAAAGGGATGTTCCACCCCAGTCTACTCGGGCCTTTGCATGGGTGACATATTAACCAACACCCACAGAGTGTTCCCGTGGGCCTTCTCCCGTACAAAACCAAATGGTGAGAGAAATCCGGGGCATGGTTGTTGAAAACAGGTGGCTTTTCATTGCGATCGATTTCTTGCCATGGCTCCTCCTAAATCTTATAAGACTTGATGTCAACAGCAAAGTGGTTTCCCAATTGCCAGACCTCCCAACATATACTCTGGCCCACTCATGTGATTCCCGTTGGCATTATCTGAATACAAGGCACGCTTTTCAAGATGCAAGTTTGTGATAATGACCCTGCCAGAGTTACCAAAGGCCCCAACAACTCCGTGGATTCGTGAAAGTCACCAAAAGAATTCCAACTCTTTCTAAGAACCACTTCTAAAAGCTCTTGGAAACCTAGACAAGTACCAACAACAATCTACACACATCTGGACCAGTCTAAAATAAAACATCCAAACAACAGCAGAAGCAGTGCAAAAGAGTTAAACATTTTAGACGCCAGAAGTCACAAACAAAAGCTGGCATTCTTCCCTTTGGCAGGTCATTGTCAGTAGCAAGCAGTGCCTGTGTTTTGCAAAGGAACCTGATGGAAACTTAAACAACAATTCGAGCCAAATTACACATGTGGTTGTCAATCAAAGGGGCCCTTTTTGGCATCCCCTCCAAAGGCGTCCCAGACCGGCGGCGGCAGCGTCCAAAGAGGAACCAGCCATAATTTCGGACAACTCATGTGAAGAGGGCCAAAAATTGAAGCGCTTCTTTCGAGTTTCCAAAAGCCCAAAGCCCGCAGGCGGGCTTTAAGAACGGGGATCGAGGCCCTCGAAGACTTCATGGGATCCCCAGGCCACCCGAAGATCCCTGTGGACGAAAACCAGGTCTTGGCACCACAAAGTGAAACCATGGGCAGCCATCTGTACAGGGGAATCATCATAGGGATTCTGCGGTGGATTTCGCAGCGATTACAACCGGGGTACACCCAAACGAGTAAGTACATGCAAACGAGGATCCCGCGGAAGTCGAAGCAACTGCGGTTTTGGGCGGGCGTACCAACTCAGCCCCAAGTTGAAGTGAAGAATCGTTGCGGGCACATCGAAGCACATTCTGAATTAAGATCGGAATTCCCATCCTGCCTGGCGGGCTCTTTAGCCAACTCTGCCAACACATCCCAAATCTCCATCATCCCACAATCGCACAGAAGCATCAAAAAAATAATGCGCGCACGCACACAGATATACATACACACACACACAGGCGGTCAAGTTTCGCCAAATTCTGCGCATGAGCATTTCGAATTCCGAGCAACAGGTGAAACGCTGCCTTCCAAAGTCGGCCTCTTGCTCCAGAGATCTGTGCATTGACTGGTTGCACGAAAATGGGCACGTCATGGAAGTAGTGTGATTGTTGCTAAAGCTTAATTTAGCGGGCTACTGAACACAAGTTGCCTTGCCCAAGGCAAGAGTGCTGAGTTGCGCTGCGAAAAAGGAGCTACTCCGCTTTGGTTCAGAGTCCGACCCTGGACATCTGCGGGTCGCGCGTGGTTTTGGCAGGTGCACATTCCCGATCCGCATCTTTCGCGTTTCGGGCATGAGACAGGGTCGAAGGTCTTAGAGTCCTGGTTGTATCCACCATTTTTGGTAGTTTCAATAGAACCAGCCCTGATGGGTTATGCTTACGGAGGGGCCCCTCATGGGGGGGATGGGTTTTTGAAAACAGGGATTTGGAATTAGCCATCATGGGTTACAATGACATTTGGCACTCAAGAACAAACGAACTTTGGCTTTGCCCAAGTCTTCATACGTCTTCCAGGAAATCAAGGGGCATGAACATGCATGCACCATTCGTAGACCCTGAACATATTTTTTGTGTGACCTCTTTGCTAAGCGGTGATCACTATGTCGGACGATGGGGTGTTCGAACTGTCAAACTGACCCCTGCAAGATTGAAAGCTCCTCTTCCAAAAAGCGAGGCTGTTGAGGGATATTCGACAAGCCAAAGGGTAACCACACATTTGTGGCTTACGTTAGGGGGCAAGCCTGGTGAACTATCTAGAACTACCCACGACATCTGAGTCACAATTCAAACCTGGAAATAGAATGGGCAACCCAGCACCAGGCTTCAACAAAAAGAGTGGCGAGGGCAGCCATGGTTTGGGACCCCTTGCTAAGCTTCATCCTACCCGGCTTCTGAGCAAGTGGCTCAAGTAGTGCTGAGAACCAAGGAATGACCCAGCGTGTTGGGAATAAGGCTTCATCTTGGGTGCTGTAGATCCCCAGCAAAAGTTAAACTCTTTGCTGGCTAAAAAGACATATGAGGGGAATCCAAAAAGTTAAAGTCTAAAGATCCAACCCAATAGAGGTAGAGTCTACTCGGGCTTTAGATGATGGCTCATCTGGTTAGAAATTGATGGGTTTAAGTGAACCTTTCCTTTCGAGAGACTGACTTGACCGTGGCTCTGCGAACCTCTGCATTGCGAGCTCCGACCCGAAGGTCCAGGGGTACTTGGGGACAGAACTCCCAAGTGACCAAGGCTAGGTCCTCCAGATTGGAGAGATGTTGGAATAAGTTGGTACCAACTCTCTCTCTCTTTTTTTTATAAGTTGGTACCCGATGTTTTTCCCATGTCTTCTTCTGTAGTCTATTTCAGTCGGGGAACCGAATCTCCCCACCAAGAAAGAGAAACGGTTCGCTGGACCCCGGGGAACAAAGAGTCTCCTGGCGCAGGATCGAAGCCCCAGTGTGCCCGGGCAAAGAAGTCTGACGGCAAACTTGTAACTGCAACTTGTAAATGGTGGTGTCCATTTCTTTACTTTGGTGGAAAAAGAAGAAACAACAACATGTTTCAAATGGTTGCAACATGGAGATCTTTTAAGGAGCCCTGTGTAAACTGGTCGCTGTTCCCAGATCCCGCTAAAGGTGATGCAACCTTTTTGTGGTTTATCGGAAGCTGTCGGGAAACAGTGGGAATGTGTATCCTTTCAACGTGCGCGCGAGGAGCTATGAACGCCCCATTCACCTGCCAAACCTTGAACAACTCCGTGTGGCAACCGGGTCAAGCCACTTCCAACTGCTTTCTGGACTTTAGGGAGTCTTCTTAGGTCTTATTTAAAAAGAGCTAGCCTTCATAAGATGTTTACCACGTACCCGCACCTCAGAACCCTATCATCTCACCCGCACTTGGCACCCGCGCTCTTGATGCGTACCCATGTTAGTCACCTACTGTCCGTACATGACGAGTTGGCACAATACAAATGATGGATTTCATGAGTCTAGCTGGTGGGAAAGCAAGGGTGGCATTGGCGGGGGGCCTGGGACCGTATGAAAAACTTCATTGTTCTGTCATCCTGAGTTCTTCGCTCGGTGCCTGTGAGGGGGTTGGTCTGCTAGTTTGACACAGGAGGCTGTGCCAAAGGTCGACTCCAGAATAACCACTTGCCTAGCTTATGGCGACTGATTCGGGCGAGCGAACAGAACAGAACACCCCAACTTATTCAACGCAGGGTCCCTTTTATGATGGGCTGATTCCAAGAAAGTCATGTCCTTGGGTGACACTTTGACAGCGGCTCTCAATCTCGGGTGGGAGGTTTTCCACGTGGTTCCTCGAAAACTGGGCTTTCAAAACTGATCCCCAAGCGAAGTGGAAACTACCACGAAACCCGAAAAAGCTAAGGATCCGGATGGCTGCGAACCTTGAAAGCTTCCATTTGCTTCTAACCGCCCCTGGAACAAATGAGGACATATTTCCAGTAGTGAATTTGATTCCCTTTAAAACCAAGCGGGGAAAAGTAACATTAATACATGTATATATATATATATACTCGGTTGCGTTCTGCTCCCCTGCTAGTAGTTTAACTTTTAGTGGTTTAATGGAAAATCCATTCGTTGGCAAAAAGTGCAAGTCGTAACATCCAAGCAAAATGCACCTCTGTATATATATATATATGTATGTACACTATATATTAATGTTCTTAACCAAATGGAAGAACAGGTACCCCTGATCCTTGAGCGCCGATCTCGCGAGCGGATCCTCAGTCTTCCCCGATCTCTTCCGCCACGTCGTCGTCCCGCGGCGGCGCCACTGGACCGTCGCCGTCCGGCAGGGGCCTCAAGCCGACATTTGATAAGCGGATCGACAAGTCCCAGGTGAAGCTAGCTTGGCGGGAATTGGGACCCCAGCAAAAAAAACACCCATTTTTTGGTTAGTGGAAAACAAAGGCCCCAAAAAGCACACAAATGCAAAGGGGAACTAATTCTGGGGAAGCTAACGTCATAGTAAAATTGCAGGGGGCCCCACCAAATTCTCCCCCCTCAGTCCAGAATGTTCAGGCGATTCAGGGGGTTACACAAGTCTTAAAGGGGAGAACTGTACAGCAAGAACAAGTCACTTAAAGCGTCAATTCAGACGGCCCATGGTTGCTTCCTCTGTCGGACAATTTAGCATAAACCCATGTAAAAAACTATCTTCGGCTAATGCCCCACTTTGGTCAACCGTTGACCCAGGAAATATGCAAATACACTCTTGAAAGTACGCATTTTTGGATTCCGTGGGGAGTACTACACACCCCCACAAGACATGAATGAATATATTATATACTGAGCCACCCTTCTTGTGGGACATATCTATAGTGAGTCCTTAATTTTATGTCCCTCCCAAATTGACCATGAACTGGATACTTTGTTCAAACCGGATTGAACCTTCGTGCAGGTTGTCGCAGTATTGCCCCAGACTTTTCCGAAAACCAAACACCGACAAGGGCCAAGTCATGCTGCCCCTGGCTCATTCAATAATCAATAGTTGCGCCAAACATAGGATTGCGCACACGTTGTGGTGCCAAAAGCAAAACCAATAAAACCTGCGGACAAGTTGGGGTGCCTGAAGCAACAATCTTCGGATTCCTTGGCCTGCCCTCGGGCATCCTGAACAAACTCCTCGGGTGTACGCAAGCAGACTAGGCTTTCAACGCTTGGGTTCCGGAGTCTACGGATCAAGGCGAGGTTCGCACAAACAGCAGCAGTATCCTCAACCCAATAGCCAAGGAACAAATGGAGTGAAGCTAGGCCAAAATAAAACCTGTAGGGGGGGGGGGGGAAAATTGGGGATTATCGATAATGTTGACATCAGATTGCTAAGCTTCGTGTCATACTGTTGATGGACGATTCCTGCACTTTGAAACCATGGGTTGCAACCATATTGTTTGCTGTTTTTGTTTCTGTGTTTTACAGGGAATCATCAGACACCAGGAAACCAGGGTTTCTGAACGGCGGTGCCTAAGAAGCGGCTTTCGCCTTTCCCATCCTAAAGGGCAGTGAGGGCTGCTCCGAGGACCCCATTGTCCAAAGGGGAACGTGTGGGGCGTCCGTTTTTTCAGATGCCCCCGCTAAAAGTTGACCACTTTTTGCGGGTGAAATGTGGGAAGTCAACCAACAGACACTAAAAAGCTAGAAAGCTAAGGGACCGGATGGCTGGGAACCACCAAGCATTGATTGCGATGTCGTTCTTAGGTTCGGAGCCCGATTTCAGTTTGCACTTCATCACTTCATCCACTCGCTGCTTGGAAAGGCTGTTCACACAAAAACACTTACCAACCAGTGCTCTGCACCATTCTCACCTGAGCAAAGCCACCAAGCGGAAAACAACAGCTGTTGTCAAAGTTCGGTCCCTTTGACCCACCAGCCCCTTGGGTGTCCTTTGCACCATGTTGACAGGAGGAAAAGCACCGCACAAAACAACAAAAGCATACCCTCCCAGCAATTAACGTGGAACCTGAGAGAGGGGTCCTGGTTCGGACCATTTTGCTTTTGAAGGGACCGGGTCCCTGTCAGGTTCCATGTTGATTAGTGGCCCGGGAGGGTAATTGGTTTCTTGGGTCTCCTTAACACTCATCCAGGGCTGTGGGAAATGGAATCCACTTCTGTGATACAACAAAAAGGGCCTCTCAAAGACTCACCCCCCATATGGCTATGAAATTTAACAGGGAACCCCCAAAATACTTGGTGGACATGAATCGGATCCACCTACTGGTGTCCACCAAAGGGTCCCTGATTAAAATTCAGACTCAGAGAAAGCGGGGATTGTTTTCATCCCAGAACCCGGATCCGCTCCAAACCACCATCTGCTTAAGCCACCTGGAAAAAAAAAACATGTAGTGGAATCAATGCCCTTCAAAGCCAACAGGTAAAATTCAGCATCCTAAGCAAATGGAAGAACTTGGGCTCCCTACCCTGGACCAAAAGGGTCGTCAACCGCATCCCCGAAGTGACACTCTCTTTCAATGACCCGTTGAATGCTGCTCTTAAGCAAATGGAAGGCACAAAAACACGCGCGCCAGGTCCGGGATAAAGAGCAAACCAAACTTTCTGTGTAACACCAAATGACACCCATCCACTCCAAAAACAAGAACGCAAAGCAAACGCCCCGCGCCCATGCGAAAAAGCGGGGGTTAACAAAAACACCGACACACAAAAAAGCCGCACGCCCCTGCAAAAAGGCGGGGGTTCGGGCTCGGGTTTTTCACGACGAGGGCGCTGGCCCACCGAGGAATAGATCTGCTCCAGCAGGGCGCGGTCCAGGTAGGGGCTGAGCACGATGTTGCGCTCGCGCATCCGCTCCACCGTCCTCTCACTCGACTCAGTTCAACCGGGTCAAAACCCTGTACCCCTGGTGAGCGTCAAAATAGGTCGCAAATGGATGTTCATCCACCCCAACATGGAGCCATAGGTTATGCCGCAAGGCCATATGGCTGCCTCGTCTTAAGGCTGGAACCCCACCCCCACGCACCCCCCGCACAAGAAAAAAGGGTGCCTCGTCTTTAGGAGTTGGACCCACCCAAAAAAGGCTTGGAGCGTGGTTCTTAGGAGTTGGACCCCCCGCCCCAAAAAAAGGGGTTGGAGCGTGTTTTTTTAGAATTTGGACCCCCCAAAAAGGGATTTCGGTTGCTATCCTTTCGGCTCCCCAGCTTCAAAGCGAAAGGGCACCTCACAGGAAAGCAATGCTGTGGACCAGCGACATTCGTTCGCTCCAAGACGTCATGGGAAAGCTGGGATTTACAGGAGAAACATCAAAAACCAGGGTTTCTTAGGTGGTGCAGACATTCGGCCATCCACAACTACCCACTGAAACATCCACGCGAGGACAATTCTCCTGGCAGTGTGTGTTTGCTGCAGCCCAAATGCCAAAGAGTGGTCAAAAAGCAAAAACAAGCAAGTTCCCAAAGAATGCCAAGGGCTGCTCACAAAAAAGGAACGTGCAGCACACAATGTGTAATTACGCGTTGGCGCATCTTCCCTTCTATGAAGTCCGTTGTAGTGACATCCTCAAATTACCCAAACAACAATCTTGAGAACACCCCGAAAATGCAACCACTGCAAGGAGCCCCGATTGGTTGTTCCAACACACATGTTGCACCCAACCCTGCAGACGCAACCAAAACCCATTGATGTTGCCCGGGGGCGTCTTGCAAAGGGGTCCAGAGAATGTAGATAGACAAGTCTGGGGCAATGCGACAACCTGCACGAAGGTTCGAACCGGTTCGAACGAAGTATCCAGTTCATGGTCAATTTGGGAGGGACATAAAATTGGGGACTCACCATAGATACTGTGGATGGACGAAATCCTGCACCACCTGAGAAACTCTGGAATGATGATTCCCCTGTAAATACCAACACACAGTGGTTTCCCATGTTTTCCAAGTGGTGCAGCATTTCGCCCATCCACTGTATGTCCCACAAGAAGGGTGGCAACTCCTCACGCTTCATCCCTAGGCTCCAAGGAGTCAGTGGCCCAATGGCCTGTGATGCGTAAGCCGCGGTGGCAAACATATGGACTCGGAACCCAACAAAACATCACCCAAAAAAATGGCTCCCTGGAAAAAGAGACGCTCATATCGGGGTTTTGGGTTCCAATGGCAAAATGGGAGTGTCCTGTCGGTTTCCCTTTAGCATCAACCAAAAACCTTTCTGGTTGCTTTTTGTTGGGTTTCCCTTTTGTTACAAAGCCCCAAGAAAGCGAATCCAGAAAACACACAGAGACCAGCATTTCATCACTCCCCTCCTGTAGGCTGACTCGTAGTTTCCGCACTCGCTGAAGTGCTCCACCAGATTGGCGAAGATGTCACCCGTGCGGACTGCGGTGTCGATGTCCGGCATGGCCACCATCCTATGACACAAACTTCGTTTCTGTTCCCCTTCTAGGTCCCCCAGTAGAGGCTGGAATAATGGTACCAACTTTGTTCTGTAGTTTATTTTAGTAGGGGAACCCCCCCCAACAAAAAAAAATGGTAAAAGAGGCACTACTGCGGGACCTAGCCTTGGGGTACGTGACAAAGGGGGACCCTCAAAATTAGCAGTCCCTCTTTTTGTTCCCTTCAAACCAAGATGAAAGGGGTACTCCGACCCCCCCCCCCCCCCGCGGAAAAAAACAAAAAAAAAAAACTATAAAATACAACTGGCTGCTTCGGGAGTACACTTCTTTCCCCTGGTGTGATTGGTGTTTGGCGTTGGGCTGGCTTGATCCAGTGGAAAAAACTGCCTGCGGACTGTTTTGGGAGCTTTGAACTGTACTTTTCATGTTCAATTGCTTTGGTATTTTGGCTTTCTCTAGTCTTTTGTGGTTCTAGACATTTGCGATCTTTGCATCAGTTTCCTATGTATCTATTAGATTATGAGAACGCAAAGGCTCAGCAAGAGTTTTGAATAACATCTATCCCCCGTTCTGAACCAAACACATCCCTCGCTACCTCAGCTACACCACCAAACCTCACATGCTAGGTCAATACTTGTTTACACCTAAAAACTGGGGTCTCAGTTCAAAGCTCATGTTATCCAAAACCAATCATCTTGCTGGTGCTCAGCAGGGAACGGGGGGAAATGACCCTTATAAACCATCCCTTGTGGTTTCCTTTAAAGGAATCCCTACTCATTCCCTACTGAGCACCAGCAGGGAAATGCACCATTTCGCCCAAATCCCGTCTCCTTTCGCAAAGCGCCACCATCTCGTCCGGCTCACTCTTGGCGAGCTGCCTGAATCCAAAGACTTAATCTCGGTTGCTTTCTGCTCCCCTTCTAAAAGTTTAGCTTCTAGTGGTTTAATGGAAAACCCATTAGTTGCCAAAAAGTTAAAGTCCTAACATCCAAGCAAATGCACCAAAGCAATGGATGCTCCGAAACGGGCGTATGTGGTTGTTGCTTCGTCTAGGTTCCCTCACTTCCCATCGAGTTCAAGCCTTTTCTTTACCTTCAAAAGGGTCCAAACCCAAAAGTAACTAAAGTCCGAAACGGCACTCGGGAAGTGAGTTCCCTCATTTTCAGGTTGGTTTAGCGGAAACCAATGGATGACTCAACTCGCCGCGTTTCAGATCTGCTCGCGAAAATGCGGAGAACCTCCTCCCACACAGAGAACATGGCGATTGAAGTACTTCCACACCCCAGGAAAAAGGGTTTGCGAGACATTGTCCTTTCAAAGGGACCTCCAAAAGTGGCGATTGTTTCAAGGGACACCAGCAAATTGATCAACTCTTGATTTGGCGCAATCCAGTGACCCCCCGAAAAAATGGCAGCGCTCGCTTTTTGCGTTTTTTGTTTTTCGCGCCGTGGCGCGTCGAGAACAAAAAAAAACTCGCGCGCCTGACGTTGGCGAACTGCTCCACCAGGGCGATGCGGCTCGTGAGCGACACCACGCGCTCGTCGCCCTCCCCTCCGGCCTTGGTCATGTACTTCAAGGCCTGGCGCGAAGAAACAAACGTCTTTTGACTTTCAGCACCAAACAAAACTCGGATGCAACCTGGCAAAAAAAGCCATGGGAAAACCATGGGTGTCTAACTGTCTCTCGACCAGGGTTTGTGGACGCAGTTGAGAACCTTCCTGGGACCTTCCACAAAACCCGGACGAAAAACGCCACCTGGGAAAAAAAAAAAAACACGGGGAAAGAAAACCGTGGGGTCATGGGGAGCCAAGAACCCTTTGATTTCAGCTCCGCTGCCCAAATCCCTCTGTTGCTATCGTCTGCCCAAATGACTAGAAGTCAGTGAGCACACCTACACCAAATGTCTAAAAGAGTAGTTGGTCCACGGCACATAGACTGCCGTGGGGTTTTCAGCTGAGTGGGTGGTTGGGGGGGGGGGATGGGGGTGTTGGGGGGGATTGGTGGGGGGGATTGGTGGGAAGGGGGGATGGGGGGGGGGTTTGTTCAACTAGCCTTGTATAAGTCTTGGCTGACTCCTGGGAACCCAACGACCCAAAGGGCACAGACATGTTGGCAACAAACTTTCTGAGTGGACCGGCAGTGTTTGCGTGCGAACATGGTCTTCCCACAAAGCTTAAAGTCCCGGCACTCAGGGCGTGAACAAACAATGGTTTCAACCATGGTTTCCAAGTGGTGCAGGATTTCGTTCATCCACAGTGTTTATCAAGGCAACACTTGGGAACCTTCCAAGCAAGCAAGCCACAAACCCTAGTGTTTCTTGCATGGGACGCCGTAAGTGCATGCGGGTGGCCAAGGGAACAACAACTACCAAAACGTGCTATCAAAGTAAGTGTCGCGAATTTTCACAGGTAAGGCTAATTTGCCCAATATGTCAAAGTAGGAAGCAAGGCAGACCCTGTCATTTGCAAGGGTGTCCAGTGATGTTTCACCGGCAAACGGGAAATCCACCGTACCCCAGTCTATGCCTCTTGTGAGAGCCAAACGAGATACCATCCACTGAAACTGTCCTGGGCTCATTATGTCCAATTGCAGCATCGTCAGACACCGATTTGAATCTAACATACAGTGGATGGACGAAATCCTGCACCATGTGGAAACCATGGGAAAAAACGTGGTTTAATGGAATTTACAGGGGGAATCATCAAAAACCAGGATTTCTTAGGTGGCGCGAAATGGACTTCGTCCATCCACAGTACCTTTTTCATTTGATGAATCAGCAGTCGAAGAAGCCGCCTCCGGCAACATTCCGGGCGAATCCTTCGGATTTCATGAAGCAGTTCCTTTCAAAAAGGGACCATTTGTTTGCACTTGTCGTCAAAGAGGGAAGCCCCAAAACGGGGGGTTTCCTTTTGTCGTCCTTTACATGCCAAAAAAGGTACACTTCTAGGGGTTGATTCCCCATTCTTTTCAACCATCATCTTTTCAAATCCCTGGGTTTCCAAAGGGTTTCTAGAAAGAAGGATACTCCTGGAACGCTCGCAGAAAGCACCGCGCTCTTTTGAAGCCTTGAACCCGCGCTCCGAACTTCAGAGCTAAGACTCCGCAGCGCATGGGTCATCCCTTCACAAAACCGGAGAAACAGGGATCCTTACATTATACACCTGAACATTGCAACTTGTACATGGTGGTTTCCATTTCTTTATTTTGGTGGAAAAAACAACATGTTTCAAATTTGCAAAGTGGATATCTTTTAAGGAGCCCTGAGAAAGTGCGAGGGATTCAGACCATTTGCCTCAAGGGCCTGGGAAGTCCTGAATGTGTTGCCCCTGCTGCGGTTTAAGCATGGGAACCCTCAGTGGACACATGAATTTGTGCTTGCTGAATTGCGGGTGTGCCCCGCCAGTATTTCTCAAGTGGACCCCCCCCCTTCTTGATCCATCAGCTTAATCAGTGCGGGCTCAACATTGGTGGGATTGGTTCTGCCATTTTCCGAAGGTCTTCGTTTTCTTCAAAGCAAAAACCACCAGGATGTACCTGCTGACACCCTTGCAGCCAAAATGGGCGAGCGGACCCACTTTGAAAGTGCAGAACCCCGTTTCAGGTCTCCGACTGCTTCTCCCGCCAGGGGCCAAAAGCTAAGGCCTTGCCGCATCAAAACCATCTTCTGTAATTCAGGGTGATACTCACCAAAATCACCACTAGATGTCACCTGAGGCGACTTGCGGCTGATGTTTTGGACATGAGCGGGTTTTGGGGGTACCAGCAGGGTTCATTGGATTTCCCCTTAGCAACTTCTGGCTTCCACAAAAGCTGCCACTTTCGGAGGTAAGAAGGAAAATGGCTCGGAAAAGTCTGAGAACCCTAAGCCCACCTTCCTCCAGATTTGAGAGGTTAGAATAAGAGTACCCGATTTTTTTTGCCGTAGTCTACTTTCGTAGTGGAACCCTCCCAACCAAAAAAGTAACGGTAAAAGGGTACTATTGGGGCACCTCGCCACCCGAACTTCACGCCTGCAAAATTTCCCCACGCTGGCACTCGGTTGCTTTCTGCTCCCCTGCTAAACGTGACTAACTGTTAGTAGTTTTATTGGAAAACCCATTTGGCAAAAAGGCAACAAGTCCTATAACATCCCTTGGCAAAATGCACCAAACTGGGTGAATTATAAAATTTCACCAACCTGAAATAAGGTGGTTGGGAGGCTATTCCCCACATAAACCACCATTTGGGGTGAGATCGTGTGAGGTTGTTATAATTCACCCAGACCAAAGCTTCCCCAAACCACGTCTCTGCCTCTGAGATGTAGGCCCCACTGCCCCCGACGGGCCTCTTTCAGGGCGCCGGCCGCCTTGTCGTAGTCCCTGTACTCGTCGATCTCCACCTGCGCCACGGGACGTCGACGTCCTTTGTGCCAAGCCCTCCCTAGCGATTAAGAATTTAGGGTTTAGGGCATATGCTTTTTCCGGTTTTGATTCACTCACTCAGGCAGCCTTTTTCGAAATTCCCCCGCCCCCACATTCTTCCAGTTTTGACACTCACTCAACCAGCTTTCCTCCAGATTCGTATGTCAAAGAAGGGCTTTGGACCTGAACGAAGGACGTACTCCTGGCTTCCCTTTAAACTAAATCTGAAAGGGCACAAAACAAAGTACCCCAACGGGACTGCGAACCTGAAGCGAAGCTGGATTTTGAAGCTGTGGTCGGACATCGGGGATCCACCAGTGACGTTCCTAACCAATCTGACTGCTGGAACGTGCAAGCGTACACTTCTTTGTTTTTCTTTTCTGTGGTCTATTTTAGCAGGGGAACCCCTCCCCAAAAAAGGCTAAAAGGGCGCTACTGGGGGACCTAGCAACCAATCTGCCAGGGAACGTACTGCTGGCACCTACTCAAAACCAACTGTTTGCGTCTTAAAATAGGCACACGCAACCAACTGCTCAACTTGCCCGAACTGTACTTGGTGGAACTGTCATGTCTGAACAGTCGGACGCAGTTCAGTCGAAGACCCAGTCAATCTGAGCCAGGCGTACCTCAACATGGCCGACAAATTTCAAAAGCTACACTTGAGGAGAGGTACATGGCACAACCTCCCATTTAGGTTCTCTTAACCTCTTTTTCTCAAGGTCATAAAGGGAATAATGCCATCTATGTTCACCCTGATGATTGTTCTCAAAGCAGCGTATAGCTTTAGTCCGGGCAGATTTACATGCACAAAACACTCATTTGGCGAGGACACTCCTCTGAGGGGACCCGTGTTTGGGTCCCCTTGAGCGGGACACACCCCAATCGAAATCATTCAGGGCTTGATTCATCCTAACATTCTCACTAGCTTATACTCGCTTCCTAAGCGGACTGGCCAAGAAAAGTTCTAACATTTCATCTACCACTAAATTAGTTCAAACCCAAAATGTGACTAAAGTCCATGAACTCGGGGAGTGCGTAAAACAAATAAACCCACCCTGAGAAAACCCCCAAGTTCGCTCCCGCTCGCTCGCTCGGCTGACAAATCACTCAACACTCTAGGGGTAACTTCCCCATTCTTTCCAGGGATGGGAATCTTTCTTGAAAACCACCAAATCCCCAAAGAAAACAGCTGGTTCTTGAAAAGAACGATGGCTGAAAAGAATGGAAAAGGAATCACCCGATAGCTGGTTACCGGAGACCGTTGTTTCCGGTGGGATTCAGGGACCCCCCTCCGAAAGCTTGACCCCAGGCCTCCGAATCAAGCCCTAGACTCACTCTCGATTCCGCTGCCTGTGCGCAGGCATCATAAAAGGCCCCCAGCTTGTCATAGGCCTTGGCCTTGCTGTAGAACCTCCGCGCCACTTTCGGACCGACCGAACCTTTCGGAGAGGGAGGCTTTTTTATTGCCGGACGTGGGTGGCAAAAAAACTGGGGACCCCCAAAAAATTGCGGTTTCTTTTTTGGGCTTTCTTGGAGAAACACCGAAACTTTCGGAGACCGGGAGTTTTTTTTGCCGGAGATGGCTCTGGTTGTCAAAACCGTTTTGGGATCCCATTTTGGTTCACCACCCATTTTAGAACCGTTTTTTTTCCCCCCGTGGGGATTGGGATGTTCACTGGGGGTACGGGGCTTTTGACCCATGGCCATATGGGTGTTAAAAACTGGGGACCCACAAAATGGTGGTTTCCCTTCTGGGTATTCTTGGAGAAGGTTGGACGGCTGGCCCCGCATGTGTCTTTTTTGGAGTTGGACAGCAGGGCTCTGTTTGTTCCCATCTTGGTATAGTCTGAGAAATGGACAACAGCCATGAGGTGACTAGAGACGAGATACGCCCAACAAGTCACCCACAAGGGAAGCATTGGGAACAATGAAGCGGCCAAGTGACAAACGAGATAGGCACCAACTGAGAGAATCGGGAAATGACACATGCGGACATGGGCAATTTCAGTTGACCGGTGAGTCATGCGCAAAGAAACCACCATCCCAGTTGACCCTAAATTTGAGTACCACTATTTTGCCATCCCCCCTACCTCAAGCGGGAGTGGGTGGAGGGTCCCCGAATTCCATTTATCCAGTCCCATAAAAGGCAAAATAGAACCATAAATGGAATTCTAGGGGTCACCCGCCCCCCAATTCCATTTATATAAAGGGGGTGGGGATATTTTGCCCTCAAGACGAACTTCAGTTCAGACCCTCACTTTGCGGGGAAAATCATAAAGGGCCTCTCACTTTCCGACGTTGATCAACCCCAGCCTGACCTGAACAGTTCAGCTTGATTGGACGCCAAAGAACCCCGACCAACCGTTCAATTCAAACAGACGACCCAGGGCCGCATTTCCCTAACCCCGTCAAAACCATGGGTCTTACCGTTCCAACCATACTTAATCTCTGAGGGATTCTGTTGACTCACAGAAATCGGGATACCTGCAGGACCTGCACAAGGCAATCCCAGGTTCGGAAATCCTCTGAGCCATGCTGCGGGATGTTTTTGCTTTTTGAAGATAGGGGAACCCTGTTTTGGACCGGTTTTACAGGTAACCAAAAGGACACCAACCATCTGGATGGCTGGTGTCCTATTTTGAGAAACACGGAAATAACCTTCTGTGAAGCTGGGTCCACCTTAAGTGACATCCTCACAACCCTTGAAACAGTGATGGCAATCCCCTGGGTCCCAAGAATTAGTTGGTTTTGAGCGTTATCAAACCAAAGTGAGGAACAGCCAGCCAGGGTTGTTGATCCCTCTGCAAAACCTTTTCACTGTTTCTTGCTTCTAAACTTTGCTCTTGTTTTTACGTTGCTCTTGTTCTTACTTTTAAGTTTGACCCTCTCCAAAAAAGTTGAAAGCCTGAAGAGCCGATACCAAATACCCAATCAACCACACCTTCCCTTTTCCCCGGTGTTGAAACCTCGCTTCTTTTTCTCGGCGAGGGACACCGAGTCGCGGTTCCGGTTCGGAAAAGCCCGCTACCAAATCGCCATGGAGCTCTCACGCCTCCTTTTCGTGGGTGTTGAAACCTTTTTTTTTTTTTCCGGCTCGAGGGGACATCGATCCAGTCGGAAAAGGTTCCGGTTCGGAAAAGCGAAAGCCGGGTGCCGCCAGAGCGGCTGGATGATGTTCTTCATGATCTCCGGGTCGTTGTGCCAGTCCAAGCTCTGCAGGTAGTTCCCCGCCAGCACGTAGATGTCCGGCTGCCGGGCCGTGCCCGCGAAGAAGATGATCTTCTCCTATGGAACTGGAAGAAAACGTGTTCATGGGGGAAGGAGGGGAGGGAGGGGGGGGGGAGGGAGCCCCAATAAGCCTCAAACAAGGCCTTATTAGGCGATGATTTGGTCGCTGTTGCCCAGATTCTGGGCAGCGTAACCTGGGTCCTCCAGTAGAGAGCTTAGAAGAAGGCTACCCATTTTTTGTTTTTTCCGGTAGTCTGTTTTAGTAGGGGAACCCTCCCCCAAAACAGGGTGAGAAAGGGTACCTAGCTGGGGGACCTAGATATGTGCGTAGGGTTCCGTGTAGTGTCTCGCCTCTATGAAATGTTCATTAACACAACACCAAGCACAGCCATGGCAATGGTGTGCCCCTTGACGGTCCTTAACGGCCTTTCACCTTCGCTATCCTTCGCTCATAGTCATAACCAACGATAGGTTGCTCTCCCCTTGCTATGGGTCTAGATCAATGCGCGCCGTATGTTCCCCTTAAACTTAGCATGCCGACCTGCATGTGGTATGTATATATGTATGTATGTATGTATGTATGTATGTATGTATGCATGTATGTATGTATGAATGTATGCATGTATGTGTGTGTGTGTGTGTATGTAGGTAGGTAGGTAGGTAGGTAGGTAGGTAGGTCCGTACATACGTATGGATGGATGGATTGATTGATGTGTGTGTGTTCCATCTATCTATCTATCTATCTAT
Organism: Effrenium voratum; assembly: GCA_963377175.1. Lineage (NCBI taxonomy): Eukaryota > Dinophyceae > Suessiales > Symbiodiniaceae > Effrenium > Effrenium voratum. Next base: position 607,357 of record CAUJNA010002302.1, on the reverse strand, counting down.
CTATCTATCTATCTATCTATCTATATATCTATCTATTTATCTATCTATGCATGTGTGGATGTGAATGTGTGTATAGGTGTGTAGGTGTAAATGTGTGTGTACGGTGTATGTGTGTGGGTGCGTTATGTGTGCATGTGTGTATGTTTGCATGCGTGCATGTGCGTATGTTTGTATGCATGTATGTGTCTATGTGTGTACAACGCCTGGCTTCGATTGCGGATTTCCTTTGAAAAGGAATCATTTAAGTATGGTTTGCAGCCACTGCTAGGTCCTCCAGTAGAGAGGTTAGAATAAGCGTACCATTTTTTCTGTAGTCTATGTTTGTAGGGGAACCCTGCCAACCAAAAAAGGGCACTACTGGGGGGCCTAGACTGAATTAAGCACGAACTAGCCATTCCTTTGTTTGTTTTTTTTGTTTTTTTTAAACGAACTCCTGCTAGTTCTAATCTTCCCAGCCCAAGGTATGCGAGCCAACAACTTTGTACTTTTGTTGATTAAGGGCCCCCCCGATTTCAAAACCAACACAACCCAACGAAAAGCACAAGAAGACATGACATGACATGACATATGCGGCTGCGTGTTTGAGGAAACCCTTTTTTAAAGAGGTGTTTCTTTTGGCGGAAACCACAGTGAACAAACACATAACGGAGAGAAACGCCTATATGTGTGTCATTTTCTAGGGCCCCCCACAAAAGATGGATTTCTGTCGGTTGTCCTTCAAAACCCGCAAAAACAAACAAACAGGGGGGTACCCATGGTGGTTTCCCTTTATTGTGGTGGCAAAAGCCATGTTTCAAATGGGCAAAATGTATCTTTTAAGGAGCCCTGCACAATTGTCTGGGTTTGTTGGTGGCGAGCGGCTGTGTCCCCGCTGTTCAGCAGGCTCTTCATGGCTTTCAGCTTGTCCCCGGCCTCGGCGGCTCACGGCCGCTTGAGCGGCAAGCAAAAAATCCAGCCGTCGCACGGGGTCCCAGGTCCAAGTACCTCCTGAGGATGGCTTTTGGGGTACCAAGGGGTCTAAGTACTTCCGGGGGTGGCTCCTCTGGCATTCAACAAGCTTTCCAAGAGGTCAGGAGGCAGAGCTTGCAAGCGTGCTTACCGCAACATGCTTACCTAAAAGCCGCTGGTGCAACCACTTGAGTCATAATCAAAACCCGGTATTATAATGGTCTACCCAGAACCATGTAAGAATTAAGAAGGCGGCTGCAGCTATTTACGGTTGGGATTGTCCCTTACTAACCTTCATCTACCCGGGTTTTGGTTGTGGCTCACTTATGTCGGGAAAGGGTTTGCTTGCGCTCTCCTTCCCCTTGCTTGGCGTGTGAAGGCGACTTTCTGACAGTTGCTCACTTGCAACAAGATGCTACTCCCCGATTTTGTCTTCCCCAAGAATGACTAGGTCCTCCAGTAGTTTGAGGTTAGAAAAAGGGTACCAACTTTTTTCTGTGGTCTGTTTTAGTAGGGGCACCCTCCCCCAAAAAAGGGGGAGAAGGGCTACTGGGGGACCTAGACAAGATGTTCATCCCCGATTTGGTCTTTTGCAAGGATGATGGAAGCGGACGAGGGGCCCTTTTCAACAGATGGTCATCTTCCAAAACCACAAGCCAACGAAAACAACGGCCACAAAGCACGGGGATGTGCCAAGCACCTGCACTGGCTATGCAATTAGGGAACCCTGCTTGGCTACTGTTCCAAGGAAAGCCGCTAACTACAGGAACACCACCCATGGTTCATGTGGAGCCGAAACCATTTTCGAGCTAGTTTCTTCATAGAACAGCGCCACGGAGCGTTCCCTGGCTAGTCCCGCTTCCTTTCTAGCTAATCCCTTCAGGAATCAGCCGCTCTTTTGGGCTTTGCCTCTCGCCAGAGAGACAAAACTTGTCTAGAATAAGGGTACCAACTTTTTGCTGTGGTCTGTTTTAGTAGGGGACCCCTCCCAAAAAAAAGGAGAGAAGGGCACTGGGGGACCTAGTCGTGCTTCCCCAAATTCGACCATCGACGCGTCGATCCCCAACAACCCGCCTGCGTGAACTTCTTGCACGCCAGCTGGAAGGAGCCCTGCTTCTTGCAGAGCTTCGCAATCTCCTATACCAAAAACGCCGGATCTGGGTGTGGCTCAAACATCGCCAAGCCTGACGGGCTGGTTCCCTATAAATTCATAGCCACATGGTACACAAACAAGTCCAACGAACTTCTCATGGCTGTGGGTGAAACAAATGTTCAAAACAGTGACAATGCCGGATCTGGGTGTGGCTCAAGAATATAAATCGGTCCAAAATGGAACCGCCCTGGTAAATGGAAAGGTAGACCAAAACCAGTGGTTGGCCCCAGCTGTTCAATTTTGACCCACAGCGATATCTAAACACACTGCTTGATAGGCGCCTAAATAACTACACACATTATTACCCCACAAATGATACCCCCCCCATCGGACAGCCGAACTTACATTCTCCCCGAAGCCGACCTCCGGTTTCCGCCTTTCCGCCCCCTTCCCAGGCAGTCCAAGCTCCTGTGACTCAAGTCCGACCATGGCAACCACCATGGTTGAAACCTTGACGTTTGTGGGCTTTTGTGTGGGAATCGAATCAGAGACCAGGGTTTCTGAATGGTGGTGCGAAATGGATTTGGTCCATCCATACCAATCACCAAGCAGGTCTTTTGAGTCATGGGTCACGGCAATTCGCCGAACAGCTTCTGCACTTGATTGCGCTCACTGGAAAGGCCATCCTGACCTCAAAGCCTTGCTGCGAGGGGTCTCCAATGATCTGAAGGTTAACTGAGCCTAAGGGTTGAAAGCTAACGCTGGGTCCTCCAGTAGAGAGGTTAGAATAAGGGTACCAACTTTTTTCTGTAGTCTCTTTTAGTAGGGGAGCCCTCCCCCGCAAAAAAGGGGTGAGAAAGGGCACCAATTGCTGGGGGGCCTAGAACAGGTTCCCAGGTCTCTTCGAGCTTCCCCTCCTGCAGAATCTCGGACCTCAACTGCGGCTCCATACCTGAGCAAATCTGAGCAACGCCCGAAGCCCCGAAGCCAAAGAAGCCAAAGAAGAGCTTACTTGCCTGTGGTGGTCAAAACCGTTAAACGGGATCCCATTTCCGTTTTGGGATCAAATCATTTTGGTTGGTAGGTGAACTCACCACCCACTGTAGAACCTATTTTCCGTGGGGATTGGGATGTTTACTGGGGGTACGGGATTTGGACCCATGGCCACTTGGGCCCAAGGAAAGGGAAGAAGAGGGAAGTAACGAATTGTGGGTGGTCCTTTTGATCATCTCTTTCCTTGGCAACGAACTTGTTCAGACTACCGAATGTTAGACAAGTGCTCTGTAAAAAATCGAAGGCCGAATTGCCGGAAGCATGAAAGCCATAGTCAAGATATACATACAAGTTACCTGTAAGGAGGATGTTGTGAGTCTGCTCAAGAGAGCTCCAAGCAACCTTTTTATGGTGTTCAAGTTTGGATTCTACATCTCCGAGGGGATAAACACCTACCCACTGTTTACGAGTTTGTTTCTTGTGTTTACGTGTGCTCTTTGGTGTCCATGTTCATGGGTGGTTCTCTGTCGGAATGGGGGCCCCCAAAAGCATGATTCGGCCTCAAACCCACACGGCGCGAAGTGAGCGAGGCGCTGTTCTTCTCCGGAGTCATGCGCTCCGCCATATCCTGCCAGCCAACCGGAAACCGGCCAATTTCCGGGCAGCATGCCATCAGCGCCAAAAAAACAACACATAGCTGAGCGAAAGGACAGTGGGCTGAAAAGAAAGGAAGCTGCCATCAACCAATCAACTCATAGCAATCAACCCAGCGCTGTTTGAAAAGAAACGAAACCGCAATCAACTCATACATAATTAGCAAGAAGCTGCCCATGAAAACCAAAGAACTCTCAACCAATCCAATGCTTCACCCTTGCGGTTTGATATGATCATGCTTTCGAGGCCCAGAGCAATCCCCCCGCATGTGTGGTTCGAAACCCAACATGGCACGCCTAGAACCTCCAGGAAGGCAAATGGAACAGCTAAAGAGGCCCATGGGATCTTGGCCGCTGCTCAGTAGGTGTCTTTCCTTGGGGGTACCTTTTTGGGGTTCCTTGAAAGGCAACCAAAGGTGGTGGACTCAGGCGGTGCGAAAAATCCACAAGTGCCAAATCCTCGCTTGCATGGGGCACCATGCCAAAAAAGTCGGCAAGACTTTGCCGCTGAAACGCAAATTCCGCTCCTTGGTTGCTGGCGAGATCCCTCTGCAACAAAAAGTGTTCAACTGTTTGTGGGTCCAATTCGGAAAATCCCACCTCTTTCAACCAAAAAGTTAACGTCCAAAGATCCAGCCAAATATCCACAAAGCCTCAAAGGGTAATAGGGGTGAGAGCAGTGTGTGTGTGTGTGTGTTGCTTCTTTCCCCACTACACCCGATGGAAAATGGGGGGTAACCAATATATACCCACTGTACAATATTGCAGGATGGTTCATACCATATTTCCACCCCCACGGGCTCAATGCGATATATACAACCTCTAGCTAGCCACTATACAAGGGGTATCTGTCCAATGATTCTTTCCAATCGGTACAGCTGTCCGGCAAAACAAATGTTCACAGGTCTTCCTTGGGGCTTTGTCTTGGGTTTGTTCTCACCGTTCCCAACATGTCCTCGGTGATATGCACGTCATGTTCTGAACAGAGCTGCACAGCGCGGTCGAACTGCTTGGAGATGGACAGCAAATGCACCGCCTCACAGCCCCCTTTTTCGCCGGAATGCGCATGAAGTCCCAACATGCAAGTAAAATTCAGCCTCGGCCACCACGGGAAAATCTTGGGTTCATTAAGATCCTGAACGGCAAATAGTGGTTTAAACAAACATCAAAAACCAGTTTCCCCAGAATCCAAAATCCAAGCCGGCAGTTCCTCTGACCATAACAAAAGGGGACCTCAATTTTGAAAAAAACACCTGTGATGTGAAACAGCCAGTCTCAGGAACAACAACTAAGTGCAACTTCTAAAACACCTTGGCCACAACTAACAACAAATGATAAACCAATTGCTTGAACAACATTCCCACGCTGTTCTAACAAAGAATGACCCCCCTTGCAATCTTCGAACAGTGTTTTAGTAAGACCTCCGCTGTTGTTTTCATTTTTGTTCCCTTTGTTTCTGAGCTTTCAACTTCGGACTTGGACAACCGAAAGGCCGAATCTATGCACTCTGACAGCTGGGTAGTTGGGAAGGGTTACTAGTTATTTTAGTACTGTACTTTGAAGGGGCACGCAATATACCTCAAAAAGGGTGGCATACAGCCCCAACAAATCAAGCAAACAGAAAGGTTTCTGCAACACTTGGCTGTGGCTCAAAAAACCGGTACCAAAATGGAACCCTGGTAAGTGGAAACATGGACCAAAACCCGCGGTTTGCCCCCCCTGTTTAATTTTGAGCCACAGCCACTTGGCTATTTGTGGGATTAACCCCTGTGCAAAAAAAGTGAAGAAACAGGGGTCAGCTGTCTCCTTCCAGCCGTCCCATGACTTCCCTTGCTTTAAGCCAGCAAAGCCGCGACCAACACGAGTTGACTTGGTTCTAACCTGGGCTGTCCGCTTTCAGATCCCTTGCTACAAGTGAATAACCGTTGTTAATGGGTTGAATGGAAACCCAACCACTAGACCAGCTAAAACGACTCGGATATTTCTTGCCAGACGGGTAATTTATCGTAAGAAATGGAATCGCGCGATTCGAGCAGCATATAAGATCTTCATGAGCACACCAGCATGAGATGCTTAGGTTCCTTGGCCGTGTTAGGAACCACACGGCGGGGAAGAGCTGTCCGACTCGGGAGTCGCTTTGCAAATCTCATCGCTCCCTTGACCCAAAAAGGGCCTGGCGCGTCACGGGCTATGGTGCTCCCTTCGGAGTTGATGGGCCAAACAACGTCGCAAACGTCTGCTTTTTCTTTGGCACCAAAATGGCCATCAAACTCAACAAGTGACTAAAAAGTCCGGCAACTCACGGAGTGACTTTGCGGCATAGGCAGATAAACTTGTCCAGTATTGATAGACTCCCCTTAAAACCAACAGGGGAAAATCATGAGCAACTGGAACATTTTCCTGTTGATACTTAGTGGATAAACCTAAAACCCACAACATCTTGACGGGAATCTCGTTCAGCCGCCGCCTTTTTGGGCCCCATGCCGAGTTTTGCAAAGTTTATGGGTTGTGGGATTGAGCAGCCCAGGTGGCATCCTCAACAGCCCTGGACCCCGGAACCCAACCCCTGAAAGTTGCTGCCCCAAACCACCCCAGAGCCGACTTGGGCGCTCTGCGCCCCAAAGCTCCCGACTGGGGAAAACGGGCTTTCCAGTAGCTTGGTTAAAGTCTAGGTCCTCCAGTAGTTTGAGGTTAGACTAAGTTTGTACCCGATCTTTCTTCTGTAGTCTATTTTAGTAGGGGAACCCTCCCCCTAAAAAAATGGTAAAAGGACACTGCTGGGTAACCTAGAAGTTAGACTGCCCATTGCCTTGTCGTGCTGCTCGTGCTGCATGAAGAATTCCTGCAGCAATTGCACGACATCCAAACAGGCTCTAGATTGTCGGCCCAAAAGGAGGGCACACGAAGGAAAAGGCTTGGTTGCTGTTGACCCCTCTGCAAAAAGAGTTTGCAACTTCTGGGTCCTATTCGGAAAAGTCCACCAGTTTCAACCAAAAGTGTTCAAGTCCAAAGATCCGTTACCAAATAAAGGAACCAGCTAAAGGAGGGGGGGCGCCCCTGCGTTTTGTTGACCTGACAAGGGCACTGGTCCCGCAGCACTTTCCACCGTGACCCCATAGGTCTGGGGCTGCCCTTTCAAACCGTGGAAATGATGACCCCAGCCACAAACCAAGATTTTATAACCCCCCCCGCCCCACTTATCGATCAGGCCTCCCGCTGGAAGAAAGGATTCCCCAACCACGTTGGTCAGGGACCCACCCCTTCAATCAGAAGTGGGGGGGTTTACCAAAGTCCTGGCTCAACCTTAGCGCTCCCCCCCTTTTTTCAAGGCAAATTCCAAGCTCCAAGTTGGGCCTACGGGCTTACCAACCCGGGGTATTTCCCCCCCCTTGTCTCACGCAAAAAACTCCAACGTCCAAGTCGGGCTGAGACATGACTCCGCCAGCTTGGTTGACGTTGGAAGGGGAGCAAAACAAATCAAATTTAGCAGTTAAGTGGTTGGATTTCAACCACTAAACTACACTAAGCGAAAATGCAAAATGCAAATCCCAACAACAACCATGTCAATGTTAAGTCCCCTGGACAAACTAGAAATATTGCCAGTAGTGACACATCTCCTGTTAAAACCCACAGGATAACATCAAACACTTCCTTTTCATCTCCGCTCCTGGAACGAAACCGTTTCCCAACAACAAAAATGGCTAGCCCAAAACCGGTTTGCCTCAAATGGCCACACCCGGACAGTGTTTGCCTTTGGGTTCCGATGCTTCGGCCAGGGCGCGGCGCACTTGGCGAGGATCTCCGGGTCGCTCTCGGCGCTCAGCTCGTCGCTGATCTTCCGCAGGGCGTCGAACAGGCGCGCAGAGAAGCAGAGCTCCAGCGCACGCTTCTGCTGCCCCGACTTCTGGTAGAGGATCACCTGAGACCCGCAGGAATCATGGGGGCTGGGAGGGCGGGGAGGGGAGGGAGCCCAAATAAGCCCTGAGACCCGAAATGGGGGCTGGGAGGGGAGGGGAGGGAGCCCAACTAAGCCCTTATCGAGCCGTTAATAAGGCCTGATTTAATTTTCGGCTTCTGCCAGACATGGGGAAACAAAAAAAAACACCAGTTGAATGCCGGACGTCGCCGGAACTGGGCTGTCCGATTTCAGATCCCCCGCTAAGAGTGGCTAACTTTGAGTGGGTTAAATGGACACCCCCGGCTAAACAGCCAAGGAACCGGATGGCTGGGAGCCAACAAGAGAAAACAATGGCGGTGTCTGCCAGACATGGGAAAAAAAGACCAGTTGAATGCCGGACATTGCCGGAAGAATAGACCAGCCAAAAAAGAAGAACCCTGGGTTGCTATCCTCAGATCCCCCGCTAAAGTTTAACTTTTAGTGGGCAAGATTGACATCCCCACTAAACACTAAATACGCTAAAAGGCTTGAGGGGATGGCTGGGAGCCACCAAGATTATGTTACCATGATCAAAGTCACCCCCTAAGTGGTGGGTGAAAGAGAAACAACCCCATTTTCTGACTTTAATAACCCCCAGAAACCGTCAACATAACGATACCAAAGAAAACATGGCGGTTTCTGCCAGACTGTTTTGAAAAAAAATATATCCAACAAATCTATTGAAGATGTACTTAGGAAAAGAGAAGATGGGAAAACAAAACACCAGTTTGTGCTCCCCTGCTAAAACAAATCAACTTTTAGTGGTTTAATTCGGAAAACCCGTTAGTCCTAACATCCAAGCACAATGCACCAAAGAAACAATGGCGGTGTCTGCCAGACATGGGAGAAAAAGAAACACCAGTTGTTGCCGGACATTGCCGGAAGAATCGTGAAGGATTTTCATCATCCACATTGTGAAGGTTTCAGCCAAACATGGAACAAAAAAACCACGAAAAAACACATCAATGGTTTGCCGGACGAATAGACCGGTCATCTTGTCAGTCTTTGTTCTCTTTGATCAGCTCGCAACTTCGGGCCTTCGGGCCTTGTCAGTACCCCCGGAGGATCTTTGAGGGTCCACGCCCCCGATTTCCCACGTCCGGAGTGGGACTTTGAGGGACCATCTTGAAATTGCCGAAGCACTTGGTCGCGGCTCTCTGGCGATGATTTGGTCACTGTTTCCCCAGATTTTCTGGGCACTGTGACTCACTTTCAGGGGCTGTTCCAATCCCTCCTTCAAAGCTTCAAAGTCTGAGCGGCTAAGGAAGCGGATGGCTGGGAGACACCAAGTGACTATGAGGGAGCATCCAAAAACCTCCATTTGCTCAAGTCCCCTGGACAAAATAGAAATATTGCCAGTAGTGACACATCCCCTTTAAAACCAACAGGATAAAAACCCCAAAACACTTCAGCAAATGGAAGAACACGTGAAACCTGCGGCCGAGGGGCCGCTTTGGAGGGCTGGCCCTTCTGCTCGTAGTACTTGGCCGCTTGCGCCATGGACAGCGGGTCCGCCGCCAGCGCCAGGCTCATGAGGTCCCCGTCGAAGCCGTTCTCCTCGCCCGGTCGACCCGTCGAAGGTTCGGCGGTCCCAGAACCCCCGGGCTTCGGCCGGGGACGCGGCCTTGGTGACGCCAAAGTGCAACCAACAAAGCAAGCAAGCTTGCAAGCAACCAACCAGCAAAAAAAAGTCCGGGCGTCTTTGGAAAACCAAAAGCCAGCGAACCTGGTGGCTGAAATGGACACCCAACTCACGAAAACCCGCTCAGAACTGGGAAACAAAAAAACGGAGGTCTGGCAACTGCCAGGAAAATGGCCAGGGTTCCCTGAGGTGCAGCTTGCCCCTATTAAAAGATTGCCCGTGGGATGCAATTTGGATGATGAAACTCATGATGGCCATATATCTATAGGATTTTAAGGGTTGACATCTCCTCTTGCGTGTGCGATTGGCAGGGAATGAGAAATGGAATGGGTTTCCTTTAAGTACTGAGCTCCAGCAAGTTTTTCGAACACCAAATAACCTCCATTTACTTCAGTCCCGAGGAAAATATTACATGTTTTCTGTAGTGATAGGTCCCATAAAATCAGCAGGGGAAAATAAGAAACATCTTTAAACAAAAGGAAGACAAAGGAGCCCACCCAACAACTGGCTAGGGGCCACTTCTACACTTTCCAGCCATGACCCTCTGCACAACTCAAAACAGGGAAGAACACTCGAATCGAGAAATATCCCTTCTAAGGTTCCCGCATTTTGACTAGGTCCTCCAGTAGAGAGGTTAGAATTAGTACCCTTTTGCCTGTAGTTTATTTTAGTAGGGGAACCCTCCCCCCAAAAAAGGGGTAACAGGGCACTACTGCATGGGGCACCTAGCATCTTATGAGGGTTATGTAAACCGTGGTTCAAAAGGTGGATGCAGTTTTTGAACCTTGGCAAGGCCCGAAAAAGCCAAAAGACCAAAAAGTCGGACCGCCCCTGCATTTGTTTGCGGGCGAGCTCAGGACTCGGTGCATCCTCGACTCCGCCATTTTTTTCTTTTCCGGCTGGGCGAGTCAGGCTCCGCTTCCCGTCTCCTGCGCAAGGCGGATGGCGTGGGAGGCGCGGCCGGCCATCTGGAAGAAGTGCATCGCCTCTTTGAAGTGTCCGCTGGCCTCCAGGTGCCTGAAGCGAAGCTCGCAACGCGATCCGAAGCGAGGGGGGGAGGAAAAAACGCGGGGATCGCTGGAGTGGTACCCGGGGGAACCTGGTTAACAGGGTTGGTTTCCAAAAAAAAAACACGCAAATCTGGGCCGCAGTTGCTTTGCTCTTCCCGGTTGGGACTCGGTTGAGGGGTCCCCAACATGCGTTCCCTTGGAACCAGTTTCCACCAAGATGGGTAAGGGTTCCTGGAATGTCTGTTGCGGGACATTTCGAGGGCCTTTGACTTTCAAAGGTGAGGGTTGGAGTTCTGTCGTTGCATTTGGCGACGTCCTGTATGCCTTTGGTTGCTTTCCATGTCGAAATCCAAAGGGAAAACCGAACGCCGGCATGCAGTGCTTTGTGTTCAGGCACACGCCGCGTCGTCGCCTCTTCCAGCCGAAATTGACGTCGGGTTCTTAAATGCGGCCATGTTAGAACACATTCCCAGGTTTTCCCTGGGTCCCATTTGTGGAACGTGTTAGGGGTAGGTTGGTTACAGAAAGAAAGCGGTACTCGCTGGTACTTCATAGGTGTGTCACAAAGGGAACCCGAAAGCTGCGGTTTTCTTCTGGCGTCCCTTTGAACCCAGGTGAAGAGGGTGCCCTTAAACAACAACACAGCCAATAGAATGTCTGTTTTAAGCTTTCCCCAAAAGGATCTACGTTGGGGGTGGCTCTGAAAAGAAGCCCTGCCATTGAGCAAATAAACGATATCGCATTGGCGAAATGTTCAGCCCTGCACTGCACCTTGGATTCCAAAATGTTTTACCATCATCACGTCAGCAAAAGGCAAAGAGGCAAGCAGTTCCAACGCGTTGAATGATCACACACAGAGTGTCGATTTGTAAAAGGAGCCACTTTTCAGGTGATGTTTCAAGGGAAACAAACATGAAGCTAATCAGATCTACGTACTCGGCAGTCAACATCGCCACCTCAGCCTTTGCCCCCTTAGTTTACAAGGAAATTTGCCGCTTACTAATGATTATCTACCCGAGTGTTGATTCTGGTGCATGAACATGCTCTACCACCACATGTAAAGATCTGACGGGGCGGATATCCGCTTGGGACTATCCTGCACCTTCTACCGGGTTTGCGGTGCGGAATTTGCCCAGAACACCAGCTTCATGTTTCTCAAAATGGTTCTTCCGCTCCCTGGTTGGTAACCGCCTAAGGACACAACCAATTCTTTGGCGCAACCAAACCCCCACAACACCCAAAAAAACACAAACCCCCAAGGCTCCCCCCCCAAAAAAAAAAAAACAAACCACCCCAAAAAAATATAAAATAAAACGCTTTGAGAACCCCCAAGCCCCCCCCAACAAAAACACACAACAACAACCTCCCGCTTTTCTTCCACTCGGCCCCCCTCGCCCGCCATCGCCGCCTGGCCAGGTGGTAGCACGCCGCCTGGTCCTGTGAATCCTCGCAGATCTTCTGGGCGCGGTCCAAGTCCTCGTTGAAGCAGGCCACCTGGGCTGACAGGTCCCAGCCGCGGAAACAGGAAGCCAAACACCATATGTAGAATAACTCGGCGGCTTTTTGCTCCCCTACGATATGTTTTTATTAGTGGTTTAATGGAAATCATGGGTGTCAAAACCAATGGGTCAAAACCTGGCTGCTTGAGGGCCCCAAATACATCGGGAGCCTCTGGGTAGCCATGGAAACATGAAGATGACCGCTGCTTTCTGCTCTGCGAAAAGTTTCACCGGGCGATCCCGAACCCACCTAGTGAAATTTGGGGATCTGGCACCTGAGGCTGACCGTTTTCGAGCCATGGAAACACGAAGGGGATAGGAGGGTTGAATGGACCTAAGGATATTTTAGCACCCGAACATGATTCACCACCCATTTTTGAACCTATTTTAGTGGGGATTGGGATTGGGATTGCTTTCTGCTCTGCGAAAAGCTACCGTTTACCACGGGCCATAAACCCTTAGGGGGATAGCAGGGTTGAATGGTCCTATGGAAATTTGAGCACCCAATATGGAGCCCATGGAGACAGGGCTAAACCCGGCGGTCCTTTCTCCGCTGCTTTCTGCTACCCTGCGAACAGTGACTAACTTTTAGTGGCTTCATGGAACACATTTTTAGTAGCTTCAACTTTAGTAGCTTCAACTTTAGTTGCTTCAACTTTAGTTGCTTCAACTTTAGTTGCTTCACTTTAGTAGCTTCAAAAGGTAGTTTCAAAAGTTAACTTTTAGTAGCTTCAACTTTAATACTTTTAGTGGTTTAACTTTTTAGTTCAGCTGACCGCTGCTTTCTGCTTCAAATTGACCCGTCCAAAACGGTGATGTGTCAAGCAACCCAAGGGGGGAATAGGAAACCCACGCTCGGTTGCTGTCTGCTCTGCGAAAAGCTTAAAACTGTTAAGTGGTTTAGTTGATGTTGGCAAACCCATTAATGTTAGTTTATGTTAACTTTGACTGGTTGAAGGGAAAACCCATTGAAGAAGGCGAAAGTTAAAGTCCTAGCATCCAAGCAAGATGCACCTTGAGCTGACAGTTTTCGAGCGGTGGAAACCTGAAGCTTTGTCTAGGCCTTGACTGCTTTCCGCAATCAGATGCCACTTGGTCTTTCCAGTGTTTTTTTTCTTTTAAGGTTGGCTTCCACGAGAGGAAACATAGGCAACTTGCTCTTTCCAGTGGCAAACGGGTTGGATTTGGCTTTTGTTGCCACCAAGCCAAAAACAGGATATGGGTGTGGTTTGTTGGATGAGTGCCGGACTCTCTGGACATCAGAATTTGGTGGGGATTCAAATCCTAAAAACACTTTTGAGGTGGCTCCGTCTTGAAATTAATTCCCGTCCCAGTCCTAAACTATGTTGAGTGACTAAACTCAACAAGCAGGTGGTGTGCTTCTTGCTTTTTGATTGAACAGGACCTGGATTGAGCCGGAACAACATACACATCCCATATTCTTCTGATTTATTTAATCAAAATACATCAGGGAACTTCGGCTTATTAGTTGGGGGAGTGAATGGCAGTCTTTTGGAACCAAGGTGCTCAAAGAATTGCCTTGCCAGGACTACACATGAACCGAGGTCAAAACTCCTTATATGGCCTATGGTCATGGTTCTCGGAATGGGAATCAACCCAATGGTTATTTAGGATTCTTACCAGGTGGATGACCATCCCTATGTTAACCCCGAGTGAAGGAAACGATCTTTTGACCGTGGCACACATGGAGCAACAAGGACTCCATAGGGTCGTTTCGCTTTGGCCATGGGAGAAACCGCGGGCGGGTTGCTGTTGTTGTTTTTTAAGAGGCGGGGGTCTTGAGAGGGGCGAACTTTTGAAGGTTTAGGTTCCCTATGGTTCCCTCAAACATCCATAAGGACCTGATTCAGATGGGACAAGGCCATCACAACATACCCAAGACATTTGCAACTCTACTTTCTGGACCAACCGGGGGGGGGGGTGTGAGCAGGGTTTGATTCCAGTCCCAGCTTCATGATTGTAAAGTTTTTGTCTAATTCATATCCTGCTTGGCTGCTCTTCAAAAAGGCCAGGGTCAAGGTCTACCATCATGGACACCTGGGGGCCAACAGGAAAAGGGGGTGTTCACAAGGGGGCTTTGTGCGAGCGGAAGCTGCATCAGGCAAGAAAAAGATCTCGCCGCAACACTCGGTGAAACCAAAGATACTCGCAACACTCGGTGAAACCAAAGATACTCAACCAACGATGACTTGATGAGTTCTGTGCTCACGGCAAGTAGCCACATGCATTCGCTTCAGCTGGTTGCACGATCGACGTTCTGTGGACATGAACCACAGCAAACAAACATATTGGCGTGTCATGTTGGTTCCGACGCCTTTCGGACCGGAGGTCCCCATATTCTCACAAAGCCGGGGGTTGGGCTCCGTTGGGCCCAGCAACAATCCATATCTGCCTTCGAGTCGGTCACAGGCACTGATTCAAGGACTGGCCGGTGTTTTTTCTCCGTAGCCCCGTAGACCATAGCTCCCATTTGCTTTTTCACCCTGGAAAAAAGTAGAAAATATGTCCAGTAGTGATAGATTCCCTTTGAAACCAAAGGGACAATATAACATATTCTTGAGAGCAAATGGAAGATCGGCGCGACCGGCGCCAAGAACCTTTGCCTCAAGCCTGGCTGACCGATTCTATGGATCCATAAAACTGGGCTGCTCTCAGATCCCCCGCTAAAAGGTTAACTTTTAGTGGGTTAAATGAAAACTACCACTAAACACCAAAACGCTAAAAAGCTAAGGAACCGGATGGCTGGGAGCCATCAAGGAAAGAGGCCATAGCCATTAGGGGTCATCAGTTTCCCATGAAGCCATGCTTGATTCAGCCGTGAGTCAGGAGATCAGTGGCTATATGTAATGTATGTTTCTGACAGGTACCCTTGTCAGGTTGGATTTCAGGGATTCCAAGAGGAAAACCACATTGTTGGGGATCCTCATGGTTTGACGCATTCGGGTGACTCCTTTCCCAGAATCAAGCCCATGGAGAATGCTTCATTGACCAACAAACGCGGGTTCATACCGGGGGATTTCCTTCCGGCTTCCCTTAAACCCCAACTCAGCCTCCCTTTCGTTGGATCGGGGCCCGGTTCGAAAGTCGGGGCTCAAAAATCCAAATATCCAAACCAATCCAGACCACCGACTAGTTTGTTACTTGGCCAAAAGTGGGTGCCCCAAGAAAACAAAACACACACACACACACACACACCTCACGTCACATGGCCAAGGTGCTCGGCACAGGCTCAGCCAGTCGCCGGCCTTTTTGTACTCCTGTCGAATTTTCTCTCCCACCTACCCTGGGACCCCAACAAAACGCACATCTCAGCTTCCCTCCAATTAGGTGCTGACTAAGTGGTGTCCAAATAGCCCTCTACAACATCCGGGGGCTGCAAAGTACCAACTAAATGATAGCAGGGATCCTTACATTAAGTACAACGTAGGTTCAGGTTGACTCAAGCCTCGCGCAGGGATCCTTACATTATACACCTGAACATTGCCTTGTAAATGGTGGTGTCCAACTTTAATTTGGTGTTGAAAAAGCCACATGCTTCAATTGGTTGCAACATGTATCTTTTAAGGAGCCCTGGATAGAACATCGCGATTCCCAGCCCCATGCTAGATTTCAAGCAAAAGATCAACCAGCAGCTTCGTGTGGTGCGCATCTCGCCTTTGATTCAAAAAGAGCTGGGGAGTGTTCCGAGACGTTCCCTCTGTTCATTTTGCATGTTGCTTGCCGTCGGAACCCTTTGTGGGGACCACCCTGCAATGAGTAATCCAGGGGTTCACCTTTCGTTCGGTACCATTACGCTCCCACTGTGGAACCTGCCCAAGGTTTCTGTCCAGAGTTGCCATGTTAGGTGCAAACCTGGAAGGAGACCAACCCATTGATGGTTCAGTGTGTCTTTCATCAGGGGGCCGCCAAAACACAAAGGAGTACCCTCCAACAATACGGGCCCCCCTGTGGGTTGGGTTATAAAGGGGATACCAACAGGAAAACCGAAGCCATTCGTGGTGGCGTCCCCTAAAAAGACACCATTTGTCTAGGGGTAACTTCCCCATTCTTTCCAGGGCTCCGAATCTTTCTACAAAACCACCGCAAAAACCCTGGGGGAAATGGCGAGATCGGTTTTTGAGAAAAGAACGATGGCTGAAAAGAATGGAAAAAGGAGTCACCCCCTAAAATAGCTGGTTTCCGGAGACCGATGTTTTTGCTGGGATTCAGGGACCCCCCTCCGAAAGCTTGAAAATCCCCAGGCCTCCGAATCAACCCCTGGGTTTTTGTTCGGCGACTCGGCGACTTCCGCAGACCGAAGCCGAAGTCGTCCTTGGAGGCTCCGTCCAAATCCGCCTTGGACTCCAGGTACTGCGCGTACCAGCGGTGCAGCTGAGAGTCATCGCTCTGCTCCACGTAGTTGCCTCGCGTTGAGCAAAATGGGACGCGGACATGCAACTGGGTCTCGAGAGCTGGGAATGGCTTCGGTTTATCGTTTGTTTCCCTTTCCCCTTCTAGGTCCTGCAGTAGTTTGAGGTTAGAATAAGTTGGTCTTTGGACCGCGCTGAGGGCAGTTTGGAGGCTTCCTTGGCAGGACTGTGAACAGCTTCCACACATTGACGGTTCTAGGTCCTCCAGTAGCTTGAGGTTAGAATAAGTTGGTATTCACGACTTTTTTTGTGTGTAGTCTATTTTAGTTGGGGAAGCCTCGACCAAGAAAGGGCAAGAGGGCGATATGGGGGGACCTAGTGGTGACTTGCTGGGTGGATTCCAAGCAGTATGTTCAATCGTTCAGGCCAAGAAACAGTTTTCAACCTGGGTTCCATGCACAAAATGGGACTCTCTGAGACCTATCACTTGTGACTTCAAAGAGAAAGCGGCTTTCAGTTTACTGAACTGGGAACCGAGTCGAAGTTGCCACTGACCCAGGAACCCTGAGCTTTCGGAGGTCTGGGTCCCAAACAACTGTCCCCGGCGGCAACCGGCTATGTTTCTTGGAATTCCAATGCCTTCCAAAGTTCAAGCCTCAAGAGTTGTCTACATCAAATTTTAGCAGTTCAGTGGTTGGATTTCAACCACTGAACCACAAAAAGCAAAAATGTGAAATGTTTCCCAACAACGACCATGATGTGTGTGGCCATGCAGCAATGAACTCCCTTTTGCAATTCCCCTGCCATTCTTGGGAAAGGCCATATCACCACTGTGTCCATTCCCAGGTGCCGAGATCATCCGTCAGCCCCATGGAGCACAGCAGCCGGGGGTTCTCAGTGCGGTAGGTGCCGCTGAACTCGTAGTGGCTCAGCGCCGCCTCGACCCAAACCCAAAAGCGACCAAAAAATAGGTCACCCCCTAGTTGGTGCTATGAATTTGTGGTTTGGCTGGTGCTTGTAGAGGGAGAAAAGACACACTCAATTCCCATCGAGCGGATTGGCAAAAAGAAGTAACCAGGAACTTTAGAGATTTACCACCGAAATGGTCCAAACCCAGAAAGTGACTACAGTCCAAGAATTCAGGGAGTGAAGGAGTTATAACTTGCGATCAGTGTGAGAGATGCAGGGAATGAGAATTGAAATAACCCTATAATTCACCATCCAACTGGTGGTTTCCTTTAAGGGAATCCACTTCCGGTTCATGCCCACATTCCCTGAGCACCAGCAAGATAGCCATAATGTCAAACAACGGGATTGGGGCGATATTGGTGTGGTCACAATAGAAATCCTTTTTACTCTTACCGAGACTCAAAAAAACAAAAATCGCGGGGGAGGGGGGGTAGGGGTTGTTCTGTTAGGGACTCCTGGGCGGGTGAGGCAAATGGCCTTTTCTGCTCACGAGCCCAAGGTGTGAGTCCCTCCGCCCAGTTCATAGCGGTCCCTCAACTCGGAAGCCCCTACTCTTGTGCTTGGCCACCGGCTTTTGGTTGAGGTCCTCCAGATTTGAGAGCTTAGAATAAGTTGGCACCAATGATTTTTGCTTCTGTAGCCAATTTTAGTAGGGGAACCCTCCCCGTAAATGGGCACTGCCCAAAAAAATAATTGGTAACAGGGCAGGGAAGTTGAGATTGGCTGCAAGGGTGCGGCTTGAGATTGCCTTCCCTCCAGCAAGGTTCAATGATTCAAGCCGCGTCCAAATCGCAGCCGCAAGATTCTCAAGATGCGCAAATTGAACAGCCTCAGTCCCAAAAGCCGACTGGCCCAGACAGCCAAAAGATGAGACTTTTTGGGGGCCTCTGCTTTCTGGACCGCGTGGTATAAGCCCAGCAGAAGCACAGATGGTGGGTTCAGACTGGGCTCAGACGTCTTTCCTGGCCATGCTTTTGTGAGTAAGCTGATGATCTTCCTGCGCCTAATGATGCCCGTTTCTAGAGGCGAATGTGTAACTTTGGTAGATATAGCCCATGGTTGAACACAAATCGGATTTCTGGGGGGCTCGGAGATTTTTTGGGAAAACTACTTGCCGGCCAAGCGAGAATCTCTCCCTGCACATGTCGGTGGGGAATTCATTCTATTCCAAAAAGGGGATTCTATCTCAACCAATCACCCCTTCTTTTCCTTGTGGGGATTCCCCCCCCTTTTGAGGTGCAACTGAGTGTTTCGGGCGAAATCAAAACGGCGCAAGGCCTGTGAGGCCTCTTTGAGGCCAGGTCAAGATTTGAAGAGCAGCGACTAAAACGCACATGCCAAGGACAAGACCAGTGGCAGTGGCACCCCAAAAGTGGCTTGAAGCAATTGTTTGGATTCTTGAGGCCCCCGATGTTAGAAGTTCACCCATCATCTGTCAGCTTCCCCGACAAGCATCTCGAAACAAGGAGAGGCTGCTTCTAACTCAGACTGAGGGGGAAACACGACCGTTGGTCGATGGATCTTGCAGGAGGCAACTCGAATTCACCCAGCCGAGAGTGGTGCTCCGAAAATCAGTAGTGACTTCGATAGTGTTGACCCCTCCTGAATGTGCTTTTTTTGGTGTCTGTTTTTTTTTGGCCCGGGCGGGAACAAGGAGGGGGTCGTGTACTGTGCGTCGCAGGGCTGTGTCGGGGTTCCCCCCACCCGCCCGTGGGACCCCGCCTGAACATCCTCCAGCGCCTCGAGGTGCTGCCTGAAGCGAAGAAATTGGCGACCAATGGCTATGGGAAACCTCCAAACCTCTTGTCAGGTAAATGGAAATGGAAGGTACCTCTAGAATCATGGAACCTCCAAACCTCATCTCTCAAGTGTTGTGTTTGTTCCGGGAGGGTTTGGAACCTCATCAGTTAACCCTCAGTTGGTGGTTAGCTTTTGTAGAGGGCAAATGGGAAACCCTCCTTAACCACCACACCCAGACGGAATCTACTCCCAAGCTTGTGTCTGTTGTTTGTTTCGGGAGTGCCCTTGAAGGAACCACCAGCTAAACAAACAGTGTCCATGGCCCTTTTGGGCAGCCAATGAGCAAGCAGAGGAAGGTCCTTGGTGTCCTTTTCCGCTAGCAACATTTCCTTTTGGCGGCCGGGATCGATCCTTCTCTCCAGCAAACAACTAAAAACCAGGGACAAGGCCTGGTGGTTGAAAAGAACCGCCGGTAAGGAATGAACTTCTTAGGCTTTGTCACATTGGAACAAGCAAACACGGCTGGCTCAAACCTCGAGAAGCCATAGTGGGCTCATGTTGAATCACATACGCCGTTCCTCCATGCCAGGGTGCGCATAGGCATAGTGCGTTGGCTTCAGGTGGATGCGATCCTGCACGGCACAGCAAAAGACAATTCGACTGAAAACGCGCTCATAGACGCAGCGATCCGCTCCCTTCCAGGTTCAACAAACAGATTGCACCATCTAAGGGCAAGGCAATGAAAGAAGCAGTGCATCAACAACACATCCACAGAAGGCAATATGCAACAATATATCAGGGAGCCACCAACCATGTCCACAGAACTCCCGAAGGCCAACTACGCCTGTCCCACGGCGGAAGCCAGGACCTTTGAGTATTTGACCAATATGTGCCATTTGGCGAGAGACAGGATTGAACCCAAACTCGTTGCTGACACCGCAACAGCGGACTCGGCCTTCGTCTTGGCGACCTCCAGCGCCTTGTCCCAGGCGCCAGAGGCCTGGCATAAGCCACTCCCGACTCCCAGCACGACCAATGCCTCTTTTTTTTGGAGAGTTTTAAGGGGAAGCCTATAAAAATACATCCCACCCAAACAGATGTCAACAGGTCTTTTCCAATTGCGCAGGTGGGTTGGTTTGGTTTGAGTCCTGTTGGTGCGGTCTTGGTTTGGTTAGGAAAGGTTTCCCCTGAACACGCACACACAGACACACAGACACACAGACACACAGACACACAGATACACAGACACACAGACACGCAGACACACAGACACACAGACACACACACACACACACAAAAAAAAAAAGGCATGTATAGCTTCAAACAAACGCACACCCATACCCCCCGAAACACAATGCCAACTGGTACAACGTTGCCGTCATGCGTCGGGGAAGCATAGCTGTAGATCCTGACGTTTTGTGGTAGGGTGGGTTTTAGGTTTGGGGCTTGTTTTAGATGCTAAGGGTGGGGACTGGCCTGGTAGAGCTGGTTCAGGATGTCGTAGCGGCCACACTGCTTCAGCAGCTGCTCCGCATCATCCTCAGCTGCGCCCGTTTTCTCGCGGGAGGCTGGGGTTTCTGGCAGAAAAGGGCCTTTGTTGAGGCTGACCCACCAAGCATATGTGTAAATAGGGTGGAAAAAGAGGTAGCACTTGCCCGCCGAATCATTTACTAACTGGGTAAGTGCCTAAAGAAGGGCCCTAAAAATTGTGGTTTCCTCATGATTTTCCTTTAAGCCGTCACCCCAGAAACAAACAGGCACACACACGCACAGAAATGGGAACAAACGGCATCCCTCCACCTACGGAACCGTCTGCAAGCCCGACCCAGACCTCTCAAAATATATTCCCTAGCAACTTGACTGAGGTTTGAGTTGCCAACACAAAGGATCTAGTGTTTGTTTCAAAAATCGGCGGGACCCCTGACCAGAAAGAACGTGTCCGACCGCTTCAAGCGTCGATCATGTCCAGATGCACCGCCACGATGGCAAGGCGAGCTTCTGGCTCCTCCGGGACCCATTTGCCGATTTGGAGTCGGAAACTTCATATTGATCGTTTTGCCAAATGTTTGTTGGTTGGTTCACAACTTGTTTTTGGTTGAACCTGGTCCTCCCCAAATACAAAGCCCAAGGCCCCATTGCCTATCCGACTCAAACAACATGGACGGAGTGCAGGGGGAGGATCCTGCGTGGGTCGCGTGCGAACAGGGTGTTGGAAACGACTTCCTTTTGGCAATCACAAAAACCGATTTGGATAACCAAACCCCTTTCGTGGCCCTGCGAGCTTCGGCGTCTTTCGCAAGCGCAGGAGGAAGCATTTCAAACCGTTGGCTCCCTTTCTGAAAAACCTGAAAAGGTGGACTCAACCAAAAAAACCGCCAACACTATATCCAGACCTCCGCGGCTATAGGAAGAAAGGCTTCCTTCCTTGATGTTAAAGACAATGAAGGCCAAACACAAAGGAAACGTCCCAGGAGGTCTGGGCAAAAATCAGAACCCCAAAACCCCGAGGCTCCCCAGGGTTGTCCCCACCACCTGCTTACACGTATAGATTTAGGCAAATCTTCCCCAAACATCGTTTTGGTTGCTTTTAAGGGGCCTTGGTCTGGTTTGAGGGTATATGACGCCTTGTTTGGGCTGGGTTTGAAAGGACAGCTCAAGGGAAATTCAACTAGATGTTGGGGGGTCGCTCGTTTTTTTTCCTCTCCGTACACACCCGTTGAGTCCCCCTGCCTCACCCCCCTCCCCGCCCCCATGGATCCTTCTCCAGACACTGGCGCAGGGCGCCGGCCGCGCGCGCGTGGCCCATCTGCCCCAGGCACTTCTGCGCCACGTCCAGGCGCCCCGTCTTCACGCACATCTTGCTCATGGACTCCCAAACCTTTTGGGTTTCGGGGGCCTGCCTGGATTTGTCCCCATGGCAAGTGTTGCCCTTGCAGACTCGGTGGCGAAATCTGCTGCCCTGCTAAGAGTGAATAACTTTGGTGGTTTAGTGGAAAACCCATTAGTTGGCAAAAAGTTAAAGTCCTAACAGCCAAGCAAAATGCACCAAAGTAGACCTTGGGTTTTGAACTTGAACCCAACCACTGGTCAGGTGGTGTTTCAACCATTGTAATTCGTGGCTAAAGACCTTGAGATTTGGACAGGACGCACATCTTGCTCATGGCTTAAAATATTTTTTTTCGGGACAGGGGCAGCCTGATTTTTTATGGGGCAAGATGCCACTGACTGGTGGTTTGGGGTTCACACAGGGGCTGCCTGGATTTCCCACTGGATGTCCACTGATCAAAAGCTGCAACTGACTGGTGGTTTCCCTTGTATTTGAGAAAAAAAAGTTGCCATGCAAGGTGCTGGTTTTGAACTTGAAGCCAACCACTTGTCAGGTGGTGTTCCAACCATTGTAGTGGCTAAAGACCTTGGGATCTGGACAGGGGCTGCTTGGCGTTCCCCCAAAAGTTGATCAATTGACTGGTGGTGTCCCTTACAAATGGGCTTCCTCAGATAATTGACCGTCAACAACAAACCAAACTTTCCACGCGAGCAAGTTCGGGTGCTTAGGAAAGCTCAAGTTCTTGACCATATCTTTCTGCCTGCTATTAGAGGTGGTCTACCAGACATCATGTACATAACCACCACGGCTCAATCGCGGAGCCCCAAAAGCAACCCCCCATCTCCGAACAAACATATGAATCCAAGCGAAGGTCCGACCACAATCAAAGCCTGGAATTCAAGGAGACTCGACGCCTGCAAACTCAGGCATCAAGCAAAGGAAGCCCTGAACCAGCAGCGGCAGCTATGCGCTTGCGATTCGGTTACCAGGCTCTCGGAACTGAATTTGGGCAGCTGTTGCGGATACTTCTTGCGGCTGATTTCTTTCGGGGCTAATAGCACCGGGCGTTCGCAATCGGAGGTTGGTAGAAAAGGTACCCGCTGTTCGGTTGATCCTTTTGAGTGGGCCCACCAACAGAAAGGGACAAAGGGGTGGAAAGGGGAAGCCCTGAAAAACTTGCTGGTGCCCAGCAGGCAATGATGGAATGACCCTGATAAACCATCCAACTGGTGGTTTCCTTTAAGGGGACCAAAGCCTGACTTCTCGCACCACTCACAGAAAGTGGCATTTTGAGACCAAAAAAGGGTGGTTTGAACCCATGGTGGGGGTTCTCTTGATTTTCCCCCTTTCAACCAGTGGCTTCCTTCCCGCACCAAGACCCAAGAAACAAAGGACACTTTGCGCCCGTCCCGCCGACTCCCTGAGCACCAGCCAGCAAACAAGTTGACACTTTGCGCCAACAAAAGAAAACGGCCGGACCATTTTTCTGGACCGTATTTCTGGTGGTTTCCTTTAAGGGGACTGGGGTCATTCCATGAGCACCAGCTCAGGTGAAAGACGGGGACCACGAGGCCCACATCCGCCCCCGTCGCTGGCGGCTTCGGCTCCCGGGCGGCCACGGCCGAGGCGCCCCGGTGGAGCGCACGCCCTTGACGCTTTTGTAGGCCTCGTCGGTGTTGCCGCAGGCCAGGTGGTAGGAGAAGTTCAGCAGCGCCGCGGTGGTCTCCTGGCGTGGTGTCGAATGGATCACCGGGGACACACGAAGCCGCGGAAAAGAGACATATATGTGTATGTATATATGAACATTGCAAATATAGTATATATATATATACATATATATATATATATATTACATAGCCTGAAGTTCAGTTGCCACCACTAAAACGATGGTAGGTGAGAGAGGTATATTTCGATCACCCACTTCGAAGCCGCGAAAAGAGAGAGAGAGAGAGGTACATGTATACATTTATATATATATATATGCAAGACCCCCCCAGAACTTAGGTTTCGGCCGGGGGGGGGGGGGGGGTTACATGGGGCTTACAGTAGATATGTGTATGTATATATATATCTATGTGGAGTATGGTCCCCCCCCGCCAAGGACCCTGGTTAGTGGAGCTTGAGCGCTGTGTTTTGCCAGTGGTTCACGCGTTTGAGGGGGGTGCCATGTGTATATTATTATTATTGATTATTATTATTATTATTATTATTATTATTATTATTATTATTATTATTATTATTATTATTATTATTATTATTATTATTATTATTATGTATTATTATTAGTATTATTGTTATTATTGTATATACACATTCACATATGCATACATGTGTAATGTAAGCTAAGCATATCAACATCTGCCATCTGACAGAGTCTGCATCCATCTAAGCTTTCGTTTTGAGCATGGGATTGACCATTCGTGAGGCCCTTGAAAGCCGCAGTTGTGGCGGTTCTTTTTTTGCGTGTTGGGGCAAAAGAACCCCCACCAAAAACTTGTTGGGCATCTTCGAAAGCTTCTTTCAGTACCCAAACACCTTCCTTAAATGGCTATGGGTCAACCCCCAAATCGCACCCCCCGTGAACATCCCCCAATCCAACCACGGAATAGGTCCTAAAACGGGTGGTGAATTCACCTACCAACCAAAATGGGATCCAAAACGGTGTTGACCCACGGCCAAATCTCCAAACGCCACTCTCGGCGGAGGTCGCACGAATTTCTCTCGCCATTCGGAACGTCTCAACGCCTCAAACCCCCCCTGCCGGCTCAGGGTCTGCCTGTCTGGTGAAACACCTCCTGACATCTTGGGGTAGGTCCTCCAGATTTGAGAGGTTAGAATAAGTTGGACCCGATTTCTTTTCCGTAGTCTATTTCAGCAGGGGAACCGAATCTCCCCCAAAAAACAAGTTGGCACTACTGGCACTGGAGCACCTCCTCTCGGGCTAAAAGTGCCGAATCGATTCCATCGATTCCACGCCCAACGAACTCGCGACGCTCGTCCTCGTCCATGTTCTCGAGCCCTGCAAAGTCCCGGAGCACTCTTCGGGTGAGCCCCAAGGCCTCCAGCGATGGCTTGGCTTGGCCACAAGCGCTTGACATACTGTGGATGGACGAAATCCGTTCCGCACCACCTAAGAAAACCATGGGAAATCACGGTTTGTTGGTATTTATAGGGGAATCGAATCATTCCAGGGTTTCTTAGGTGGCGCAGGAGTTCGTCCATCCACAATATTGTTTTCTGGGCGGTCCGTTTTCAGATACCCCGCTAAAAGTGGACTTAACTTGTTGTGGGTGAAATTTGGAAATCCAACCACGAAACACTAAACAGTTTTTTTCAAACTGAGGGGGATGGCTGGGAACCACCAAGTCTTGACAAATTGCCATTCGCATGACCTACTTACTCCACTATAGTAGATTGAACATCAAAGAACTGACGCCTGCAAAGAAACCAAAACCCGACCCGCGGATGAATTGGAGGTCGGTCCCCCAAAAGTGCAGGAATCCCTCTCAAATCGATCCGCAGTTGCAAGCGTGTCTTCAAAATGGGAAAGCGCAAAACCTCGGTTGCTTTCTGCTCCCCTGCTAAAAGTGAATAACTGCTAGTGGCTTCATTCGGAAAACCCATTAGTTGGCAAAACGTTAAAAGTCCTAACATCCCTTGGCAAAATGCCACCAAAGAAACGACCGGGCACGCTCCTCTGAAAACACACCTAGGGCCCTTTTGGGCACTGCAAAAAGCGCCAGTGAGCCACTCCCAAAATCTCATTTCCTGAGTGGATTGGCCAAACCAAGTCTAAACTGTTTGTTTATGACCTGTGTGGAGGTTTCCTCCTGCTCACTACATAGGGGTTGCCCCACCAGTGCCTGCACTTATCAGTTGTTTGCCACACAAACTGGTCCAAATCCAAAAAGTGACTAAAGTCCAGGAACTCGGGGAGTGAGAAGTGCTGATGGGCCTCTGCCAAAATGCCGGGCACAAGCGCACAAACGCCAAAGAAACCTTCATGTGCTTGGGCCGCATGGGAAAAAGGACACATATCTCCAATAGCAGAAATCGACTCCCTTTAAAACCAACAGGGGGACATAAGCAACATGTTCGCTTGATTCACTTTCAAAACCAACAGGGGGAAATAAGCAACATCTTCATTTCAGACGGAAGAAATGGCTGGGGTTCCGGCCCCACGAAACGCGACGATCGAAAGGTCGAGTCGCAGAGGTCTCCGTCTCCTTCTCTCCGAGCCGGGAGAAGTAGACGTAGGGCACCGTCAAGCCCACCGGCATACCTCAGGCCGGAGCCCTACGAGAGCCGCTTGGGTGTCTCTCTGTTTTTTTGGAGTTGGCGGGTCCCCCCCTTTTTGGTGGTGTTGAATGGAAACCAAAGAAACAACTACATCTTTTGTTTTGGCATGGGGATTCCCCAAAAAACAGAAACACACCCATCTGGTTGCATCTTGAGGTACCGTAGGGCGAACCAGCAAATCTTCGGTTCAGACCATTCGAAAGGGCGACATAAAGCATAGATGCCCTCCCATAAAAGATTTTTTGCACAACCCTCGCAGATCTCGGGCAAGCCAGTAAGGTAATTAACACACCCATGTTCATTCTGTCTTCCCTTTACTGGGCTGCCCTCAGATCCCCCGCTAAAAGTTTAACTTTTAGTGGGTTAAATGGATTCTACCACTAACACTAAAAGGCTAAAAGGCTAAGGAACCCGATTGTCACCAAGTTTACTCGAGAAAGAAGCTCAACAGGGAAACAAACTCCCGAAGCCGTTTTGCCACTGCCGAAGCCCTGATTCTTCCGGTGGAACTTTGGTGCTACGCGCAGCCTCAAACTGCAACCAAGCTTGAGTCAAACTCAAAACACATAACCGTGATGCGGCCTCCCGCAAACAAAAAGGGCGGAAGGATTCGTTTTTCGCACCTTTGAATTTTGAGTTGGCCTGGGAACTGGTTGAGGGGGCAAAGGAACCACACGTTTCCCGCAATCCGCGTACTGCAAAATTCCAAGATCCCTCCATAGCTTTTGAGCAACCGGTATGCTGGTGGTCGGTATGATGCAATGCAATTGGATCGCAAGCATACTATGTGTTTCTCTCATTTCGAAGCACTCCCCAAAGAAAGAAAGGTACCGGGAGTCTCCATGACCCTTGAAAAAGGGGGTTGTTTCCCAAATATAAGGGGTGATGGACCCATTCTTTAAGGGTCATGGAGAAGCGACGAAGACGTACCACCCAGGAGTCGATTGATCAAATCCCAGACTGAGCGGCGCGAAACGCTCTGGTCCACGCAGGGTATGGAGTCCTCAGAGTCTCTGCGGCCAAGCTGAAAAAAGAGCGATGACAACGCTCCTAGGTCCTCCAGTAGAGAGGTTAGAATAAGTTGGTACCCGTTTTTTTTTTTCTGTATTCTATATATTTTAGTAGGGGAACCCTTCCCCAAAAAAGGGTAAAAGGGCACTACTGGGGGACCTAGACTCCATGAGTATTGGAACATTAGATGGCTCTGGATGATTGCACCACCAGGTAAACCAGTGCCCTGATTGTTCAAAAGGAAAACCTGTGGCTGAACAACTCTTGTTGGAAACTCCCTTGTGGGTTTTCGGGGTTCCATGCTGAGAGGAGAGGTCTGGTTGTGAAAGGATTCGCAGAGGTACACCGCAAGAAAGAAAACAAAGTTGTCATTTGGCTACGAATGTTAATGGGGAACCCCCTCAATAGTGGTTGGTGGACATTGAACCCCCCCCCCCAAATGATGTTCACCAAAGGGTCCCAGAATAAATTCACACCCATTTCAACATGTATCTGAATATGCGTTAACCCAGCTACCAAATGCCGAAACACCCTTCGGACCAAAATGTTATCTTTGACCCACCCGAAATTGGAAATGATATCCATCGACAGAAAACACCAATAGGATCTTTGAGGCCGACGCGTGAACTGCTCGGGTTGGAGGGTCCATAGACCCTCTATCGGGGGATGGAAGGTTGAATGGACCTATGGAAATTCTAGCACCCAAAATGGAGCCCATGGAGACAAGGACTAAAACCTGCGGTCTTTTTCTCGGTTGCTTTCCGCTCCCCTGCTAAAAGCTTAACTTTTGGTGTTTCAATGGACAACCCATGAGTTGGCAAAAAGTTAAAGTCCTAACATCCAAGCAAAATGCACCCAAGAAATGGAGTTGGATGGTCCTGCTGCAGAATCTGCTCGCTGTTGGCCACGAAGAGAGTGACAGCGCTGTGCTGCGGCGGGGCATCCTCAGCTCCCCGTGGATTTCCCGTGGATTTTGGACAAACGAACAAGCGGGGATACGGAGGTAGCGGGGATATGGGGGGATTCCCTCCCTGAGGATATCCGTGGGGAGAGCAGGAGGGTTGTTTGACCCCTTGCGATACACGCGCCGATTACTCCACCACTGCTTGCACACACACCACCGGCCATGGTGAAAAGCGGGCTATGATTGAAAGGGAACCCCTCAGGCCAATCCATGGAAGCTGGAAGGATGTGTGCGACTGTGTCTTCCAAAGGGGGTCTGGCAACTTCCATGCTCGTTCTGACCCATGAGAAATCAAGCCCTGGTTTCGGGATGTAGGTAGCACTCCGTCAATCCGGATATTTGTTCCCAGGGATCCCTGAGCCCCACAAGCGAAAGCATCCAGCACCAGTGTCCCCGTTGCAGCACCTGGACATATTTCTGCGCATCTTGGGAAGTGGTCAAAGGGGGTGCTCTTGTAAGAGGACAAGGTGAAAGAACAACATCTCACCTATAGAGCATGAAGGCGATATACACAGCCCCTGGATACCCTCCCACCACTCAACATTCCCTGTAGACAGAAAATTGTCTTCCAGGACCATGTTAGTTGGTGCCGAGTTGGTGGCCCGAGGTGATCAAGGACTGTCGCGTAACCGCTGACGATGTCCCGGATGGATTCCAACAAAGGGCCAAGCATACACAACAAGTACATCATTGTGCGTACATTGTCTTACGTACGTATGTGTGAATATATATGGTGCTTTCTATACATGTAGTATAGCTATATGTGTGTGAGGACAGTGGAGTATAGTAGCCAGCGGATCACATGAAATCTGAGTGAGAATGACAACTCACGAGCCTGAAACTCGGGATCCCGAAGACGGCACCTTCATCACCTTTTGACACGAAGACGGGTTTTGCTGCCGCGGAAGTTGGTCTTGAGCGCCATTCCAACTGTTTGATGGTCGTTTGAGCAAACGTGTCAGTTGACTGGCAATCTGCGTGCGAGGATCATGTCCAAGGCGGAACATCGCAGAAACCGAAAAGGGCCCCCAGCCACCCATAGCAATTCTGATCAAAGGGTTCAAGCCTTCAACATAGGGATATGCATTTTTCTCTTGCTACCCTCCTTTTGCTTCCAACCTTTCGAGAAATGGTCCTTGAGAAACCTCCATATATGGGTCTGACTTTTTGGTAGGGGACCCCCCCCAAATGGTGGTTTACTTTTTGGATTCCCTTTACAACCATAGAAAAGGGGGGTACCCTCCAACAATACGGGACCCCCTGCGGTTTGTTTGGGTTATACAGGGGCACCAACCGGAAAGCCGCTGCGCCATTCTTGGTGGGCGACCCCTAAGTCAGAGACACACGCCCAGGTAATGTGTCTCACATGTCATGAGTCGCTTTTTCCCCGCGGTTCTCAGGTCCGGACATTCGACTCCTTCAGCTCCGTCTTTGGCTCGTACGCCAAGGCCTGGCATTTTCTCGCGGGGACTTTCTCTCGCAACCCCAGGTTTGAGCCCATGAACCAGTCGGAAAAGTAACTTTGCGTCACATGTCTGAAATCACCGCGTTTTCAGAAACACTGTAAAACAGGGGCCCCTATAACGTCCCTTTCTGTCGGAAAAAGAGGTTGGGAAAAATGGTCCCCCCCCTTCTGAGGCGGATCGATTGCATGTCCCGAAGCCAAAGGAGCCGAACATACGGTGGACCGGTGGATGGATCAAATCCGCTTCTCGCACGACCTAAGAAACCGCTGGTTGAAACCACAACGCTTGTTGGTATCTACCGGAGAATCGAATCTTTCCAGGCTTTCTTTAGGTGGGTTCAAGCAAGAGGATGCCGAAAGGATCTGACTTTGACTCAGAGATTATGTTGCTTCTTCCTAATAATAAAGGTCACCCTAATAATATGTGCCCTCATTTCCCAAAATCCAGGCCCGGGAATACTAAAGTTGGAATAGCCAGTTTGAAACCAAAACTGAAACACTGATTTTCCCCACCCTCCCCAACTCCAGCTGTACTAGGGCTCCCCCAACTTGAACTGTTTAAATCCGTACTTACAAATTGCTTCCTGGACTTGTTTGCGCCGTACAAGGACAGAGTAGTTGGTCTCAGAACCAAAGCTGCTGTTTACCATGAACCACCTGGCACCCCAAACAAAAGCATGTTTCTGCTGTGCCAACATGTTGCTTCATCAGGGGCTTATTTCATTCCCTGGAAGGTGTTGCCTTTGAGAAGCCGCCCTTTCGGGCCCAAACACCGAACTGCGCTGTCCCGTTTCAGATCCCCCGCTGAAAGTGGACTTAACTTTTGGTGGGTGAAATTGGGAAAAATCCAACCACTTAACACCAAAAGGCGAGAAAAAAAGCGAAGGAACCGGATGGCTGAAAAAAAACACCAAGCAAAGCAACCGTTCTGTTTTTGCTTTTTAACCTGGGCCACTCGACTGCCACACGTACGCGACTCGACTACGCCACTCGCGACGCGTACGCGACGCGTACGCGGCTCGAGCAAAGCCTGGGGCACCACTTCGCAGCAGAGGAGCCGCGCATCCGTGCAGTCCCAGAAGTGCGCCACCGGGACGCAGCTCTTCCCCACCTGAGCCGCTCACGACTCAGATCCCAACCTTCCCCCCCCCCAGCGCCCGGCGCTCTGGCGGCAGGGTGTGCCGCAAAAAAAAAACAATATACCTGGCAGGTGTGTCCTTTTTGTGGGACCCCGACCCCAAAAAAAACAGCTAATAAAAAGTGGCTTTCCTCTTGGCCTTCCTTAAAAACCAAAAAAAAAGGCGCCCTCAATACAAAAGCCAAATGATCAGCACCGTTTTTTGGCAATACCAAGATTCTTCCCTGCGCCCGAAAAGGGACGGTGCTTGGGCTCCATCAGAACCGGAGAAGCTGTTCAGAAACGTGGTTGCTGTAACGACCCCTCTGCAAACAGTTTAACTTTTTGAGGGTCCAATGAGAAATCCGCTGTTTCCCCAAAAGTTAAAAGTCCACTTTGGAAAATCCCCACTTTCCACCAACAAGTCAAAGTCCAAAGATCCAACCCAAATAGACATAAAGGACCCCCCAACTCCTCCATCAACTTGGGGACATCTCCGGAGAAACGCTCCGCCCCTTGGGGAAAGGCTCCGGCCTTGTAGTGCAGGAAGTTGTCGGACTCGGTGTCGTACACGAAGATCCGACTGTCCGGTACCTTCAGCCTCGGCTTCGAAACCAAAAATCCGCGGGTCCCAGGGCACCCGGACCCGGACCACTGGAACTCAGGGGCGGTTCCTTGGGCCCAGGAACTGAAAGGTGATGTGTCACCTCTTGGGCGGACGATATGATGGGAAATGCCCAAACAAAGGAAACCAAAAAGTCATTTCAGGGTGACTCGCTTTGAAGAAGTGAGGTAAGTTTAAAAAAAAAGAGGAAGATCTACGACAAATTAGCTCAAATCCCACCCGTGGTTAGCTGCTTGTTGAATTGTATGCTAACATCCCCACGCCCCCCGGGTTTAGCTGCTTGTTGATTTGTGCGGCTGGTTTCTATGATGAGTTTTGAGATCGCCACAACTTGCCCAGGACCATCGTTTCAGCAGAGGGAGAAGATGTGTCCGGGTTTTAAGGATTCACACATTGAAACACGGAGGTCGCTTTCCCTAGTGAGCTCGGTATAACAAGTGGTGGAGGTCTCACCGATCCTGCCCAGTGAAGATTGAACGC
Organism: Effrenium voratum; assembly: GCA_963377175.1. Taxonomy (NCBI): domain Eukaryota; class Dinophyceae; order Suessiales; family Symbiodiniaceae; genus Effrenium; species Effrenium voratum. Next base: position 575,715 of record CAUJNA010002302.1, on the reverse strand, counting down.
GAGCCCAGGACCAGCCTAGGAATCCGCTTTTGCCATGCATTCGGCTTCCCTATACCACAAAGAATCGGTCTTTTCACCATGGCACTGAGAGCAATTTGGAGGTTTCATTTTAAGAAATGTGTTGACTTTTGTACTTTTGGTTCGAAACCACATAGTTGTTACTCACTACCCATATGACGACGACAAGCAATAGAACCACCTATAAGGGGCTGAATGATGTATTTGGTCTTAAAGTGCCATATACCCAAAACCTATATGGTATAGAATTTCTCTCACTTCCCGAGTGGATGGCCAAAAAGATAGCCAAGCGGATTTCTTACCACTGAAACGGTCTTCCCAAAAAGCATAAAGTCCAGGAACTCAAGAAGTGAGGCACCGCCTAAGACACCCTGGAATGATACAATTCCCCTGTAGATCCCAACAAACGTTGTGGTTTCAACCATGGTTTTTGAGGTGGATACACCCAAAACCCATAGTATAGAATCCTTGTTGGGCGGACATCCACCCCTCTTGTGTAAGCGAGGTGCGTGCCTCCAGCCATTGCCACCCGCCCATCCGCCCCCAGACGTTGGTCCACCAGCAAGGACGCCCGGGTGCCGTCCTGCGTCGTTTGATTTTCTTCGCGCCCGAAGTGAGCAGAGCAATTCCTACTGTGGATGGACGAAATGGTCTCAAGGTAAATATTGACGCCGGAAAAATAAACTCCTGGTTGCTTTCTTTTCTATTCGGGGTGTGTCCCCTTTTGGAGGGAATGTCCTACTGTGGATGGACGAAGCCCGGCACCAAATTGAAACCATGGGAAATCAATATTGTTGGTATTTACAGACGATCGCCACCGGGAGATCGCGCAAACCTCAGAACCCAGCCCTTGGTTACTTGGTCCTCCAGTAGAGACGTTGGAATAAGGGTACCCGATTTTTTCCTGTAGTCTATTTTTAGTAGGGAACCCTCCCCTCAAAAAAGCTTCGGTAAAAGGGCACTACTGGGGGACCTAGGGGAAGTCCTACTGCGCATGGACGAAATCCATTTCGCACGACCTAAGAAACCATGGTTGAAACCATTGATGGTTGGCATTTACAGGGGAATCAACACAAAGCAAGGTTTCTTAGGTGGTGCGAAATGGATTTCGCAACCATCCACAGTACTGTGGCTCCTTATACTGCCAGGTGGATGATTTGTTGGCTCCATGTTGATCTGCGGAGTAGTCGTCCAATAGAAGAAGGGACGATGGGAGATTCCCCAAGAGGAAATCCCTTCAGCTTCCATGATTGGAAGGTGCAAACTCACCGGGTTCAACTGTTTCACCAATGGCCACTTGGGCAATTTGTATCACTTTTGCTGAAAAAAAGTATTGTGGACGATCAAGCGAAATCCGACACAACACCACAAACTGAAATCATGGGTGACACCATAACGTTTGTGTGCATTTATGGGAGAATCGAATCAGTCCAGGGTTTCTGAATAGTGGTGCAGGGTTTGTCCATACACAGTATGAAAACATACCCTGAGAGACTAAGAACCCCTCTTCAGGGTTTGTTCATTTCTATCAAACAGCGGGAACTGCACGTGTTTCGCATGGGTTGTGGGGGGCCCCCTGCAATTTCAATCATGTCCAACCAAAAAGGGGACCAAATCCGCCGACCCCTTTGCAAAAG